>JAKSZT010026914.1:34937-57484 GCA_026826555.1 Tolypeutes matacus | reverse complement strand
TCTGAGTGTAGGGACAGTGCCTGTCAAAATAGGATGACCCACTGATGTGTTTTTTTTTTTATTGATGACTACCCTTGTGAGTCTTTGCTCTTGTAAATGAGACATAGCCTGCAGTTGCGGGGTGCCTAAGGGTTGCCACCTGAGAGCCTCCATGTTGTTCAAATGTGGCCTCTCTCTAAGCCAAACTCAGCATATGATTGCATCACCTTCCCCCCAACGTGGGACATGACTCCCGGGGATGAGCCTCCCTGGCAACGAGGGATTAATACCAAGTGCCAACTGGCAGCTTTGCACAGTGGCAGTATCGTAGCCAATGAGGTTTATCCGAGGCACGATTATTGCTCATTGAAAACTTTTCCCAAGTGCCAACTGGCAACACAACTGGAAAAAGACCTTGAATAAAAGGGGGAAATGGTAAAGACAAATGAGTTCAAGTGGCTAAGAGACTTCAAAGAGAGTCGGGAGGTCATCCCAGAGGTAACTCTTGCGCATACCTCAGTAGGAGCTCATAGAACATCTAAGTACATATCACCCTACTCAGTGGGGTTCCTGAGAGCTCCAGAGACACCCTGGTCCTATATAAGGGGGGATAGCCCCAGAGACTGATGCCTTATCAGTGGGTTCTATTTTGGAATCTGTGCTCCTGAGAGTGACAGAATTAGACTCAAATAAGTCCTCCTTGCACATGGTTCACCAGTCCCTTCTATTCAAACCTATATGCGATGCTGGAGTTTTTAGGTATACTTCCAGAGACTGGAGCCTCCCGCATACCTATGTGCCAGGTGTGCATGAAATCTAGGTGGAGCTTCAACTCCTACCCTACAGCTCAATGGACTCATCCAAGTCACCTGGTGAGGAGACAACGATGGGCAATGGCCATCCCAGGGAATGGGGAGGGCCTGCATCTGCAGGCAGGATCATCCCACCCACCATATCCATGGGATTAAGCCCTCTCTCACTTGGAGTTAGAGTGGACATCACCATCTCAGTCCCCTCAGGATTGGGGGAAGAACTATGGACTAGAGTGGACTTGATGGTATTCTCTTGTTCACATATGGTGATTCTAGCAATGCAAGAAATTATAACAATGAGGTGGAGCCAGTTGTCACTTGACACTTTTTGGGTAGGGAGGGGATGAGCAGTTGAAATACAGGGGCTTCTTTGGGAGTTGGA
The DNA here is from genome assembly GCA_026826555.1 of Tolypeutes matacus. Taxonomy (NCBI): domain Eukaryota; kingdom Metazoa; phylum Chordata; class Mammalia; order Cingulata; family Chlamyphoridae; genus Tolypeutes; species Tolypeutes matacus. The sequence continues at coordinate 56,311 of JAKSZT010026914.1, read as the reverse complement.
GGTTGTCCTGAGTACTGTTGTGGCAGTGGATGTAGGCCATTTTAAATCAGCACACACCACTCAGAACTGAGTGGGAGAGAGTGTGGTCTACAGTGTGAACTGTGGTCTATGGTTGGTGGCAAGGCTCCAGGATGTGTAAGCTCATTGAGGGTGGTGGGCCACACTGTGGGAGATGTTTGTGTGGGATGTGATGGGAGGTGTGGGAGGTGGGCAACATGGGAATCCCAGTGGGTTCCGTGTAATATTTTGGGTAATCTAAGGACCTCTTAAAATATATGTATATATATATATATAAACAACATTTTTGTAAGCAAATACACATATATGCATATATATTTATATATCATTTTGCAAATATTTGTATGTACTGTGAGAATTTTGATTTTTACCCATAATAAAAAAAAAAATCCAAAAATAACAAGTTTTGAAAAGGATACAGAGAAATAGGAATACTCATTCATGGGTGGTGGCAATGTAAAATGGTGCAGCCACTGTGGAAGACAGTCTGGTTGTTCTTCAGAAACTTAATAGTAGAACTATCATTGGACTGCCAATTCCATTATTCAGAATATAACCAAATCAATTGAAAGCAAGGGCTCAAACAGATGTTTAAAGCAGCATTATTCACAATTGCCAAAAATGCAAGTAACCCAAATACCTATCAAATGATCAATGGATAAATAAATGTTGTATATACATACAATAGAATATTATTCAGGCATAAAAAATGAATGAAGACTTTATATATGAAACATGTATGAACCTTTAATATATCTTGTGTGAAATTAGCCAGACACAAAAGGAAAAATATTGTATGATTTCAGAGATTTGAAATAATTAGAATAAGCAAATACCCAAAAAAAAAAAAAGATAGGCACCGAGTTCTCATCAGAAAACCTGAAGAGAAGGCAGTAGGAGGATATAAAGTGCTAACAGCAAAAAAATTGCCAACCAAGAACTCTATATTTGGCCAAACTGCCTTTAAAAAATGAGAGAGATTAACACATTCCCAGATTAACCAAAGTTGAAGGAGTATGTCACTACTAGACCACACTACAAGAGATGATAAAGAGAGTTCTACAAGTGAAAGGAAAGCACAATAAGCAGTGGATCAAAGCCACCATGAAGATCTCTGAGGGGGATAACACTGTTATAAATATAAATGCCAATGGTATTTGTATTTTTTATTTGTAACTCCACTGTTTACTTCCTACAGGGTCTAAAAGGCAAATGCAAAAAATGTACTGATAAATTAGTGGTTATAGATTCAAAATGTATAAATGTGTAATATGTGATAAGAACTAAATAAAGGTGGGTACGGGGGGTATAGGAACATAGTCTGTGTATACTATTGAAGTTAAATTTGTACCAAAGCAAACAAAATTGTTATAGATCTGGGATGTTGAATTTAAGCCCCATGGTAACTGCAAAGAAAATACCAGTGAATATGCAAGCTCATAGACACAGAAGTTAGAATACAGGTTGGCAGAGGCAGGAAAAATGGGAAGTTAATGCATAATGGGGGTACAATTCCTGTTTGTAAAGATGGAAAAGTTATAGTATTGGTAAATGAACCAAAATATTGTGAATATGATTAATCTCATTGAATGGTATGCTTGGGAATGGTTGAGATGGGAAAGTTTCTGTTGTATATATGTTCCCACACTAAAAAAAGAAAAAGAAAAGAAAGAGCAACTAAAGAGACAATGAGTGCCTTCGTTTCTTTATTGATTCTCTGCCTAGATGTTCTGTCTAATGATGATAGTGGTGTGTTGAAGTCCCCTGCTATAATTGTAGAGGAATTTATTTCTCCTCTTAGTTTTTCCAGAGTTTGCCGCACGTATTTTGAGGCACCTCGATTAGGTGCATAAATGTTGATGATTGTTCTCTCTTCTTGAGAGATTACTCCTTTTACTAATATGTAGTGTCCATCTTTGTGGGAGGTGGGCAACATGGGAATCCGAGTGGGTTCCGTATAATATTTTAGGTAATCTAAGCACCTCTTAAAATATATGTATATATATATATAAAAAATAACATTTTTGTAAGCAAATACACATATATGCATATATATTTATATATCATTTTACAAATGTTTGTATGTATTGTGAGAATTTTGATTTTTACCCATAATAAAAAAAAAAAAAAAAGAGACAATGACAATTAAATCAAATGCAATATATGATCCTGGACAGTATCTAGCAAGGGATGAGAAAAGGCTCAAAGGGATGATATTGAGACATATGAAAAACTTAGAACATAGACTGTAAGCTTTATATCAGTGTTCAATTTCTTGAACTTGATGGCTGCCCTTAGGGTAGTTGGGATATGTACATGGTAGTGTTGGGTGTTCAGGAAACATGCTACATGCAACCTAAACTCGTGTTCAGAAAATGGATTGGTGGATAGATAGATGGATAGACAGATGGACCAACAGATGGATAGATGATGGATGGATAGATGGATAGATTGTTGGAGTGATATGATAAATGTGGCAGAATGATGAACTTGGTAGATCTAAGTATTTAGGGGTTCAGGATGTGTTGGAGTTCTCTGAAAGGGGCTTATATTTTTTTTTAACTGTCCTGTAGTTTTGAAAGTATTTGAAGATAGAAAGTTGGTTTTTTTTTTTAAGTTTAGTAATGGATAGTGGTGATTATAGCACAATATTGTGAATGTAATTAATGCCACTGAATGGTAAACTTAAAAATGGTTAAATGGGAAATTTTTGTCATATATATGTTACCACAATTTTTTAAAAGATGGTGTATTAGTCAGCCAAAGGGGTGCTAATGCAATATACCAGAGATTGGTTGGTCTTTATAAAGGTTATTTATTTGGGGTAGAAGTCCACAGTTACCAGACCATAAAGCATAACTTTCTTCCCTCACCAAAGTCCATTGCCACGTGTTGGAGCAAGACAGCTGCCGAAGTTTGCCACGGTTCAGGCTTCTTGGGTTCCTTTCTTCCCGGGGCTGCGTTTCTCTCCAGGCTTAGCTCCTCTGTTTCTTCCACAAGGTCAGCTGTAGACTATTAGGCTCTCTAGGCTTTGCTTCTCTCCACAAGGCCAACTGTGAACTCTCAGGTGAATGGCTCTTCTCTCTCCTGGGGCTTTCTCTTCAACATCAAAACTCCAACATCAAAACTGGTCCCTCTGTCCTTTGCCTTGCCTTTTATATTTGATTCCCCCACCCACCAAGGAGTGGGGCTCAACACCCAACTGAAGTGGCCCAATCAAAGCCCAATTATAACTTAATCATGCCCAGATGAACAGATCAGTTTACAAGCATAATCTAATATAGATTTTTGGAATTCATAATTACATCAAACTGCCAAACGGCTATAGATGGGGAAAAAAAAATTGCTCAGAAGAATTGGTAGTTTTACTCTTAGTACAAATAAACCGCACTTAGCTCATTCTGGAGATGAATTTCCAGTGAACTATAGAAATATTAAAGTATTACAAATCAATACTTGTGGGATACAGTTAAAAACAGACATGTTTTTATTTAAATATTTAGTAAATATTTACGTCTGTTTAGAATGTAGAATATCTCAGGTGACAATTGTTGCCACCCAACAATGAGAAAACACTGGATAAATTACAAAAATCAGTTGTCTTAAACTTCTCAGAGAGCCAAAGACTCACATACAATGAAAATAAATGAAAATGAACTAAACGCCAGAAGGTGATGACTCTGTCTAGGAGAGAAGAGACCCACAGTTGTTATCATTCCTAATGGCAGATCGGCAGAAGGCAGAGAAATCTTCCATAGATGGAGATAAAGAAAAGCCAGCTGAACATTTAATGAATGTTTAATGGTTACATCTAGCACATATATGCTGGTGTAAAAGATTAGAATACCTAGGAGTTCGAGCCATAAATAAGTCTTTCCCACCAACAAACTCATTTCTACAGATCCTCACTGAATGTATGGGGTACTGTCTGAAGGCTAGGGGCAGGGCAGATTGTTGAGAGAGATTCCCTGAGGGACACTGGGCCTTCCCCAAGAGCAACTCAGTAGGTCTGAAGGCTGGGAGTGGGACAGAAGAGGTGTTAGAAATCTCTCTGAGATGCATGGAGCCATCCCAAAGTGCAAAAGAGCTTCAGTCCAAAGTGTGAGTACAGGACAGAAGAATTGAGAAAAATTGCCCTGATTAGAAGACAGCAGCTTCTGGAGGCTGGGGTATGGCAAGAAAGCTTAAGGAAATCATTCTGAGGCACTGAAGTCTTCACCATGTGTCCATCAGGGATCCTCAAAAGACTAGGGATAGAGAGGAATGACAGAGAGAAAGATCTCCTGAGACCCAGAAAATCAAGGGAAGGAGTAGTAAGCAAAGGATTACACCCTAGCAACCCAAAAAGCAGGCAAAAGAAATATCCACAGTTCTGAAAGCTGGCCAGTGGACTATATAGCATAAAGATATTTCGAGACTATCTAAGTATTCAGATCCCAGGTTTTACTGAAGGGTAAGTCCTGATTCCACTTTCAAAATACCTAAAGACAGTGGTAAAATGAACTAAATTAAAGTTGTAATAAAGCCCAGAACTAGCTCAAATGTAGATAGGATTAGTTCAACACCTTCACACACATACACAGTATAAACTCACAGAAGTACTGCACTTTATTCCACAGGTTAATATTATTTACTTCTGAATCTATTGTTCTACTGATTTTTCCTAAAATGTCTGGAGTAAAATCAGAAGACACAGGTTATATGTAGAATCATTACACATATTTCCATTTAAAAAAATCTTTTCATAAAGGGCAAAGCAATTTCATTAGAAGTAACTAAGATTTATACAAAATGGGGTGGGGGTGGGAATAAGGACTGGGAACTCTGTTTTTTCTCTTACCAAAGAAGAAAACACTGATTTGTTCCCATTTTGTTGAAACTCAGAGTTTTCCTGCAATATATTGTATTGACAAAAGTACTTAAAATTTATCAGCCTCGTTTCCCTCCTCCTTGGCATAGTTAATAGGATTTGCTCAAGTCATATGCAAAATTTGAGTCCTCAAATTCACACTTGAATTTCACATCAGCAGCCGGAGCCAGAGATATGCCTCAAGTACTTTAGTGTTATCAAAATTCCACTGAAGAAGAAATAGAATTCTCAGATGGAAAGAAAACATTCATGTATTTCAGCAAAGGTAATACCTACGACAGAGGTGAGATGTATTTGCTGCTTCAGTGAGCCAATTTTTCAGTGTGCAAAATTGATGGTGGTGAACAGGCTTTATAAAATATTTATTTAAACAAACCATGACCCTTGCATGGCTCTCATGGCTTTCTTTTCTGATGATAACCCTCATAGGTGCAAAGTTCAGCATTCACATTCACTCCAATTGTAGGACCTAAGTAGAGAGGTTATGGAACTGCCTTTGGTGAGTGAGAACATTTGCTTTACTCCACACTGACCCACCAACCCGTCAAAGGATAAGTCAATATAAATTTATAGAGGGCAAAACCTGCACTTTGTACAAGGTGACATATGTGGGGAAACTAAATTTAGTTCTATCAGATGAACAGGAAAACTTTTCATAAGCAGGCAGTGCCTACGAGGAATGTATGAGAATAGGCATTACTACACTAATTTGTATATGATGGTTTTATTCATCTGATGATGAATAAAGCATTTGCTGGAAGATTGGTATATTTTTACCCACCAAAGTTGCCAGATGACAATGACATGCTCAAGTTGCTGCATAAAATATGATGCTTTGGGAAGCGGATGTGGCTCAAGCGATTGGGCGCCCATCTACCGTATAGGAGATCCAGGGTTCAATTCCCAGGGCCTCGTGGTGAAAGGCAAGTTGAACCACACAAAGTGCTGGCCCGTCCAAGAGTGCTGGTGCAGCAAGATGACACAACAAAAAGAGACACAGAAGAGAGACAGTAAGAGATAGCAGACCAGGGAACTGAGGTGGCACAAGAGATTGAGCTCCTCTCTCCACTCCAGAAGGTCCCAGGATCGGTTCCCAGTGCTACCTAAAGAGAAGACAAGTAGACATAGAAGAACACACAAAGAGCACACAGCGAGCACAAAATAACGGGGGGTGGGAATAAATAAAATATTTTTTAAATGTTATGTTTAATAATAAAATATGATGCTTTTAAAGAAGAGTAATAGTAACAATAATAATAATATCAATTAAAATACTGCACTTACTATGAGTAAAGACTTATTTAAAGGCCTTTTCATATGTTTTTATTCTTGTATTTCTTGTAGTGAGAAATTGGTTAATGTTATTATTTCCAATTTCCATATGAGGCCATTAAGGCACAAAGAGATTTAGTAACTTACTCATGGTCAAACAGGTAACAAGTGGTAGCAAGTGGCAAAGCAGGGATCTGAACCTAAGCAGTGTGACTTTGGGTCTTCTCCTACTAACCACTATACAATGCTGCATCACAAAAAACACATAATAACATAGGTGCTCACATTGGCACTGGTGTGTGATAATGCATCAAGATACAAGGTAGTCATAAAGAATGGATGCCAAAATTAGCCCAGGGAATTTTCCCCTCCACCAGAAACTAGTAGATCAAAATTCTTAATTGCTGATTATTCTCACTTTTATATCCCCTGCTCAAATATTTCCCTTTAAAGCAAAACATACACCCAACTTGGATGTTTCACAGGTATGCCAAACATAACATATCAAAAATTAAAAATTCTAATTTATTCTGCTGCCCTCCCCTTCACAAAGATGCTCCTGATGCAGTCTTCCCCATCTCAATAAATATTATCAACACCAGCCCTGTTATTCAAGCTAAAATCTTGTTGTGGTGGAAAGCATTTTGTTTTTAAACTTTATTTCAACTTCAAAAAATAAAATAACAGAGAAATAGCAGCTTAACAAATTATGAAGGCATTACTTTAAAAAATCCTGTCCAGGCACATTTATCTTATTTAATCCTAAAAACAAACTCAGTTGTTTCTCCGGTATTCAAAAAGATGAATAAATAGCACAGATTAATAAAGTGACATGACCAATGTCTCCTTGTTAATGAAGAAAATGAAAAAAAACTGCTTGATCATGTTTACCACTCATAAAACCAAATCCCATATTCTTTTTTTAACTTTAACATTATTATAGTCCCTTCTTTGCCTTTGCTACAAAAATATTACAGTATTACTGTTAACTACAGTCTATAAATTACCTTAGTTGTATTTTCCCATGTTTCACAATACGCTTAACACTTTGTAATTGAGGAACATTCTTGTATTTGTATTAGTAGCCACAATTCTCATCTACCACCAAAATCACTATATTAAACAGTTCCTAGATTATCCTCTAGCTGTCTTTCAATTAACATTAATCTCCCTAGACTACCCCCTTTCAGCTACAATCACATTTATAAATCAGCAGTGTTAGTTATACTCATTAATATGTGTCACCATCAACTCTATCCATTTCCACATATTTACAATCAATCTTATTAAACATTCTACGTACATTTAGCATCAGCTCCCCTTCTCAACCCACATTCTGTCCCTACTAACCTATATTTTATAGTTTAACTCCCTAAGTTTCCTCATCAAATTTAGTTCACACCAGTGAGACCATACAATAGTCATCCTTTTGCGTCTGGCTTATTTCACTAAACATAATATCCTCAAGGTTCATCCACGTGGTCATGTGCTTCCCAAGTTCAATTATTTTTACAGCTGAATAGTATTTCATCATATGTATGTTCCACAAGTTGTATATCCATTCATCAGTTGATGGGCACTTAGTTTGTCTCCATATTTTAGCAATCATAAATAATGCTGCTATGAATAGCAGTGTGCAAATATCTCTTGCATCCTTGCTTTCAGCTCTTCTGAATATATTCCTGATTGTGGGATTGCCGGATCATACAGCAGTTCCATATGTAGCTTCCTGTATTCCACAGAAGCTGTAGCATTTTACACTCCCACCACCAACAGTGAAGGAGTGTTCCTATTTCTCCACATCCTCTCCAGCACTTGTAGTTTTCTGATTTTTAATAATAGCCATTTTTTAAGACATGAAATCATATCTCGTAGTTTGATTCACATTTTCCTAATAGCTAGTGATGTTGAGTATCTTTTCATGTGCTTTTTGGCCATTTGTATTTCCTCTTTGGAAAAATGTCTATTCAAGTCTTTTCCCATTTTTAAATTGGGTTGTTTGTCTTCTTATCATTGAATTTCTGTGATCTCTTTATACAACATTGAAATCAAACCCTTATTGGATATGTGGTTTCTGAAAATTTTCTCCCATTGAGTAGGCTATCTTTTCACAAAGTTATTTGAAGCACATAAGTGTTTAATTTTGAAGAGGTTCCATTTATCTAGTTTTTCTTTTGTGCTCATGCTTTAGGTATAAGGTTTAAGAAACCACCTCCTACCACAAGATCTTGAAGATGTTTCCCTACATTTTCTTCAAGGAGTTTTACGGTTCTAGCTTTTATATTTAGATCCTTGATCTGTTTTGAGTTAATCTTTGTATAAGGTGTGAGGTAGGGGTCCTCTTTCTTTCTTTCAAATATGAATATCCAATTGGCCCAGCAACATTTGTTGAAGAGACTGTTCTGACCCAGCTAGGTGGGTTTGACAGCCTTGTCAGAAATCACTTGACCATAGATGTGAGAGTCTATTTCTGAACTCTCAATTTTATTCCATTGGTCAGTCTCTCTATCTTTATGCCAGTACCATGCCAGATTTTGACATGACTTCCAATGATCTCTTCTCCTGATATTCATGTACTTATGTACTCCCTTATGTACTCCCTTCCCTGGAGTATAGGCTGGATCCAGTGATTTGCTTCTAATGAATAAAATATAGCAATAAGGATGGAATGACACCTCTATCATTAGTTTACAAAAGACATATGTGACTTCTGTCTTACTAGCAGTCTCTTTCTGTTGCACTCTCACTTGTTCTGATGAACCAAACTTCTATCTTGTGGGATGCTTTACAGAGAGGCCCATATTGTGAGGAACCAAGAGAGGCCTCTGACCAACAGCTTGCGAGGAACTGAATCCTGTCAACAATCACATGAGGGAACCCAGAAGCGGATCCTTCCTGGTTGAGCCTAAGACAACCAAAGTCTTGCGAGAGACCCAGAGCCAGAGGACCCATTTAAACCACACTCAGATTCCTGACTCACTGACACCCTGGTCCTATATAAGGGGGGATAGCCCCAGAGACTGATGCCTTATCAGTGGGTTCTATTTTGGAATCTGTGCTCCTGAGAGTGACAGAATTAGACTCAAATAAGTCCTCCCTGCACATGGTTCACTTCTATTCAAACCTACATGTGATGCTGGAGTTTCTTAGGTATACTTCCAGAGACTGGAGCCTCCCGCCTACCTATGTGCCAGGTGCGCATGAAATCTAGGTGGAGCTGCAACTCCTACCCTACAGCTCAAAGACTCATCCAAGTCACCTGGTGAGGAGACAACGATGGGAAATAGCCATCCCAGGGAATGGAGAGGGCCTGCATCTGCAGGCAGGATCATCCCACCCACCATATCCATGGGATATAAGCCCTCTCTCACTTGGAGTTGGAGTGGACATCACCATCCCAGTCGCCTCTGGATTGGGGGAAGAACTATGGACTAGAGTGGACTTGATGGTATTCTCTTGCTCACATATGGTGATTCTTGCAATGCAAGAAATTATAACAATGAGGTGGAGCCAGTGGCCATTTGACAGTTTTTGGATAGGGAGGGGATGAGCAGTTGAAATACAGGGGCTTCTTTGGGAGTTGGAGGTTGTCCTGAGTACTGTTGTGGCAACGGATGTAGGCCATTTTAAATCAGCACACACCACTCAGAACTGAGTGGGAGAGAGTGTGGTCTACAGTGTGAACTGTGGTCTATGGTTGGTGGCAAGGCTCCAGGATGTGTAAGTTCATTGAGGGTGGTGGGCCACACTGTGGGAGATGTTTGTGTGGGATGTGGTGGGAGGTGTGGGAGGTGGGCAACATGGGAATCCCAGTGGGTTCCGTGTAATATTTTAGGTAATCTAAGCACCTCTTAAAATATATGTATATATATATATATATAAAAATAACATTTTTGTAAGCAAATACACATATATGCATATATATTTATATATCATTTTGCAAATGTTTGTATGTATTGTGAGAATTTTTATTTTTACCCATAATAAAAAAAATAAAAAATAAAAAATAAAAAAAAAAAGTTACAAAGTTCAATGAACATGGAATTACAACTTATTACTAATAGAAATATTTTAATAAAAATATGCAACTTTTATGCAAAAAAAAAAAAAAAAAAAGATTCCTGACTCACTGAAACTGTGAGATAATCAATGGTATTGTTTTAAGCCACTGAATTTTTGTTGTGCAGCAATAGATAACTAATATACCTGGAGAAATCCTTAACTCCTCTCTTTCTCTCACACCAGACATCCAATCTTTCAGCAAATAAATTGGATCTTCCTTAAAAAGATAGCTGGAATCTGATCAATTCTTACTACCTTTACTGAGACATCCTTAATCCACACCAACTTAATCTCATTCTGGAACACTGCAGTTTCCTTCTAACTTGCTTCTGCCTTTGCCTCCTTAAGTCTTTTCTCAATACAGCATCCAGACTGATTCTTTTTCAACATAAACCAGGCCTTGCAGTAATGGTAGCCACCTGGTTCCCAGCACCATGAGCCCTGCAGATGGCTAGGATTCTGCTTGCCTACTCCACCATCAGATCTCCAGTCACTCATGCACCAAGCCTAAGACAAAACCTCTATATCAGAAAACAATAAAAGATCCAAAAATGTAAGACTTCCCGAGAGAGAGGCACCACCTCCTAGAACAGAGAAGATAGCTGTTGACCAGGACCAACCTAGTATCTATACTGTTGCATCACCACTTAAACCCTCTGCACTTCCTCTTCAAAGCTGATAAAATGGATTACATGATCTTAAAAGGCATTTACCCATGGCAAAGGGAGGAAATCAAACCTTTTAAAGATTTCCAATTTTCTGCTTTGGGCACCTGTAGAAATTCAAAAGCACAAGACTGCTCTTAAAGATTTCTGCAGGGAGTAGCCAGCAACACTAGACTGCTAAGAAATGTGAGTAAAATTTCCCAATTAAAACTGATTTAGCTGATTGTGTTTCAGTCATACCATCCACCCAAAAACCCAAAGCAGGAGTACTAACTTTATGGGGTAAATTTTCCAATCTGAATTTAAATAGTCAACAAAGAAATAATAAACTTACAAGAGAGCAATACTGCAAGACCACAGATGTGATTACCATCAAAATGGCACAATTATAATTATGCAATCTATCTGCTCACAGTTTCACACCTTGAATCATAAAAAAGCAAAAAATAAGGAAAAAAGTACTATGGAAGCATAAGAGAAGGAGTATATATGAAAATTGGAAAAACATACAAATTAAAATGTTGAAAAAATATGATAAATAATACTTTGGTGCTAAATGAATCAAAGATCACAAAATATGTTATTCATCTTAAGAATGAAGGGGAGAAAAGAATGAGCAGGAAACAAAGTTGGCATTTCTAAGTACAAAGAATCAGTGGAAAGTCTTACTGAATTTATATGAATTATGAAGTGGGAATATCTACTTTATTAATTTTATAAAAATACATATGTAATCAATACCAAATTTGGTATAAACTTTAAAATATTTTTTGGGTGCCATTCTCATTCAAATCATATCTGTGACTAAAAGCACAACCATGTTTTTTGGGTTGCATTCTCATTCTAATCATATTTATGACCATAAAATATTTTTTAAACTGCCATTTTGCAGTAGAGTCAAACTGCTCTTTTTATACATATATGCTCAAAAAGGAAGCAATTATGCCACTGATCAGTCCAAAATGCTGGAGAGGCTCCCCATTTGATGGCCCACAGTGCAATATAGTGAACAGGGTCCTGGGGCCCATGACCTCTCTGACTCCATTTCCTCCCACTTTCTGCCTTGGTTTGCTCCCCCTGGCACACTGGCCTTCTTGCTTTATTGAATAATCCAAGATTCCTGAAGAATTGTGTCCTTGCTGTTTCCTCTATCTGGGTTCTCTTTCCCCAGATATCAGCATAGCTCCCTCATTCCCTCCCTCTATGTTTGCTGAAAATGCCACTTTGACAGTAAGGCCTTTTCTGACCATACAATGCCCACTCCCCACCCTTGAAGTCCTTCTCGCCTTCTAGAAATAAATTTTCTAGTTGCAGCCCTCCCTGACGACCCTATCAGACCCTTGGGGAGCAGAGTAATTTCTTCCTTTTCTTTCTAGATATGTATATTTGCCATGTGGTCCCAAAAATGAACATGTAGGTCCTTCAGGACATAACTGTAAATCAATACTAGTCTCTCTTCTCTTTTTTATCAAATGGAAGCTCTGACTCAAAAGACCATAATGGAATAGAGAGTCTGTCTCTAGGTCCCAATAAGACTGGATATTAATGACTAATGTTCCTTTTTATTTTTCATTTGGGCATTGGAAAGAGCAGTAAAGAAAGCCAGAGACCCTCAGTGCAACAATGGGGAACCAATGATTTCAAGTACAAGATATCTTGTCAGTGGGGGAAATATTATTTCTAATTATGAGGTAACATTGTTCTGTCTCTTAAAAATTAATGTTTGTCCTTGGAAGAGAGATTACTTTAATAGGTCATTAATTTAGTAATTAATAGTAAGGAACTAGCTAGCTTGGAGCTCCAACTAGAGGAGTATTGAAAAGGCAACTTGAAGGAAAGATAATTTTCTGGCTAATGGGATGGGCACAGGAGTTCACCTCCCCAACTCCACCTCCAATGCCTCCCCATGCCCAGCACCTGTGAAATTCAGGGCAGACAGCATGAATGCTGGGCATTTCTTGAGATTGTGTAGCCCAGAACTGGGACACTGTATGGATGAAAACAGAAGTGAGTTTCTCACTGTGAAGAAAGACTGTAGTTGCAGACTAGGGGCTTGAAGAAAAGACTGCTTAGGGGACAAATAGCAATCTGGATGCAAGACAGCCAGGTCAGGAGAGAAGGACATGCCCCTGGGACTCCCACCCTGGGTCCAAAGGAACCAAAGGAGAGACCAACTTAGTTGGAAAGTTAATTTTTGGTTTCTTACATTATAATTCTCTTCTGAAAATTCCTAATCCTCTCCTCCAAAAAAATATGTATAAGTGCAACAAAAATACCTTTTGGTCAAATGCTAACTAGCAAGATATTTAAATCAAAATTCAATCAAGCAAATATTGGTGCTGAATATCATCATCACAAAATAACTTTTGATATGAGAATATATCTTAACTTAAACCCCCAAAATTGTGAAATAATAAATTTGATGAATTACTTTACTATACTATTATTACTATTATACAACTTGATTATTTTAAAATATCATAGTCAAATTTTTTAAGTTTACCATTAAAGCGATACCACAAATGTCTCAGCCCATCACCAGCTAATTGTTCCTGCAGTCCCTAAACTGCATATTTGCAGCACTAAATCAATGCTCACACTTCTAACCAAGATCAGTGAAGGCAGAAAAATATATTTGGGCCATTTCTGTCTCTGTTGGTTCCTGATGCTGCTGATGTTTCCACTAAATTCTTATGCTTTTCTTCCACTCTAACATTAACAGCTAAAGTCTTCTCTCCTTCTCAACTTCTGAACAAATTTCATTAATGCAATCCCTAAACCAGAGCTTCCTGCACTGCTTGCAGAAGATGCTGAGTATTTTCAAAAGCAGATTTAAAGCCCTCACTAATTTTTATTTTAATATATTTGCATACACTTGTAATTTCACCCAATCATGTGAGGAAAATGTATGCTTAAATTCAGACAGAAAAATGTGGCAATGGAGTTAGGAACTTGAATTCCAAGAGGACAAAATTGTCTCTGAATTTCTACCTGCAACTCAATTTCATTGCACAGGTAACCATTTTAGCATTTAAAATGATAGGAGAATAAAGCAATCATGTAAGAAGTACCTACTATCTCAAGAAATGTTAGTACAAGCATTGTGGCAAACCATCACCAGAATGCTACAAACTCTGGGAGAAAACAGGGTCTGTCGGGACCTTGACTTTGGACTTCCAGCCTCCAAAAGGATGAGACAATAAATTCCTGTACTTTAAGCCAACCCATTGTATCATATTTGTCATAGCAGCCCTAGCAAACCAAGACAGTGGATTAGAAAGAATGCACAACAAATCATCTAGTCTTACCCACAGGTTGGAGAATACTGTTTCCTTTAATGAAAGGAGAAAGGGTCAGCAACTTCCTTGGTTATAGATCAGATTATTTAGTTATAAATTGATGGAAATATGTGATTCCATATGTGTTCCTAATGGACACATATCATAACTTGGCAATAAAAAAGAGAATATTGATGGTATGGTCAAGGCTTCTTTTAAAATCTCTTTTTACTTTTGGTTTAGAACTCAACCTGATTAATTAAAAATAAAAGTTAAAATGGCTGCTTGTCATAATGATGTAGAAAAATGGCCTTCCAAACATCCAGATACCCCATTATAGGGAGAAGATGAAAATCTCCCATGATAAAAAGTTTGTTCCCTTGTTTAATTGGGATGTAACCAAAAGAAATCTGGAATCCAAGCTCAGGGCAGATAAATAATGGATAACTAAAGTTTTTAACCAACTGAGCCATTTAGATAAGAAAAAAGGGTACTTATCTTTTAAATGCTGCTCTCATTTCAGAGACTTTGCTTCACAGATTTTTGGAAGTAAGGCATTTATGTTCTTTTATGGGCTTTGTGATAAGACTTTATGTGAATGTGTTACACTATGCACTTGCTTTACTATTAGCACAGCTCTTATATCAGTGAAAGAGGACCATAAGTTACAATTACCATTTCTTTCTATATCCCAAATTTTCTGGCATATTTTCTTTGGGAGATTTTAAGTCCATCTGTCTACTTTTGCCCACAGAGATTACGAATTCTACCAGAATCAGTAGCTGCAGATGAGTGCATGTGAATTTAACTTCTCCTAAGACAATACAAAATTCTCGTTTTTAAATATTAAAGTTTATTGTTTTTTGCTTATTACCCAAATAAATATATGTTCCATGGAGAAATTTAGATAATATGGCTATATTTAAACAGAAAAAAAAAAAACAGAAACAAATATCATACCAACAGAGATAGCCAATATTAACATTTAGGACTTTATCTTTCTCTTCTCTTTACTAGGCTATACTTATCCAAACATTTTTAAAGAAAAAATAATAGTTATTTTGTTTCATATCTTTTTTTCATTACTTACTAGTTAAATCTAACTACATATAGTGAACTCATGTTCAGTCTACTATCCATTCTTTATAAAAGCATTTTAGTGGCTACATAGCATTCTATTGTATGGATATGCTATAATATATTTAACCATGTAATCAGGTATTTGTAACATGATACTAGATGAGTCGAAAAAAAAGTATGATTCAAACTGCATTCTAAATTCATTTGAACACTTTATTTCTAATGGCTAAAAATCATAAAATTGGTATAAATTTCAAGTTAGCCACCAAAACCCATTCTCCCCTCATTCCTGGAAACATAGCCTCTAAGTGTGTAATTTGAGTCAAAAGACGTGTGCCGTTTCCAGATCTAGACCTCAAAAATTTGTGAATGTGCTTCCCTGCATTCATCTCTTTCCCCCATCTCATCTGAAACCAGGAAGTAGCAACAACCCAGCTTTAACCAAGCAGATGAAAACAATTACTTGAAATGAACCTGAGTTCCTGAATGACTAACTAGAAGACAACTGCCCCATACCATTCCAGGAAAATTAGTAGAACCAACAAATTAGTTATTTGTTCTTTAAGCTATTATATTACTGGGCTTCTTTGTTACAAAGGCATTTAAACCTAATATACCTTCTACTTACCAATGATGATTTGACTACAACAAAATGGTAGCCCCATTTCAAGTTGGAGTGAAATTCACATATTAGAACTTCCTCTTCCTGAAGTCTTTTGATCTATGCTTTATGATAAACCCAAGCATAATTTCCATTTCTGGATCTCTGGCAATAACATAGAATGAGCAACATTACTTAGTTTGTCCACAAATCAGGAAAGTACTCAATGTTTTCTGCTTCCCCTAAAGTTTATTGACATTTGACAAAACATGGTAATACCCACCCCACCTCAAAAGGAGGCTCACCCTGGTTAGGACCTAGCCCTTTTATTGATGTCGACTTGTTTTTCAAATAATAATAATACAAGTGCTCAAAAAAACTCTGGAAATTATCAAATTAAGTTCCTTCTTTTTACAAATGTACCAACCGATGTCCAGATAGGTTAGAAGGTTTGTTTAATACCACCCAGATGCAGATGACATTGAAGAACCAGAATTCAAACTCAGAAATCCTGATTTCTAGTCAAGAACTCTTTTTCCACTACTCTAGAATAAAAGAGCATAGAGAAGAAGAGATTCATTGTCAAAAGTTCTGACTTTGAATTCACTGTCTTCAGCCATATTCTTTTTTCCCAATGCTCTCCCTTGTTAAGGCCTAATATACTGCAGTCCAAAGCATATGGTCCATTCAATCCTTCCAGGCTGAATAATAATCATTGATTCATTAAGCAAGTATAATATAATATTCTGAGTTTGAAGGCAAGCAACTATAATATTCTGAGAATGATGAGCTACATAAGATAGGGAAAAATACAGAGCATATTATGGTTTTACATAATTGTAAACCCCAACCCAGTCTTTATAAATATATATTAGAGAAGTTTTAAGTTTACAAAACAATCATGCATAAAATACAGGATTCATATACACCACACTACCTTAACCAACACCTTGCATTGGTGTGAAACATTTGTTATTATTGATGATACCACTTTTTTATTACTGTACTATTTTTTTTTTTTTAAGATTTTATTTATTTATTCATTTATCCCCCCCTTGCTGCTTGTGCTTGCTGGGTCAGCTAACCACGCCGTGCGGGCAGGCTTGCCCTCACCAGGAGGCCCCAGGAACCGAACCCGGGGCCTCCCATATGGTAAACGGGAGCCCTACTGATTGAGCCACAGCCGCTTCCCTGTACTATTTTTTTAAACAGTAGTTACCTTTGTTACAATTGACAAAAGATTATGAAAATAGTTCTATGATCCATTATTTACATTAAGTGTATTTTTCTCCCATATACCACGCTATTATTACCACTTTGTATTAGTATCATACATTTGCTATAATTCATGAAAGAACATTCTTGTACTCTTAACTATAGTCCATTGACCACAAGAGGGTTCATTGTGTTGTACAGTCCTATCTTGAAGGTCATGGAAGGCTTCCTGAAAGAGGTGCTTCAAAACTGATACTAAAGCATGTGTGCAAGATAGAGAAAGGAGAGAAGATGGTAGGGAAGCCAGGACCTATGAGATATAATGGAACTCTGGTGCAATCCCAGTGTAACACTTGTTTCCATCTTCTTCAAGCCCATTACCCTTTTAGCCTTCCCATATGCTTTTTCCCACTATCCAATTTCTGTTCCATGTGGTGAGTTAAAACTCATCATATACATGAAAACATGTAAAATCCTACAGACAGCATGGACTTAAATTTAAATAGAAATTGTTGGAAATACTTCATTTTACTGCCAATCTACATTGCTTCTTTACCATCACATTAATTTTCTCTACAAAACTGAAATATATGATGCTGAAAATATTCAGATTTTTCATGCACGAAGGACCATGATTTTGAAACTTTTCTCAGTAGCTCCTTAAAATATTGATGAGGCATTTAATCATTTGTCTAGATGGAGGAGGTAAATGGGCCTGCAGTGGGGTCTCTAGGTCATGTAATCATCTGCTTTTCCAGTATCTAGTTAAACAAAGATAGTTCCTGATTGATAGCACAAGTGAAAATTATTTCACATAACACTGGCCTTCTCAAAAACCTCTTAATTATAGATGTGGAGGTTTGTTGCATTTTACAAAATGCTTAAATAAAGATTAAAATGATTTATGTTCCATGTTTGATAATGAAATAGCATATTTAAATATGCCTTAAAATATTATCATAAAATTTTTAAACAATTTAATATAAATAAGAGACTATATCATAAAAATATATGTCATGGATGTATATTTAAAACGTAGAGCTTATATACATAAAATAATGAGGTATAAAGTAACCTTGTGTCAATGCAATGAAATCTTTTTAAGGATTTATAGAAATGATATTAAAGGTTTATTAATATACTAGGAATGTACTAATTTTGAAACATCCCAATTTGGCATAACAAAATTTTAAACAAATATTATTAGAAATATGATATGGAATAAAATCAAATATTTTCTATCCATTACAGAATATAAAAAACAGTTCATTAGTAATGCACACCAAAGAAACTGTAGTCTGAAAAGATGTAGAGAAAACTAATTAAAAGAAAAGTAGGCATGTATTAGTATAAGTGAAAAATTATTGAATGAATAAGATAAAATTTAATACTAGATCAAGTGATTATATTAGGATAGTTTGGTTTTAAAATAAAAGTTTATAAAAGGCAAAAGTCTCAGTAGGAAAGCCCTATATTAAAAGTCATAAATATAATAATATCAGCATATAGATATGGTCCCTATGAACAGAACATTTCTTGTTTTGTGGGAAACAATGGGCTTGAAGAGCAAGTTATTTTAAAGGTTTCTTAAGATTTAAGCCTCCGTTCACAAACAGCAAAAGGATTATGAAGGTGCTGTTTCCATCGCCACTGAAAAGTAAAAGATGATTGCTATCATTCTCAAAAGACAGTTAATGTCCTCCAGTGGATTCTGCTATCCAGTTAGTTAACAGCCATCTGGTTTGAGAAAATTAGTAGATACACTGGTTTAAGCATACGAAGTCAGAAAAACAGCAAAAAATAAGCCACTTTACATACTCACTATTCTTAGAGTACGCTACATAAAATTTATATAAATCAAATTCTTTATCTACTTTTCTACTTAATTAGATAAATCAAAGAGGGAAACAAAAAACAATTTTAAAAAGTGGACTGTATGTCTCACCCTGACTGAAATAATATCTTTGACCCAGTCTATCAGAGGTCATTCTCAACTATTTTAGATGTCAACTTCAAGTATTCCAATTGAACTTTAATAAAATGTTTTTTCTATGAGATAAATTTAATCCCTGAACTCCTCCCTCACCCAACTAAGTATCTTGATTTTGTCTGCAGTTTGGGATTAATACAAATACCATCCCCACAAGCCCATTCCTAGGAATTTGAAAAACTAAACTCCTATTCAGCCCCCAAGCAAATTCTTTGTTTACATTAAAGCAATAGTTCTGTCTCATGAGTCAAATTTGGTAAGCTCCAGTAACAAAGAAAGTACATCTTTTATTCTAATGAATTAAGTCCTAAAGGATAAAGCATCCTACCTCAAGTATTATTTACTGGTTGATTATTAAGCACCCCTTTCAAATATACCATTTAAATAAATCTTCAATTGCATAATTTATCCTCTGGGAACTAAGCAATTTATTGCCAGGTCTATTGTGGTAGTGTTCACCTATTTTCCTTCTGTCAGAGTCAACCAGATGGCCAAGCGCTTGCCCTCTGCAATGTCAGCCCTGCCTCCAACCTGCCTCCAACCTGCCTCCATTCTGCCCGTCCTGGTCAGGGTTCCTGCATTTCTACTCCTACCAACGAGGTGATCCTCTAGCCAGTCTGTTTGCTCTGATTACCCAATGTCTGCCCTCCCATCTGTCTTGATCCAACTCTTAGCTCAAGCCCCTGGCTCAAATACAACTACTTTCTTAATCATTTCACACACCTGATTTGATTCTTTCATTAGTCTCAGAGCATTTAGCTTGTACTCAGCTGTATATTGCTTTCTGGAGCCATCTTGTGCATCTGGTCTTGATTTAGTGACACTGAGTCCTTTATGATAATTAACATGAAGATACATGATGTCACTACTTCCAGATGACCTTTAAACATCCTAAGTTATTAAACTGACCACACTGTTTATAAGAAACAGTATATATTAAAGTTAAACCACTATTTATCATAAATCCCCAATTTCAGGTGTTTTCTCTTCCTTTCTTGGCAATGATTTATATTTGTGATATGCCAGAATGACCCAAGACTAAAACTTCACAGCACGAGCAGTTGTGCTATTCATCACATATTCCTGGCTCCCCACCTTCCAAGCATATGGAAGGACTGCAATTTCCTGGTCCCTTTGAAGTTAGTCAAGGTCATGTAATTCCATTGAAATGGGAGCAGAAATATCAATTCTAAGTGGTAGCCCTCTGTAGCAGTTTGGCATTATTTATGAATTCCAAAAATAGATACTGGATTATGTTTGTAAACTGACCTGTTTCTCTGGGCATGATTAAATTATGATTAGAGCTTTGATGGGGCCACGTCAGTAGGGCATTGAGTACCTGCTCCTTGGTGGATGAGGACTTGGCAAAGGACAGAGTTGGAGTTCTGATGCTGAGTTTTGATCTGGAGCCCAGGAAGGGAACACACAGAAGAACACAGAGGAATAGAGATGGCTTTTAGACACGGCAGAAGCCCCAGGGAGAGAGACAGAGCCATTTGCCTGATAGTCTACAGCTGGCCTTGTGGAGAGAGGCAAAGCCTAGAGAGCCTCATAGTCCACAGCTGACCTTGTGGAGAAAACAGAGGAGCAGAGCCCAGAGAGAAGCAAGCCCCAGGAAGAGAGGAACCCAGGAAGCCCGAACCCTCACAGATGTCAGCAGCCATCTTGCTCCAACATATGGCAATAGGCTTTGGTGAGGGAAGTAACTTATGTTTTATGACCTGGTAACTGTGGGCTTCTACCCCAAATAAATGCCCTTTATAAAAGGCAACAGATTTCTGGTACTTTTGCATCAGCACCCCTTAGGCTAACTAACACACCCTCAAAGCCATTGTCTAAGACTCATCATTTTTTATTCCTACTACTGAGATGATCATGGAAGCAAGTAGTATCAAAATGGAACTAGTTTTTACCTGGGTGAGAGGTAAGTGGAACACTCTCCTGGCCCATGTTGGACATGTAGTATGAGCAGGAAATAAATTTGTTGAGTCAAGCCACTGAAATTTTTGGAGTAGTTTTTTTACTCCAGCATACTATAGCCCATTCCATAAGATATAGCCATTAAAAGAAGCCTGAAGGGCAGAGTTTGGCAGGCTTGTATATCTAACAAGATCTAAAATTACTTAGAAATAAGGGAATTCTTTTAGAACGAACAAGTGTACCAAAATTCAAAGTTGCACTCTACTTGATTTTAAATACAAATCAATTGGTATTTTCTCCACATTTCAACTGTAAAAAAAAAAAAAAAGGTAGAATATAAACTCTAAACCTTCATTATTTCTTCTAAAATAATTGTAAAAGAAATCAAGGCCAGTGGTTTTTT
>JAKSZT010026914.1:20538-34837 GCA_026826555.1 Tolypeutes matacus | reverse complement strand
ATATCTGTTTGTATTTTTGTTTTCAGTTCTTCTGGGTATATACCCAGCAGTGGAATTGCTGGATCATACGGAAGGTCTATTGCTAGTTTTCTGAGGAACCGCCAAACTGTCCTCCACAGTGGCTGGACCATACCGCAGTCCCACCAGCAGTGGATGAGGGTTCCTATTCCTCCACATCATCTCCAACATTTAGTGTCTCCTGTTTTTTTAATAGCTACCATTCTGATGGGTGTAAGATGGTATTTCATTGTAGTTTTGATTTGCATTTCCCTGTGGGGTCAGTAGTGATAACACCTTGCTCATTCCTTATTTTATGTATTTGCATCTGTTCTCTCTTTTTCTTTGTTAGTCTGGCTAAGGGTTTGTCAATTTTATTGAAATTCTCGAAGAACCAGCTTTTGGTTTTGTTTATGGTTTCCATTGCTTTCTTATTCTCTATTTCATTTAGTTCTGCTCTAATCTTGGTTATTTCCTGCTTTCTACTTCCTTTAGGTTTAGTTTGTTGTTGTTTTTCCAGTTCCTCCAAGTGTGCAGTTAGGTCTTCAATTTTAGCTCTTTCTTTTTTAATATATGAATTTATGGCTATGAACTTCCCTCTCAGGACTGCTTTCATTGCATCCCATAGGTTTTGATATGTTGTGTTGTTGTTTTCATTAGTTTCAAGGAAGTTACTGAATTCTTTTGAAATTTCCTCTTTGACCCACTGTTTGTCTAAGAGTGTGTTGTTTAACTTCCATATCCTTGTGCCTAACCTGTTTCTCTGGCCCTTATTGATTTTCAACTTCATTCCCTTGTGGTCAGAGAAATTACTTTGTATAATCTCAATCTTTCTTAATTCATTGAGTGTTGTTTTGTGGCCTAGCATGTGGTCTATTTTGGAGTATGTTCCATGTGCACTGGAGAAGAATGTAAATCCCGCTGTATTTGGGTGTAGTGTTCTGTATATGTCTATTAAGTCCAAATTTTCTAATATATTGTTGTGTGCCTTAGTTTCTTTATTGATTCTCTGCCTAGATGTTCTGTCTAATGATGATTGTGATGTGTTGAAGTCCCCTGCTATAATTGTAGAGGAATTTATTTCTCCTCTTAGTTTTTCCAGAGTTTGCCGCACGTATTTTGAGGCACCTCGATTAGGTGCGTAAATATTGATTATTGTTCTCTCTTCTTGAGAGATTACTCTTTTTACTAATATGTAGTGTCCATCTTTGTCTCTTACAATAGTTTTGCATTTCAAGTCTATTTTGTCTGATATTAGAATAGCTACTCCTGCCCTTTTTTGGCTATCGTTAGCTTGAAAATGGTTTTCCAGCCATTCACTTTCAGCCTCCTTGAATCCCTGGGTTGAAGGTGGGTTTCTTGTAGACAGCATATAGATGGATCATATTTTCTTATCCATTCTGCCAATCTGTGTCTTTTGATTGGTGAATTTAATCCATTAACATTCAGTGTTATTACTCGTAACGAATTTCTTACTTCAGTCATTTTTTCTTTGGGTTAATGTATGTCATATGTTGTTTTGTTTCTCTTTTTGTCTTTTCATTTGTTTTTAAACTCTTGTCCAACTCTCTCTCCTTTGTTTTTTCCTTTCAACTTGTAGAGATTCCTTTAGTATTTCTTGATGTGCTGGTTTCTTCTTGACATACTCTCTTAATTTCTTTTTATCTGGGGAAGCGACTGTGGCTCAATCAGTAGGGCTCCCGTTTACCATATGGGAGGCCCCGGGTTCGGTTCCCGGGGACTCCTCGTGAAGGCAAGCCCGCCCACACGGCGTGGTTAGCTGACCCAGCGAGCACGAGCAGCAAGGGGGGGATAAATGAATAAATAAATAAAATCTTTATATATAAAAAAAAATTTCTGTTTATCTGTGAATATTTTGAACTCTCCATCATTTTTGAATGCCAATTTTGATGGATAGAGAATTCGTGGCTGGAATTTTTTTCTTTTAGTGTTTTGACTATATCATACAACTGTCTTCTTGCCTCCATGGTTTCAGCTGAAAAATCAGCACTTAATCTTATTGTGCTTCCCTTGTATGTGATGGTTCTCTTTTCTCTTGCTGCCTTGAGTATTTTCTCTTTGTCTTGAGCATTGGACAATTTGACAAGTATATGTCTTGGAGTTGGCCTGTTGGGATTTATACTATTTGGGGTGCGCTGTGCTTCCTGGATCTGCACATCCATCTCTCTCAGTAGAGTTGGGAAATTTTCAGCCATAACTTCCTTCAACACTCCTTCTGTTCCCTTTCCCTTCTCTTCTCCTTCTGGGATGCCCATAATGTGTATGTTTGTGCATCTTGTATTATCGGTTAATTCCCTGAGACCAAACTGGATTTTTTCTATCTTTTTGTCTATCTTTTGTACAATCTCTTTGATTTCAACTGTATTGTCTTCCATATCACTAATTCTTTCCTCTGCCTGTTCAAATCTGCTGCCATGTGAGTCCAGCGTCCTTTTCATTTCTTGACTTGTGCCTTTGTTCGCCATTATATCCATTACCTTTTTAGGTGTGTTAGCTATTTCTTCAGTATGTTCTCCCAGTGTGTTCTTTATATCCTTAATCTCTTCCTTCAGTTCTTTAAGTTGGTCCATGATATTGTTTGGATAGCTTTGATTAGTTGTTCGATGTACTGCATTGCTTCCTGGGTTTTATTTTGTGCATTGGACTGGTCCATATTTTCCAGTTTCTCAGAGTCATTTGTATTTTTCTGTTGCCCTCTGGTCATCATATTATCTTGATGGGTTTGTTCAGTTGATTAGCTTTTCTCTATGCTCTAGTATTTTATTTAGCTGTTGGTTCTGCATGTGAGTTTTTCTTCCTATTTTATTTCCTTGCTTCTTTCTATGTTTCCTTGAAGGCAAAAGGTTAGGGCCAGAGGAATCAAAAGATGTAAAGAAGGCAGAAGGATAATAGAAATATTGATAAAAGTTAGAAGAGGGGCAAAATGAGACTTAATGAGATGAATATTTAGCTTGTGTACGCAGTGTAGAGTACTAGGAAAATATATGGAGTTCCTACAATGGACTAGGAAAACAAATGGAGGAATATATATATGGTGGTTTAGAAGGCTCGAATTATGAGGAGGGAGAGAAATAGTAAAGAAAGGTCTGAAAGGAAAAAGTTAATACTAATAAAAAAAAAAAAAAGAAGAAGAAAACAAAATAGATGGAATAGAAATTGACACCCTTAAGTTGTGGGCCTATCAAAAAATGTTGTCTCTAAGAGCCACAACAGAAAACAGAAGGCAGAAAGATGCAGGAAGGATAAGCGATAGTTTGTAATATAGAATCAATATATACAGTGAGTGTGAAATTACTGAATAAGAAGCCCAGCAAAGAAGCGACAAGCTGGCAGCACCTATTTAAAAAAAAAAATAGAAGGAAAAAGGAAGGGGGGAGGAAAAAGGAAATAATAGCAATAGACCAGAAAGTAACAGAGAGAAACCAAAGATCCACACCGGCAAGCAGTCAAACAGAGCTAAGGGGGGTCAATGATTCCCCTAGGGTCCATGTGGATCCTTCCTGCCTACTTGTGTTTATCAATGAATTTCTCCACAGGGTTCTCTATGCAGGTCCTGAAGCAGCTTTTAGCTATTAAACTAAAATAAAAAGAATTTATTTTTCATTTGTTGAGGGACCTCAATTTTTTTTTTTTAATTTTTATTTTTTTAGCCAAATGCAGGACCCAAAATAATTCCTCCTCTAGACCAACCCCCTTATGGAAGGGACCCTAGCTGGGCCCGTGGAAATTAATCAAGCACATCCCACTTTCCGGACTCCCCAGGTTAGCTGAAGCTCTGATGTTAGTCAGTGAGGAGTGCTAAAGAAGGCGGATTCCGCCCCTTCTTGCACCCAGCTCAAGGGTCACCGGGCTGCTCAGTAAATCAGTTTTTGTGCATATTCGCGTCTGCTCTCAGCCTAATGCTGCTTCAGGTCAGCTTATCTGCTCCCCAAAGCTATGGGGCGGTGCAGGCAGCCAGATCGACATCTAAAAATATAAAATATTTTCCAAAAGAACCCTCTCTTTTTTGGGAAGTGTCCCTTCTTCCTGGCTCCGCAGCGGCCCGGGTCTTATCCCTGTGTGGTTAGGGAAATCAGCTGCGTTTCCTGACCAAAATCCCCCCTCCGGTTCACCGGGTGCTGATTAGCTCGTTTGTTCTGTTCACACAAGGTCCTAGGGGCGCCAGGCAGGCAGATCCCCAGAAAATAAAACTTTTTCGCCCTGCCCGCGGCTCCAAATGGCCGTTTTATTTAATTTTATTTTTTTTCCCCTAACCGCGGGGCTCAGCCACCTGTGCCAGCCTCCACCGGCAGCCTCAAAATTCACGAATCTCCACCGTTCGGTCCACGCTGCCGATCCGCGCAGATAGATGTCCCAAGCTTCTCACTCCACGCGTGCACAGCAGAGACCCCCGGGCAGGACCCCGTCCACAATTCGCCTTGCTCTGGGAGTTTGCAGTGTGTGCCCTCCTACACTAACGCCATATTGGCCCCTGGATCTCTTTGATTTCTCTTAGCAAAGTTTTGTAGTGTTCTGCGTATAAATCCTTTACATCCTCGGTTAAATTTTTTCTTAGACATTTGATTCTTAAGCTGCTCTTGTAAATGGGATGTTTTTCTTGATTTCCTCTTCAGATTGTTCATTAATAGTTGTGATTTTTTAGTTCATGTGTCAATTTGGCCAGGTTATGGTTTCCAGTTGTTTGTTCAAAGAGTACTGTTTCTGTGAGGATATTTTGTGGATTCACACAATCAGTGAATTGATTGCACTTATAGTTGATTACATCATCTGAGGAGACTGCCTTCCACAATGAGAGACAGCTCATCCGATCCGCTGAAGGTCTTAAAAAGAGAAGTGATGATTTAGAAGTCAGAAGAGAGAATTTCCATCTCTACTTTAGCCAGCCAACTTCTCCTGGGGAATTCATCAAAACCTTTATCAGTGTTCTGAGCTTGCAGCCTGCTTACAAAATTTGGACTTGCCTATATCCACATTATTTGAGACAACTCTTATAAAAATCTCTTAATATTCATATATATTAAATATATATTTGGTTTGGTTTTTCTAGAGAACCCTGACTAATATACTAGTGTGCTTGTTTGAGTCTTTTGTGGACCCCAGAAAATTGTGTTCTTAAGCTAACCAATTCCTGTACGTACAAGCCTATTGTATGTATGTAGGACCTTTTGGCTAGATTCGGGTAAGGGATATTTTGATTAGGTTACTTTTGATTAGATCAGTTTAGTTAAGGGCTTTTGATTAGATTGTGGGGTCTGATATAAACTGAGGACTGAATGAAGAGACACACAGAAAAAGAGAGCTGCCATGTGGGAGAAGACTCCCTGATAACTTACAGCTGCAGACAGAGAAACCCCAAAAGGGTGAGAGGGCAGAAGCTGGAGTCAGTGGAGAAGCTTGAAGCTTGGGGAGAGATGAGCCATATACCTGATGGCCCACAGCTGAGCTTGGGCAGAAAGTGAGCCTGGAGGAGAAGGCAGAGACCAGCTGCCATTTTGCTTTGCCATGTGGCATGAATCTAGGATCTGCCAGCTGCCGACCTCTGGTGACACAACAACTGTGATGATGACTTGATTTGGACATTTCCACAGACACAGAACTGTAAGATTCTATCCTAATAAATTCCCATTATAAATGCCAACCCATTTCTGGTATTTTACATTGGCAGCCTTTAGCAAACTAAAACACATTAGTGCATGGAAAGATTACTGATTTTTGCATGTTGACCAAACAACTGGGCAACATTACCTGGCCAAGTTGACACATGAGCCTAACGATCAGAGTTAAACCCTTGTCAACTTGGCAGCCACACCCATCACCTTAATCCATACTTAATCTCTAAATAAAAACAATGAAAAACATATTTTTTATGCCTAACAATACTCAAGTATCCTGTGTACAACTGGAAATGCATTAAATCCCTCCAGAATAGGGTGCAATTCCTTGGTTAATATTCACTCTTAAACTTGATATTCTATAACTTAAATTCTACAACATGTAACTAATACATCTTATGTCATATGATAAGGGGATGAGATAGGTAAGAAAACAAAGATATTCATTTTATGTACATATACAGATATACTCATAACAAAATAAGGAAGAAATATTCATAACCATTACAGTCCTCATTTCTGTAACTGGTCACATGGTCCAAGTTCCTATTTATTACTACCTTCTTCCACTGCCCATTCCATATTCCTTTTAACCTCAGCAAGCACCTCAGCTAGCCATGGTTCCTTACCTGGTGAGGTGACCCAAACCTTTATTCCTGAAGTATCTGGACCATTGTCAGTCCTACTAGAATTGGGTTGTTGCAATTTTCCATTGCTTTTAATCACATGGCATGGTAGTACTAAGATGCTCTAGAGGATCTCCTGGATTCCAGGTAAACTCTTCTTTACCTTCATTGTGTTGGTGTAGTCCTATTTCCCCTTGATAGTCAGGTTCAATCACCCCAGCCAGTACAGTAATTCCCTTCTTTACCTGTTGTTTCAGAGGAATGAGGAGCACAAAGTGGCCAGGTGGCAGTCTCAACTTCCAGTTCAATGGAATCATTGTGTCTCCTGATGGAAGCACTCCACCTTTTGGAACTAAGACCTTTAGACCACCAGAGCTTAAGTTTGCAGGGACAGGAAGCAAAAATTTTCCTAGTGGACCACAAGGGATAATAGTGAGTGGTGCCACTCCCATTTCCACCCCTTGATTCCTGGATGCATGAATCCTGGCTATGGAAGAAACAGCACCATAAAATGCTTGCTGATTTAGAGCATACACAGCCTCCTGGAAAACATTGCTCCAAACCTGCAAGGTATTGCCACCTAGTTGGCGTGTAATTGAATCTTCAGTAGGCCATTCCATCATTCTATCAAGCCAGCTGCTTGAGGATGATGGGGAACATGGTAAGACCAGTGAATTCCCTGAGCATGTGCCCATTCCTGGACATCATTTGCTGTGAAGATGGTTCCTTGATCAGAAGCAATATTGTGTGGAATACCATGACAGTGGGTAACTCATGGTATTCAATTGACTTCCAATTAATTAGTTTCGGTAAATCCACAGATGGTAGTTCTGACAGAAGCATTGCATCCAGGGAAGGTAAACCAATATCCAGAGTATGTGTCTATTCCAGTTAGAACAAATTGCTGTGCCTTTTATTATGGAAGTGATCCAATGTAATCAACCTGCCAAGAGGTAGCAGGCTGATCATCTTGAGGAATGGTGCCATATCAGGAGACTGAATATGGGTAGGTCTCTGCTGCTGGCAGATTGGGCACTCAGCAGTAGCTGTAGCAAGGATGGCCATAGTGAGGGGTTGTCCATGTTTCTGAGCCCATGTATAACCTTCATCCCTACCACCATGGCCACTTTGTTCATGAGCACATTGGGAGTGGCTGAGAAAAGATGCTGACTGACATCCACAGAACAAGTCATCTTATCCACTTTATTATTAAATTCTTCCTTTGCTGAAGTCACCCTCTGGTGAACATTTCCTGGGACACAAATATCTTCATATTTTTCACCCACTAAGAAAGGTTTATCCACATACTTCTCCCCCGGACCTCTTTGTAACCAATTTTCCAATTATATTCCTTCCAAGTCCCTGATGAAGCCATAGACAACATCCCATGAATCAGTGTATAAATGCACTTCTATCCATTTCTCCTTCCAAGAAAAATGAACAACCAGGTATAGTGCTTGAAATCCTACTCACTGGGAGTACTTCCCCTCATCACTGTCCTTCAGGGACATCCCAGAAAGGGGCAGCAGTACTTCGGCTATCCACTTTCAGGTAGAAACTGTATATTGTACAGAATTGACCCGGTCCGCGGGTCAGTCGAACCGAAACCTGAGAGAGGGAGTGGGAATGAAAAGGACAAGAGACACGAAGAATGGAGACAAGACAGGATTCTGATCAAGTCTCGTTTATTGGGGTGGAGTCGTGGGTATATATGGTGTTTGAGGAAGCCTCCTGATTGGGCGCTCCTGCTACATGGAGTCCCCTGATTGGTTGGGCGCTCCTACTATCGTGGAGTCCCCTGATTGGGCAGTGCTCCTACTATCGTGGAGTCCCCTGATTGGGCAGCACTCCTACTATGTGGAGTCCCCTGATTGGGCAGTGCTCCTACTATGTGGAGTCCCCTGATTGGCCACCTCTGGCAGGAAACCACCACCCTGTACTGGCTGCTTAAAGAAGAAGTACAGATTGAGAAATAGGAACTTAGCTGGATAGTTGCACAAAATGGTGTTAGCACACAAGATGGCCGTAATAATACCGGTGCCAGGGACAGCTTCCCACACAGAATCATATGTAAATTAGGCCCGAGTTATCTCTTCCTCACTCAACTGATTGTAAGGAACTTTACAACGGCCATAGCTGTTGGCTAGGAAAGAGAAGGTAATGTGACGAGTGGTGGTCATGTACATTTGGGCCACTTCCTCATGTAACTTGTACCTTCAGGACCCACTTGAACCCTATCTCAGATACAACATGTCCATTTTATGATGGAATGCTGCTGTGCATGCCCAACTTTATGTTTGGTGACTTAGACAACACACAGCTCATGATTGGCAACTCCGGTCTCATGGTAACTTGGTGGCCCATGGTTAAGTGTTTGGTTTCTATTAAGGCCTGGTAGCAGGCCAAATGCTGCTTCTCAAAAGGACAGAAGTTGTCCTCTATTGGGAGTAGTGGATGGTAGGGCTTTGCTCCAAAAGCTTAATTGTCAGCATTGTGATTCTCCTGTAGGGATTTGTCAAAGGCTCCAAATGGCATCTCTATTTGATACTGACACTTCTAGCACCTTTGGATCTGCTGGATCATGTAGCCCAAGCGGTAGTGGAGCTTGCATAGTAGCCTGGACCTGTCACAAAGCCTCCTTTATTTCTAGTCCCCAACTCATGCCATGGACTATCATTGGCCTCTTGATTAATGGACACACAGTCCTTTGTGACTTTGAATCTAATCAGAGTAGAGAGCCAATTGCAAAAACTGCAGAACCAATTTAGAAGTTCCATTTTTAAGATTCTGTTTCTCAAGAACCAGCATTCTCTAACAAAACAGAACTGACAGGAGATACCTGTAAATATTATGAGATTTTATAAAATTGCCTCACACAACCATGGGGATGCATTAGTCTAAATTCCATGGGGGTAGGCTGCAAGCCAGGAACTCCAGTAAAGATCCTTGATAGGTTCCCCTGGAGAAGCTATCTGTCTGAAGTAGATATGGGGATTCTCTCTTCCAACTGCTGAAATTCACTTCTCCTTTTAAGGCCTTCAACTGATTAGATGAGACATCTTTCATTGCTGAAGGCAATCTCCTCAGTTGATTTTAGGTATAATCAGCCATAGATGGAATCAGCTCACTGATGATATAAGTCCACAAAATGTCCTCATGGTACAATTAGGCCAGTATGTGCTTGGCCACACAACTGGGCACATTACCTGGCCAAGTTGATACTTGAGCCTAATCATGATATGTTGACTGAGTGACTCCAACACAAGTCTACTAGAAGATTCTGAAGATGAGAAAGGAAGAATTGGAAAAGATTAATATTTGAAAAGGTAGTTAAGACTTTCCCTAAATTGAACAAACTACTCTCTAAATATAGTGTGGGATAAAGAAAACTCAAACTTAGACTCAACAAGTTAAAACTTTAGGATGTAGATAATTAAGAGAAAATGTTAAAAAGATACTAGAAAGAAAACTATTAATTATTAAACTTATAACAGTCTTTACTACAGCAATAATTGATGGCAAAAAAACCAATAGAATAGTAATATCTCCAAATGGATGAGAGAAAAATAAGTGTCAACCTGGAATTTAGGATTTGGATACACACACACACACACAATTCTGTTACCAATAAATAAATATATATGCTATAATCTTTTCCAATACACTTAGGCCTTCACAAAAATTGACCACATCCTAAGATATAAAGGAAAACCTTAAATTACCCAAGATACCATGTTCTGTAATCATAATTCAGTTAAATAATAATTTAACTATATAAATCAGTGAAAATATATTTGGAAATTTACAGGCAAACTTATAATAGCCTATTGATTAAAAGGAAAACATCATGAAATTATAAAATCTTTTGAATGAATGAATATAAAATGACAATCAAAATTTGTGGGATATAGTAAAGGTTACTCTGAAGTAAATTGGGAGCAATTAATGTAATTATTAAAAGAAAGAAAGGGGGAACAGATGTGGCTCAAGCAGTTGAGTACTTGCCTCCCACATAGGAGATCCCAGGTTCGGTTCCCAGTGCCTCCTAAAGAAAACATGCAAACATGAGCAAACAATGAACAGAACAAAGAGCAAACAATGAGCAAAACAATGAGCAAACATCAAGCAAACAGATGAGGGAGCCAACACAGAGGAGCCAATGTGGCTCAGTGGTTGAGCACCAGCCTCCCACATATGAGGTCCCAGTTTCAATCCCCAGTCCCGGTACCTCAAAAAATAAAAAAAAAGAGACTACAAATAAATGAGTTGTGTTGAAGCCAAGCAGCTATAAAATGAACAAAAACTATACCTCTTTTAATTTCCCAGTTGCTAAAACAAATACTATACAATGGGTTAACTTAACAACAGTAATTTATTGGCTCAAGGTTCCAGAGGCTGGAACACTTGCTTCCTCCTACAGTCAGTACCTTCTGGTTGGCTGACAATGTTTGAGGTTCCTTGGCTTTTCTGTCACACAGCAATGCAGCATCTTCTTTCTTTTCTAGGTTTTGTTAACTTCCAGCTTCTGGCTGCTCACCATGGCTTCTTTTTCTAAGTCCAATTTTCCTTGCCTTAAGAACTCCAGTCATATTGGATTAAGCCCACCCTCATTCAATTTGGGCATAGTTTAACTAATAACAACTTCAAAGATCCTATTTACAAATGGATTCACACCTACCAGACCAGGGGTTGGGATCTTAACATGCTTTTTGTGGAGGACATGATTCAATCCCCAACAATACCTAAAGAGAGTAGATAGAAGGAAATAATAAGAACAGAAACTGAAAAAATTAAAAAAAACCCATAAAGCAAAAATAGGGGCTCAACAAAAGCACAAGCTAGATTTAAAAAAATTGATAAAATAGGAAAAAAACTTACCAAGTCTAATGAAAACAAAGGCAAAGAGACTCATATAAGAAAAGACAGACATAAGGACTATTAGGTGTTAAAAAGGCAATGTAATTAAAGTGATATACATGAAAACTATTTATGACTACAATTAAATAAAAACTCTCAATAATTATATGGAAATGTATTTGTAAATTTAGGTCAAATAATTTTCCAAGAAAAATGTGTTCTCCAGATTGACTGAAAAAAGACATAGAAATATCCAGACTTACTAAAAATATAAAATTTTATAGATAGATTTTATAGGTATTTAACCAAATCTTCATGTAATGTGTCTTATACAAGTCAACTATATATTTCAGGAAAAAGTTTGTAATCAATAGTGTCTAGTGTTGATAGTAAAATTAGATAAGGTCTGAAAATTGATCATATCATTAGTAATGTGGGGTCACTGGTGAACTTTACAGAAGCAGTGTTGATAGAGTGGTGGGTGTGAAATACTGATCAGAATGGGTTTTAGAGTGAATGGATTAAGATGAGTTGGAGGCAATGCGATGAATAAAGAAGGTTTTGAGTGCCTGACTAGTTTTTCATAAAGTAGACAAATGGACAATACATGGAAGAATGGTAATGTGGGATCTGAGTGTTTTTTACCCTATGGAAGAATGAACAGCTTACTTATTTTTATGGAAGATAATAGCCAGAGCAACGTTTATAAGTAGACAAGAGAGGATTAGATCAAATATACAAGTGGAGACACTGACCTTGTATAGGAGCAAGGCAGTTTTTCCATAGTAACCTGTGTGTCCCAGGCAGAGTAGCAGATTGATGTTGGATGTAGTGGTGGGAAACATGGAACTTTATCTTCTAAACAATTAAAATTGCACATATTAAAACTATTCTTAATGAAGTTGGAACTGTAGTCATCAGATGAGGGTGATTATAGGGGTGGAGATGTTGGAGGTCTGAGGAGAGAAGAAGGTGAAATAATCCTCTAGGAGAAGAAGGTAAATGGACTAGGGAAATATATATTGTTGCACAGCACTAATAATCCACTTAGGGTCAGTGGTCACATATTTACAGTGAGAAGAATGTGCTATGTTCTTCTTCATCCACATTCAGCAGTTTAGTGTGAAAGAAGGGTAGACCTGAATTTAACCAAAGCTAGGGTTGAGAAAGAGGCAAAGGGGCTGAGACTCTACATGAAAGTGGAATTATAGTGATTAATCATGAATTATAAGTTGAGTAAGATATGAGATCATAAGTGAAGGATGGGTAAGGGTGGGAGGATTATTTTAGAATTGGTCCTGGTGGGGTTGAAGAATTATTGGGATTGGGTACTAGATAGATGGTTTGGAATGATAGGAGGGTGTGGCTGGACAGTGAGATGCTTGAAATTAATATCATGGAGGGGTGAAGTTATTGGTAATGACAAGGTCTAGGCTGAGCTTTCCAACCAGAGTGACTCATCTTGGTATAGCTTTGTTCCAGTGATTAATCCATTCAGCCCCTCATAAAGCCAGCTGAACCTTAGGTGGCCAGAGCCTCCAGGCCCAAGAGCAGCTTTCTCCTCTTACTCTGATTTGCCATACAAATACCATCACTTTTGTGTGTATGCCATGAGAGTGGTTGAGCGGCATTGGTCTAGTGTATGAATCTAGGACTGCATGGCTGAGATAATGGTGAGGATAGGTTCACTAGAGAGGAGGAGATCAAGGAACTGAGAGGCCTGTATATTGGAAAAATAATTTCTATAGTTTTAGAACTGATGAAGAATTATGTCAGAATCATTGCAGGATAAAGTAACTATTAAGTAGGAACGGAAATCTTCAAGGAATGAGGGGGAAACAACTCAAGGATCCATCAGTGACTTCAACAAGTAGGAGTAGTGATGGCTTAGAACGGTGGCACGATGTTGAAAAGCATGGGGGTTTTTGAAATGGCAATGAGGAGAAATTATATGTTCAATGAGAGGGCTGTAGGGGTCCTTAGGAGTCATTCAGAGTTTGTGAGATTAACAAAAGGTTTATGCCTGGTCCTGTGTTCCAAAAGGCACTTTGTAGAGGGTTGAGGATGAAATATGAAAAGGGATGGGCAGATTCATATGGGATTGGAGTCCAGGAATAAAGGATAGCCTGAGAGTCTTGGGATTTATATGGTCAATTACAGAAACAGGGATAAAGTGCATTATGGAATTATTGATGCTTTCAAGGTAGATAATGGAGGTGAGTCTGTGAATATTGAAGAAGATGGAAGGGTGGGATGTTTTTCAGAAGCCCTTGGCAAATTTCTACTTTCATCCTCAAACTTGAGGACCTCTGAGACCTCTGGATCTCTTTTCCCATTTTGACTTAGCTGTTCTAAGTCCTGGCTCCACTACTTTGGTCAAGGCCATAGCCTAATATATCCGTCTTCAGCTTTTATTTCATTCATAAAAGAAACTTGCACTTCAAAGTTCTTTCTTTATTGAAAATAAAGAGCAGGGTTTTGTGTGTGTATATTCGTGGAGTATAGTGAGCACAGGAGAGATTAGTATGAGAGAAATGAGATAGAAGAATCAGGTAGAGACTGAATGATTTAGTATCTTTTAGACCAAGGAAAGAGGATTAGAATTTATCCTAAATGTTGAGTGTGAGCAACTCAGTAAATAGTTAAGCCTTTTACTGAGATGGAGAAGTTTGCTGGAGTACTGTGTTAGGGGGGAAATCAAGACATCTCTTACTGTTGTGGTAAATTTGAGGTAGACCCCATCAGAAGTTTTGCTCCATTAAGCATGGAGATATTTGTCTGTTTCATTACTCAATCCCCCAAACATAGAAGAGTGCCTGTCATTTATGAATGAATGAGTGAATGAATGAATGAATGAATAATAGGTTTCTAAATGAAGATGTAGAACAGCCAGATGGATATGTGAATCTGGAGTTCAGAGAGAAGTCAGTGCTAGAGATATAAATACATGTTCAGTGAAGAAAAATCTGGAAACATGATGATGGTGATGGTGATACTAATGACTATAAATCATGATGTAGAGATAATGGCTGTTAACATTTTGGTGCATAATTTTTCTATGTATATATATTCTAGAGAAAGATAAAATCATACTGCATGTACAATTTGAAATCTGTTGTTTTCAGTTTTCAGTTAATATTTTGGACTGTCTTTCACTGTTACTACATATTCATTTTTTTTTTTTTT
>JAKSZT010026914.1:0-11208 GCA_026826555.1 Tolypeutes matacus | reverse complement strand
TTGCTTTTTATAATTTCTTTCTTTCTACTTAATTTCTGCTTTATTTTATTTTCTAATTTAAGATTCTTGAGCTTGGAAACATAGATAATTGATTTTTTCCTGCTCCTTATCCCAGGAAGAAATGGAGTTTGTGGAGAGTGACTCAGGATGATTCCTTTACCACAACATAAAAAGAAAAAGCAAGTTTATAACATTGATGGAGGAGGGTAATACTCAGATAAGGTGGTTTTGGCCCTAGATTTGTTCTTGACATCAGTCTCCACCTCAGGCTTCCAGGGCTTTCTCCATACAGGTAACATGGGTCCCCTTTACCCCAGATATTCTGCAGTGGAGACAAATGGCATTGGACAGCAGACCTAAGAGAGGTGAGCAGATGTGAGAGACTTCAGCCTCTCCCTACTGCTTCCACCCAATATCTGTCTTGAGGGAGGTGAGGAATTGGTTCCTATAACCTGAGGCCTCAAAAGCCTCCAGGTCTGTCTCCCATGGGAGCATGGAACTCCTTGACCTTTAGCCTTCTTTTTTTTTTTTAATTTCAAAATTTCTAAAACTTACAAACTCTCTACCTACCAAGGAACAACTCTCCCTCTCCACTACTCCCATTCTCTGGTAACCTCTAATCAATTCTTTTGTCGTTACAAATTTGCTATTTCTACTTTGTGTAAGTGGAATTGTAAAACACTTGTCCTTATGTGCCTTGCTTATTTTACTCAGCATAATGTTTTCAAGGTTTATCCATGTTTCAGCATGTATCAGAACTACATTTCTTCATTTCCACTTATCCTTTCAGTTTTTGTTTCTCTTTTTTTTCCCTCTTTCTTCCTTTGGATTAGTTAAGGATTTTTAGTGTTCCATCTTATTTCCTCTGTTGTCCATTTTTGCTATGACCCACTTAAATATATTTAGTGGCATGCTACTTTAACTCATAAGAGTACATTTTTTTTTCTGTATTTTTTAAAAAGATACTGAGATTATATAAATGTTACATAAAAAGTGTAGGGGATTCTCATATGCCCCTCTCCCTATCCCTCCCACACTTTTCCACATGAACAACATTCTTCATTAGTGTGATACATTTGTTACAAACGATGAACACATATTGGACCATTGCCACTAAGTGTGATAGTTTAAACTCTCTCCCACACATTTTTGTAAGTTATGACAAGACATATAATGGCCTGTGTTTGTCACTGCAACATCATTCAGGACAATTCCCAAGTCCTGAAAATGCCCTTGCATTACACCTGTTTTTCCCTCTCTCTGCCCTTAGAACCTTCAGTGGGCCCTGCCTCCACATCAGTGATATAATTTCTTCCATTGCTAGAATCACAGTAAGTCTATATTAAGTCATGTTATTTTCTATAGTAGAATACCAGTAAGTCTACTTTAGTCCATTGTTCATTCCCCAATACTGAGGATTCTGGGATGGTGATGTACACTCAATCTCTAGTTGAGAGGGGGCTGCGATCCATTAGAGCCAATAGATGGGACTCTTTTGCTTGCAGTTGTAGACTCTCTAGGTTCCTTGGTATGGTAGATGCCCATCATCACCTCCTTGTTAGTTGATCTGGGAGAGTCCAATGAGCTGGAGAGTAGGTGTTGCAACTCCGTTGAGATTCAAGGCCCAGCTAGCACGTGGACAGCCCAAAGATTTAAGTCTCTTGGACGTACACCTACCAACTCTATTTCTAATTATAGGTTCAAATAGAAGGACAGAAGATCCATGTGTAGGGAAACCACAACTGAGTCTAACTCTGTCATCTTGGGGAGCATAAATTCCAAAGTAGGGCCCACTGGCAAGGCACCAAACTTCCATCAGAGTACATTTAGAGTCTAACCTCTTCCCACTTCCCACTTCAAATTTTATACTTACCCATTTTCCCTTTAACTGCCCCTTCCCCCTTTTCATTCATACGTAATATTTATCACATCCCACTTTCTGACTGATTGTTCATACTCTCCTTTCATGTATATAATAATCTTATAGCAGTGTAATTTCATTTACATTGCCTCCTGTCCTTTGTGAAATTGTCACAACTTTATTTCTACATACATTAAAAACCCCATTTCTCAGTGAGAGAGTCACTTTTCTTTTAAGTAAATTAGAAGAAGAAAGAAACTTAGTCTTTCATATTTACCCTTTTACTTACCATTTCTGGCACACTTCATTCCTTCCTGTATATCTAAGTTTAATCTGGTATCACTACCTTGTGGCCCAAGAACATCTTTGGCATTTATTTTACTGCAGGTCTGCTAATGACACATTGTCTCAGAAGTATGTCTCTGCAAATGTTTTTATTTTACCCTCATTTTCACTGGATATAGAATTTGGGGTTGCTAGTTAAAACATTTTTCCCCCATTCTTCACTTTAAAGGATGTTGTCCAACTGTGGCAGGGGAGGATCATTAGTGCAGGATGTCAGTGATGGGGGATGCTTGGGAGGAGGTTCACCTGGGGCATACCTATAAGGCATATGAATGAATTCAAGTGTTCATGGGGCATTGTCATGGTGGGTGGAGATCCACACAATAACCAAAAGAATATTGAATTCTCATCCTGGGGAGTTCTGCCACATTCTCTAATGGGACAGCAAGAATCCCCCGAGTACAGGGGCAATGACTATTGAAGGAGGGTAGACCATTGACGGGCCCTATATATTGATGACCGAACATATAAACCTTTTCTTTTGAAATTGAAACTTAGCCAAGTATTATACGTATCCTAAGAGTTACTTCTTGACAACCTCCTTGTTGCTCAAATGTGGCCTCTCTCTAAGCCAAACTCAGCATATAAATGCATTACCTTCCCTGCTGATGTGGGACATGACTCCCTGGTACTGAGGGATTACTACCAAGCACTAAGTAGCAATGCAACTGGAAAAAGACCTTGACCAAAAGGGGGAAAGGGTAAGGACAAATGAGTTTATATGGCTAAGAGACTTCAAAGTGACTTGGGAGGTCATTCTAGAGGTTATGCTTATGCACATCTCAGCAGGATCTCATTGACTGCCTCAGTAAATATTGCCTCAAATAGCAGGGCTCCTGAGGGCTCTGGAGACATCCAGACACTATAGGCAGGTCTGACAGCTCACGAGTTTGGCTCCCTGCTAATGGGCCCTACTTTGGAATTTATGACCCCCAGTGTGACAGAGTTGGACTCAGTTGTGTTTTCCCTACACATGGGTCTTCTGCCCCTTCTGTTTGAACCTATAGTTAGTACTAGAGTTGATAGATTTATGTCCACGAGACAGATTTTTGGGCTTTCCACGTGCCATTCGGGCCCTGAATCTCAACAGAGTTGCAACATCTACTCTCCAGTTCATTGGGCTCACCCAGGGCAACTAACAAGGAGGAGATGATGGACAAGGATCATCACAAGGAACAGAGAGAGTCTACAACTGCAAGCAAAATAGTCACATCCATCTGCCCCATGGGATCTGAGTGGGCATCACCCATCCCAGAAACCTCAGGACTGGGGAATGAACGATGGACTAGAGTAGACTTACTGTTATTCTACTATATATTTGTAGCTATTCTAGCAATGGAAGAACTTTTATCATTGATGTGGAGGCAGTGGCCACTGGAGGTTCTGAGGGAAGGGAGAGGGAAAAATAGGTGTAATATGGGGACATTTTGGGGACATTGGAATTGTCCTGAATGATGTTGCATTGACAGATACAGGCCATTATATATTTTGTCATAACTTACAAAATTGTGTGGGAGAGAGTTTAAACTATAATGTAAACTATAATCTACACTTAGTGGCAGTGCTCCAATATGTGTTCATCAATTGTAACAAATGTACCATACACACACACACAAAAGGATGTTGTCCTATTGCTTTTTGGTCTCTATTATTTGTAATAAGAAATAAGTACTATTTTATTTCCTTGTTCCTCAGTACATAATGCATCTTTTTTTCTGTGTTGCTTTTAATATTTTCTCTTTAGCTTTAGTTTCCAGCAATTTGCCTATGATATGTTTAGGTGTGATGTTCTTCATACTAATCCTGCTTTGGGTTCACTGAGATTCTTGGATTTGTGTTGTAGTTTGTTTCACCAAATTTGAAGTATTCAGTCAATATTTCTTCAAACATTTTTTTCCTGCCCCAATCTCACTCTCTTCTCCTTTAGGCACTTCAATTACACATGTATTATTCCATTTGTTATTGTCTCATGGGTCCTGAAGTTTGGTTCATGTTATTATCAATCTTTCTTTCTCTTTTTAAGACTGGATAATTTCTTCAAGTTAATGAACTGTCTTCAAGTTAACCAACTATTCCTTATAACATTTCAGGTTTTGTATTACTTTGATTTAGAATTTCCATTTAGACATAGTTCTACTTCTCTGCTATTTCCCTTTCATTTGATAGTTTATTTAAATAGTTTCTTTTTCCATTTCTCTGTTTACTCATTAAGACCATATTTCCTTTTACTTATTTGAACATATTTTCTTTACATCTTTGGATGTATTT
This sequence comes from Tolypeutes matacus, assembly GCA_026826555.1. Lineage (NCBI taxonomy): Eukaryota > Metazoa > Chordata > Mammalia > Cingulata > Chlamyphoridae > Tolypeutes > Tolypeutes matacus. The sequence continues at coordinate 6,734 of JAKSZT010026914.1, read as the reverse complement.
ATACAAGGTGCTTTAAAGTCTTTGAGTGCTAAGTTCAACATCTAGTTCAACTTAGTTTTGACTTCTATTGACTGCATTTTTCTTGATTATAAATCACCTTTTCTTCTTTCTTTTCATGTTTACTGACTTTTTGATTAAATATTGGACTATGCTGATAATATGTTACAGAGAGTTGTGATTCTATTATCTTTCCCTGAAGTGTTTTGGTTCTTATTTTAAGAGATAGTTCAATTATTGATTGATCATCTTGGAGTTTTGTAGGTTGGTTTTATGATTATTACTGCAAATTTGTGAGACATGCAAGGGACTTCTACTGCCCCTCTAACTTGGTGGGTCTGAATCTTGAAATTCTGTGTCCTCCGTGGTCTTGTTAGGGTTTGTGTTGGGTTTTATTAAAATTGATCTAGAGTAGGTCTTACTCTGTAGAGAGTTCTGACTCTTCATGAATTGTATTTTGTTTTTTTGTTTTGGCATGTGTGTGTGTGTGTGTGTGTGTTTTAGCCTGATTCCATGGGTATTGAGGAGGTGTTACGAAGGTATTATGGAGATCACTCCACTTTGGAAGGGTCTCGGCTCTCATGTTCCCCGGAACTCTTAATCTCTAGTATTTCTGTTCTGCTTTCAAAATATTGGTACATTTTTTCCAATTTTATATATTTGTATGGTGGGAGCCTTAGTCCAATACTAATACTCCATTATGACCAGAGACAGGTTTCCTCCCATATTTTGAATAGGTCAGGAGCAGGCCTTGCCTCAGGCATTGGATGAAAAGTTGTGGTGTTGGGGCTTTTCTGAAACTATTGGTAGAAAAAGTAGTCCTCACTCTAGAAGTTTGGAACACTGTGGAAGAATAGCTATGGAAAGCATAAAACTAAGTCGATTTCAAAGAACAAAATGTAAAGAGGGGATAAGGAATGTCAGAGAAAAAGCTGCACCAGACAATGTTAAACAGGCAAAGATGACCTTATTAAGGGGATGCTATAGTAGGAGAGAAAGAGTCGAACTTAACTCTTTTGAAACAAAGCTTTTTAAGGGTTGGGAGTAGGTTGGAGGAAAAACACTGGTAGATGGTAAGGGGGTTGGTCAGTGGGATGAATGAGTGATTTACTGAGGTTGCAATTGGGATGGGTTGATTCCACCAAGATAGGTGAGGGATTTACTGAGGTTGTGATTATGACCATGTGGTTCTGAGTGTTTTACTTTGTGATAATTAGGCTGCCTGGAGTCTGTAAGGGCTGGAAAGGAGGAGCAGGCCTTGTTTGAAGCCTCTCAGGCACCTGAGTAGTGTAAGGGCTAGGGTGAGAGAGAGAGGGGTGGGGGATGACAGGGGCAGGACTTATATTTAGAATAGTTAGGCTGTGAAGTTGTCTTCTTTCCTTTTTTATCTGTAGTCAAAGTTGTTTTTCTCTGCAATCCCACAGCTGCAAGAGTGGTTTCAAAGTAGTCAGGATGGGGGAGGGAGCAGGTAGGGGCATGTGAAGAGAAGGGTGGCAGTGTGGTCAAGAGAAAGATAAATAGTCTTGACCTGTCCCTCTTCTTATTCAGGAAAAATATCCATTTTGCATTGAATAACTTAGTCAGTTGGCTTTTGTCAGATGTTTTTTGTTGGTGGAGGACAAGTTGAACCATTTGTTGAGAGGTAGTGGCAAAGGGCAGTTGTTTTAGGATCAGGCATCTCAAAAGAGGGATGTGTAAAAGGAAAAAGAAAAATATGAATATAAAAGATTGTCTTAAAGTCTAAGGGGTCAGTGGATGAAAATCCTTCTATTATGTAGCACTGCTCCTTAAGTTTTTTGAAGTTAAGATATAGATGCTCTTGGTAACGATTGTCCACAGTCATGGTTATCTCTCATAAAAGGGCATATATGATGAGCATTTTATCATATCTTTAGTGACCTAGGAGAGGCTTGTCCAGGGAGAAATCTAGCTTATGCATGGTCTGCTGCCATGGTGAGTCCTTTGAAGTATGTCTTAAGTTGTTGGGCTTTAGCTCACAGTCCTCATTTAGGTCCTGGGGTAAAGACCAGCTATAAGACAACCCAGAGTCTCAGTAAGCATTGACAATCAGGTTTTAGTTTTCAGTGACATTAAATCAAGAGGGTGGGAGGAAAATTGAGAACATTAGTTTAGAGAATTGTAGCCAGATATTGAAGAAAACTGCAAGAATTGAAAACTTGGTAAAGGCTGACAACATGTGCAAAATGACAGAATCCAGTTCAATTATAGGTAGGTAACAAAATCATGCAGTTGCCTGAACTTTACAAAGGGGGTAAAAAAAATAGCTTAAAGACAATAAGAAGGAGCAAAATCTGATAAACCACAGGAGTGTATTATAGTTTTCTGTTGAAACACAAAATTTCTCTTTATAATTACCCACCGTTTATCAATGATAATCCCCCAATTGTTATTCGTGATTATAAAATGAAGCTCTTTTATTACATTTGGCATGATTATTTCCATAGATGCAGCAACAGTGGTAATTTATCATATAGTCCTTTGTAATTTTGCTTTGTTGGAATTTTAATAAGTAATCTCAGATTGTACTTTTTAAAAAAAACAAATCAATTTTATTGACCAATATTAATAAAGCATAAATCTATCCAAAGAGTACAATCAATGCTATTTGGTATAATCACATATTTGTTCATTCATCACTTCAGTCATTCCCAGAACACTTTCATTATTCCAATAATAATAATAATAAACGAAAAACAAACAATACTCATCACCTCTCAATCTCTCTATGCCTCACCTACTGTATATAACTGCTCTATTCTTTTTCCTTCTCTCTAGTATATTTGTATTTATATTTTGTAAAAATAGTCTTATATATGCAATATCACCCATATTCATGTTTTACATGAGGTTTTACTATCTTATACAGTTCCTTGTTACAGTTTTTAGCTTTCCTTCTAGTAATATACATGACTTTAGGCTTTCCCTTTCAACCACTGTCATACCCATACAATAGCACTGCTAGTTACAAACACCGTGATATGCTTTAACTATTTCTATTCATTTCCAAAGATTTACAAACAACGTTTTAACCATCAGATTGTACTTTTAAAAGCCACTCAGGCTAGGAAGCCAAGCCAAGAATTTGCCAACATATTTGACCTGAAGTACCTGTAGATTTTCATCACAAAATTATACTGTCATCACCTCTCCAGCACTTGTAGCTTTCTGTTTTGTTTTTTTAATTATGCCCATTCTTTAAGGTGTGAAATGATATCTCATTGTAGTTTTGATCAGTATTTCCCTAGTAGCTAGTAAGGCTGAACAGTTTTTCATATGCTTTTTGGCCATTTGTATTTCCTCTTTGGAAAAATGTCTATTTAAGTCTTCTGCCCATTTTATAATTGGGTTGCTTGTCTTTTTATTGTTGAGTTGTATGATTTCTATATGACATGAATATTAAACCCTTATTGGATAAGTGATTTTGAAATGTTTTCTTCCATTGAGTAGGCTGTCTTTTTTATTTATTTATTTATTTTTTTAATTTTATTTATTTATTTTTAAAGATTTTATTTATTTATTCATTTATCCCCCCCTTGCTGCTTGTGCTCGTTGGGTCAGCCGACCACACCGTGTGGGCGGGCTTGCCTTCACCAGGAGGCCCCGGGAACCGAACCCGGGGCCTCCCATATGGTAAAAGGGAGCCCTACTGATTGAGCCACAGCCGCTTTCCTATTATTATTTTCTTGACAGAGTCTTTTTAAATATTTAATTTTGAGTAGGTCCCATTTATTTATTTTTTCTTATGTTGTTCATTCTTTGGATGGGATGTAAGGTTTAAGAATCTTACCATCTACCACAAAATCTTGAAGATGTTTCCCTACATTTTCTTCTAGGAGTTTTATGGTTCTTTCTAGCTTTTATATTTAGGTCTTTGATCCATTTTGAGTTAATTTTTGCATAAGGTGTGGGATAGGGGTCCTCTTTCTTTCTTTTGGATATGGCTATCCAATTCTCCCAATGCCCTTTGTTGAATAGACTGTTCTGCCCCAGCTGGGTGGGCTTGACATCCTTGTCAAAAACCATTTGACCATAGATGGGAGGGTCTGTTTCTGAACAATCAGTTATGTTCCATTTATCTATATATCTATCTTTATGCATTAAAATCCACTTGCCTGTGTAGTATAATTCTTTTAGTATGCATTTGGATTTGGTTTGCAAATATTTTGTTGAGGATTTCTGCATTTATCTTCATTACAGAAATTGGTCTGTAATTTTTTTTTCATAGTATCTTTATCTGGCTTTGGTATTAGGGTGATGTTGGTCTCACAGAACGTGTGTGGTAGGATTCATTTCTGTTCAATTTCTTGGAAGAGCTTGAGCAAGATCAATATTAGGTCATTTTTTTTTTTAAATTTTTTATTTATTTTTATTGTGGGTAAAAATCAAAATTCTCACAATACATACAAACATTTGCAAAATGATATATAAATATATATGCATATATGTGTATTTGCTTACAAAAATGTTATTTATATATATATATATATATATATACATATATTTTAAGAGGTGCTTAGATTACCCAAAATATTACACGGAACCCACTGGGATTCCCATGTTGCCCAACTCCCACACCTCCCACCACATCCCACACAAACATCTCCCACAAGTGTGGCCCACCACCCTCAATGAACTTACACATCCTGGAGCCTTGCCACCAACCATAGACCACAGTTCACACCGTAGACCACACTCTCTCACACTCAGTTCTGAGTGGTGTGTGCTGATTTAAAATGGCCTACATCCGTTGCCACAACGGTACTCAGGACAACCTCTAACTCCCAAAGAAGCCCCTGTATTTCAACTGCTCATCCCCTCCCTACCCCAAAAGTGTCAAGTGGCCACTGGCTCCACCTCATTGTTTTAATTTCTTCCATTGCTAGAATCACCACATGTGAACAAGAGAATACCATCAAGTCCACTCTAGTCCATAGTTCTTCCCCCAATCCTGAGGGGACTGGGATGGTGATGTCCACTCCAACTCCAAGTGAGAGAGGGCTTATATCCCATGGATATGGTGGGTGGGATGATCCTGCCTGCCGATGCAGGCCCTCTCCATTCCCTGGGATGGCCATTGCCCATCGTTGTCTCCTCACCAGGTGACTTGGATGAGTCCATTGAGCTGTAGGGTAGGAGTTGCAGCTCCACCTAGATTTCATGCACACCTGGCACCTAGGTAGGCGGGAGGCTCCAGTTTCTGGAAGTATACCTAAGAACTTCAGCATCACATATAGGTTTGAATAGAAGGGACTGATGAACCATGTGCAGGGAGGACTTATTTGAGTCCAATTCTGTCACTCTCAGGAGCACAGATTCCAAAATAGAGCCCACTGATAAGGCATCAGTCTCTGGGGCTATCCCCCCTTATATAGGGCCTGGGTGTCTCCAGAGCTCTCAGGTACCCCTCTGTGTGGGGTGATAGGCACTTAGATGTTCTATGAGCTCCTACTGAGGTGTGCATAAGAGTTACCTCTGGGATGACCTCCCGACTCTGTTTGAAGTCTCTTAGCCACTTGAACTCATTTGTCTTTACCATTTCCCCCTTTTATTCAAGGTCTTTTTCCAGTTGTGTTGCCAGTTGGCACTTGGTATTAATCCCTCGTTGCCAGGGAGGCTCATCCCTGGGAGTCATGTCCCACATTGGGGGGAAGGTAATGCAATCATATGCTGAGTTTGGCTTAGAGAGAGGCCACATTTGAGCAACAAGGAGGCTCTCAGGTGGCAACCCTTAGGCACCCCACAACTGTAGGCTAAGTCTCATTTACAAGAGCAAAGACTCACAAGGGTAGTCATCAATAAAAAAAAAACACATCTGTGGGTCATCCTATTTTGACAGGCACTGTCCCTACACTCAGAGGACTATTGCTGCTCCCTTGGAGACTGTGGCAGAGCTCTCCAGGCTAGGAATTCAGATTCCCTCATTTATTGTGTGATTATCCACCCATCGTGACCATGCCCCATCCCCCGATCCTTTGAACAATTTTGTATATCTTTCATGTATATTCGGATGAACCAATCCCCACGAAACCCCCCCCAGACACCCCCCCAATAATCCCCCGCAGTACCCATTGTAACCCTTCTGTGATCCAAATCCTCCATGAACATTTAGTCCATAAAATAATCAAATACACTTACTAGGAAAAAGAAACAAGTGTGATAAGCTTACATGCAAGAGACAAACATAAGGAAACTCAGGGGGAAAAAAAAAGAGAAGGAAAAAAAAAAACAAATAATCAAACAAAGAGCAAAACAAAATAAAATATAATTAGTGGATTGGGACATTCAAAAAATGGGCAAAAAAGCAAAGGAAATGCCTTTAAAATATATATATATATATATTCATTTTTTTCCTTTCTCTCTTCTTTTTTCCCCTTTTTCCTTCCCTTTATCACTGTGTTATCGGATGTCTGGTGTGCCATGACACCTTCCTCCTCTCAATCCCCATTGTCTCCCAATTTTTCATTTAATTTTCAAAGAAGTTTTAGGTCACAGCAAAGTCACACACGGAGTGCCGGAGACTCCCAGATACCAAACCACCTCCGCTTCCAAAATCATTCAAAGGATCGGGGGATGGGGCAGGGTCACGATGGGTGGATAATCACACAATAAATGAGGGAATCTAAATTCCTAGCCTGGAGAGCTCTGCCACAATCTCCAAGGGAGCAGCAATAGTCCTCTGAGTGAAGGCACAGTGCCTTTCAAAATAGGATGACCCA
>JAKSZT010026908.1:0-17427 GCA_026826555.1 Tolypeutes matacus | reverse complement strand
CCTCCACATCTTTTCCAATGCTTGTAGTTTTCTGTTAAAAAAAAAAAATAGCAACAAGTCTAAGAAGAGTAAGGTGATATCTCATTGTCGTTTTGATTTAGGCTTTCCTAATAGCTAGGATTTTGAGTTCTTTCTATGTGCTTTTTAGCCATCTGTATTTCCTCTTTGGAAATGTGTCTAATCAAAATTTTTGCCCATTTTTCAAATGTGTTGTTCTCCTTTTTATTTTTGAAATGTAAGCTTTTTTATATATGTTGGATGTTAGGGCCTTATCAGTTGGGGGGTTCCCAAATATTTTTTTCCCATTGATTAGACTGCCTTTTCAGGATCTCGACAACTCCTTTGAAGCACTCTCTTTTTTTTTTAATATAAAGAGGTCCCATTTATCAAATTTTTCTTTCATTACTCAAAATAGTGTATATATTTGCTGTCTCTTAAATATCAGTTCCTTCTAACTTTTCTATCTGGCCATTGAATATGTTCTACTTACTTTATCTCTGTATAACACATCTCACAAGATATTTGCTTACTTCTTCTCTAATCTTAACTTGGTTTATCATCTATTTGTCCTCTGTAATAAATAATTGAATATTCTTAGATAATACAGCATCCAAAAATTACATAAACCAAAAAACAATAGCAGTAAATTGCCTAAATTTATTGAGCATTGGAATTTAAAATGAAACTTCTCTATTTGGGAGAGAAAGCCTCATTATATTTAAATGTTTTGCTTCCTCAGTATAACAAACTTCTTGTACACTTACCAAAATACATGAACACTCTTGTAAAAAGCCTCATCTCATACGCTTTATTCATTTGCTTCGGAAGCAAACATATATGTTTGCTTTACTTTTATTGTATTTAATAAAATTCTAGACTTAAGAAAATAAACGCAAAATTTAATTTTCACATTCTATTGAGTTTTCTATCAGTCTTCCCATTAGGTGATTTAAAAGTACAATTTAAACAGATTATTTCATTTTTATCTTGTAAAATAATTTCAGATCTACAGCAAAACTTTTTCTTCATTTAACTTAATTTTCAATTCATAAAATCATTATTGTTGAGATGGTAATTATAGGGACAAAATTTATTGCATGACACAGGCATTATTTTAATGCTTTAGAAATATTTAGTAATTTCATTGCGTGTTTTTACCTCTTTTAAATATTAGTTATTTCATTAGGGTTTACAATGTGAATCTTTATTTAATCACAATCTAACTTCAAATAACTTTATACTGCTTAAGATGACTTTTTCAGACAAACAAAAGGAGGGAATTTAATACCATAAGACCTGTACTTTAAGAAGTGTTAAAGAAAGTTCTTCATAGAGAAAAATATAATAGCAGACAAAAACTGTTATCTACACAAAGCAATGAAGAGTACTGGAAGTGGCATAAATAAAGACAAATATAAAATTTATTTTTTCTTATTTTAATTGCTCTCAAAAAATAATAAACTGCTTACAGTAAAAACAGAAATGTAACAATGTATTTTGTATCTATAGGATGTGTAAAAGTAAAATGTATGACAACAATGGGCCAAAGGATGGAAGGGAGGAATTTGGAGAATATTCCTCTTACTTATAGGAGGTGTATAGGAATAAATGGAAAGCATTTGGATATAGGTGAGCCTTCTCTGAAAATACTTTTAGAAAGCTTTGATTTTGAACAGTGTGAATGTTTTACATGTTCAAAATATGATTGAATTAGAAAGGATGAAATGTCTAACACTGAATTGAATATAAATAGATAAAAAATGAACCTAAATGCATTTACAATAACCACACAGAAAAAAGTAATTTATTTAAGCAGCTTTCAGACTCTTCACCCACAGTGAATATATTATAAGAGAAAAAGAATTGAAAAACTTAAAAAATTTACAGAACAGGATTGTTTTTTGAGTGGTATTTGTACATTAAGTCTGATTTTTGGGGGTGTAATTGAACAGAAAACTTAAGTATATACATTTATGTTAGGAATTATGATTCCCACTGTGAGAGAAATGAGAAAAATATGGAATCCAGTAAGATCATGAAGCTTGTGGTATTAAGATATTTTTGTAGGATAAATTGATTGTTGAAACATATTTTTTCTCTGACTTCTGAGAGAAAGTAGAATCAATGACATTTCAGTCACAATGAGCACATTGAGCACCAAGTTTTAGTTTCTAAGCATTATTCTAAACATTATTCCCTACTAAAAGTCACCAGGGCTCCTTGGAGAAATTGATGGTTCTAGTGAAAGAATAAAGAAAATGTAAGTTAAACCTGGAACATATTGTTGCAGAAATCAAGAAAGTTTTCAAAGACAAACAGGATATTTTGAAAGACATAGTAGCTGGCTTTTCTGGCACTACCATTGGCACCGAGTATCACCATAATAATAATTAATATGGATTATAACACAATGTTTAAAAATGAGTCTAGAGAAGCATATTAATACTCAAATAAGAGGGATGGGAAATTTTTCTCTATAGAAGAATTCTACCTACTAAATGTAAAATAATGATAAAATTGGAAAATGACCCATTTAAACTGCCAATATAACAATTGATAATCAGCAAGTAGTATGAATAGATTCTTAAAATGTTGGGTACAAATTTGCTGGGAAACAAAATAATTCACCAGTATTTTTTGATTCCCTGCAGATTGCTTCTATTTTTTTATTTTTTATTTTTCACTTAAAAAATTTTTTTACTAAAGTATATCACTCATATATAAACAATAAATGTATAAAAATAGATGTGAACTTATAAAACAAACATACATAACACCATACATGGCTCTCATACCTGGCCCTACCATCATTACCTTGCATTGTTGTGAAACTTTTTTTGTTTTTGTTGTGGATAAAAATCAAAACTTTCACAATACAAACCAATATTTGTAGGATGATATATAAATATATATGCATATATGTGCATTTGTTTACATAATGTTATTTTTTTAGTTATATATGTTTTAAAAGATGCTTATATTACATAAATGTTATGCAAAAATTACAGGGATTCCCATGTTCCCCACATCCCATACCTCCCATACCATCTCACATAAACATCTTTCATTAGTTTGGCACATCACCTGCAATGGATATACACATCCTGGTGCTTTGCCACTAAGTATAGAACACAGTTCACATCATAGACCACACTCTCTCCCACACAGTTCTGCATTGTATATGCTGATGTAAAATATCTGTCACCGCAACGTCACTCAGGACAAGTCCTGGAAAAGCCCCTGTATTACAACTTCCCTTCCCCTCCCCTCCTCAAAAGTGTCTAGTGGCCACTGGCTCCACCTCACTGTTAGAATTTCTTCCATTGCTTGAGTCACAATGTGTCTACAACAGAATTCCATTAAGTCCACTCTAGTCCACAGCTCTTCCCCCAATCCTGAGGGGACTGGAATGGTGATGTCCGCTCCACCTCCAAGTGAGAGTGGGCTTATATTCCATGGATATGGTGCATGGGATTATCCTGCCTTCAGCTTCAGGCTCTCTCCATTCCCTGGGATGGCCGTTGTCCAACATCGTCTCCTCATCAGGTGACTTGGGTGAGTCCATTGAGCTGTAGAGAAGGAGTTGCAGCTCCACTGAGTTTCCAGGCACAGCTGGCACATGGGCAGGCCAGAGACTCCCATCTCTGGAAGTACACCTACACACTCCTGCCTCACATATAGATTTGAATAGAAGGGACTGATGGATCATGTGCAGGGAGGACTTATTTGAGTCCAACTCTGTCACTCTCAGAAGCACAGATTCCAAAGTAGAGCCCAATGATAAGGCACCAATCTCTGTGGCTATCCCCCCTTATAGAGGACCTGGGTGTCTCCAGAGCCCTCAGAGGCCCCTGTGTGTAGGGTGATATCCATTATGGTGTTCTATGAGATCCTCCTGAGGTGTGTGCAACCTATGGGATGATCTCCCAGCTCTCTTTGAAGTCTCTTAGCCACGTGAGCTCATTTTTCTTTACCATTTCTCCCAATTATTCAAGGTTTTTTTCAAGTCGTGTTTCCAGTTGGCACTTGGTATTAATCCCTCATTGCCAGGGAGGCTCATCACCAGGAATCATGCCCCACGTTGCGGAGAAGGAAATGCATTCATATGCTGAGTTTGGCTTAGAGAGAGGCCACATTTGAGCAACAAGGAGGCTCCCAGATGACAACCCTTAGGCACCCCATAACAGTAGGACAAGTTTCAATTACAAAAGCAAAGAATCATAAGGCTAGACATCAATAACAAGAACCCAACAGTGGGCCACCTTCTTTTGCCAGGCACTGCCCCTCCAGTCAGGGGACTGTTGCTGCTCCCTTGGAGAATGTGGCAGAGCTCTCCAGGCTGGGAATTCCGTATTCCCTCAATTATTGAGTGATTGTCTACTCACCATGACCATGCCCCATCCCTCAATCATTTGAAAAATTTTATATATCTTTCATGAATATTCAGATTTACTTACTCCCATGAATCTCCCACCCCAGACACCCACAACCAATGGTCCTCCGCAGCCCCATTGTAACCCTTCTGTGATCTAAACCTTCCTGGAAATTGAAGCCCATATTATAACCAAATAAAATTCATAGGAAAATGAAATAATAATGATACGCTTAAATGCAAGAGATAAAATACAAGGAAACTCAGAAAAAAAGAACTAAAAATAAAATATTATTAATGGATTGGGACATTTAAAAAAATGGGAATAAACGAAAAAAATTTTAATTATTTTTTATTTTTATTTTTTCTCCTTTTATCACTGCAATATCGGATGTCTGGTGTGTACCATGACACCTTTCCCCTCTCATTCCCCAGTGTCTCCCAAATTTTCATTTAGTTTTCAAAGAAGATTTAGGTCACAGCAAATTCACACAATGAATACTAGAGATTCCCATGTACCCAACTCCCTCCCCCTTCCCCACCCCATATAAAAACCCTATTTTTGTCAATGGTAGCATTGTTATAACTGTTATACAGATAGTGAAACATAGCTACTAAACATTGTCAACGGTTTACAGTATAGTTTACAATTTAGACAGTACATTTTAATAATATTTAAGGATATTTACCATGTCCTGTGTCCACTACTGTAAGGTAATGAAAAGCATTTCCCATGACCACTAAATACCCCATCTGATCTTTTCTGTTCCTTCCTCCCCATCCCCCTGGGGGCATAAGACACTCCCCTGTCTTGACTCAAGGGATGACAAGATTCATAGTTACATGCCCTGGGTATTCTAACCTGCCCTTGCTAATCTACCCACCAGTTAACCCTGCACCACCAAACCCAGTAATATCACTATCCAGCTCTCCTATCCTTCAATATGCAACTATACTCTATCACTTTACCATAGATTATGTCCATATGGGTGATGGCTCAAAGCCTGCTCTTCCCTCTCTCTCCAATGTTGACCTATCTTTCAGACAGTGGTTCAAAGAAACTGGTCACTTTCCTTAATTCAAATCAGTGAGGTCATATACAGTTCATCCTTCAATGCCTGGCTGCCTTCACTCAACATAAGGTCTTCAAGATTCATCCATGTTATTCCATGTGTTAGCACTTTATTCCTTCTAACAGCTGAGTAATATTCCATTGTATGTATGTACCACATTTTGCTTATCCATTCATCTGTTGATGGACAACAGGGCTGATTCCAGCTTTTGGCAATTGTGATCAATGCCGCTCTGAACATTTGTGTGCATATATCTTTTCATGTATTTGCTTTCAGTTCTTCTGGGAATATACCCAGTAGTGGAATTGCTGGATCATATGGAAGATCTATTGTTAGATTTCTGAGGAACCATCAAACTGTCCTCCACAGTCGCTGGACCATTCCACAATCCCCCCAGCAGTGGATGAGGATTCTTATTCCTCCATATCCTCTCCAACATTTATATTCTGCTGTTTTTTTAATAGCTGCCATTCTGATGGGTGTAAGATGGTATCTCATTGTGGTTTTGATTGGCATTTCCCGAATAGCTAGCAATGACGATCATTTATTCATGTGCTTTTTAGCCACTTGTATCTCTTCCTTGGAAAATTGTCTTCTCAGGTCACTTGCCCATTTTTCAAATGGATTGTTTGTCTTTTTATTTTCTAGGTGTAGGATTTCTTTATATATGCAGGATATTAGGCTGCTATCAGATATATGGTTGCCAAATATTTTCTCCCATTGGGTAGGCTGCCTTTTTATTTCCTTAATAACATCCTTTAAGGTGCAGAAGTTTTTAATTTTGATGAGATCTCATTTATCTATTTTTTCTCTTGTTACACGTGCTTTTGCTGTAAAGTTCATGAAATCATTTCTTATTACAAGTTCCTGTGGATGCCTCCCTATATTATCTTAAAAGGTCTTTATGGTTTTGGGTCTTATATTTAGATCTTTGATCCATCATGAGTTGATTTTTGTATAAGGTTTGAGATGGTATTCTTCTCTCATTCTTTTGGATATCCAGTTCCCCAATCACCACTTGTTAAAGAGGCCATTCTCTCCCAACTGAGTGGAATTGGTGGCCTTCTCGAATATCAGATGACTGTATATGTGAGGATCTATATCAGAACTCTCAATTCAGTTCCATTGGTCAGTAGGTCTATCCTTGTGTCCATACCATGCAATTTTGATCACTGTAGCTTTGTAGTATGTTTTAAAGTCAGGTAATGTGATTCCTCCAACTTCATTTTTCTTTTTCAATATGTCTTTGGTAATTCGTGAACTCTTACCTCTCCAAATATATTTTGTGGTTAGTTTTTCCAGTTCCTTAAAAAATGCAGTGTTGATTTTTATTGGGATTACATTAAATCTGTAGATTAATTTGGGTAGAATAGACATCTTGATGATGTTTAGACTTCCTATCCATGAACAGGGAATATTTTTCCATTTATTTAAGTCTTCTTTGATTTCCTTTAACAGTGTTGTGCAGTTTTCTGTATATAAGTCCTTTATATCTTTAGTTAAATTTATTCGTATGTATTTGATTCTTTTGGTTACTATTGTAAATGGTACTTTTTTCTTGATTTCCTCCTCAGATTGCTCGTTATTGCTGTACAGAAATGCTACTGATTTTTGAGCCTTGATCTTATAGCCAGCAACATTACTGAACTCCTTTATAAGTTCTAGAAGCTTTGTTGTAGATTTCTCAGTGCTTTCTATGTATAGGATCATGTCATCTGCAAATAACGAAATTTTTAATTCTTCTTTTCCAATCTGGATGCCTTTTATATTCTTTTCTTGCATCAGTGCTCGAGCAAGTACTTCTAAGACAATGTTAAATAGGAGTGGTGACAGTGGGCATCTTTGTCTTGTTCCCGATCTCAAAGGGAAGGCTATTAGTATTTCACCATTGAAAATGATGTTAGCTTTGTGTTTTTCATATATACCCTTTATCATATTAAGAAAGTTTCCTTCTATTCCTATCCTTTACATTGTTTTTATCAGGAAAGCGTGCAGTATTTTGTCAAATGTTTTTCTGCATCTATAGAGATGATCATGTGATATTTTTCTTTCAATCTATTTATGTGGTGTATTACATTGATTGATTTTCTTATATTGAACCATCCTTGCATAGCTGGGATGACCCCACTTGGTCATGGTGTATAATCCTTTTGATATGTTGTACAATGCAATTAGCAAGTATTTTGTTGAGGATTTTAGCATCTAGGCTCATTAGAAAAATTGATATGTAATTGTCCTTTCTTGTGGTACCTTCATTTGGTTTTGGTATTAGGGTAATGTTGGCATTGTAGAATGAGTTAGGCAATATTCCTTCTACTTCTATTTTTTGGAAGAGCTTAAGCAGAATTGCTGTTAGCTCTTTCCGGAATGTTTGCTAGAATTGAGCTGTGAAGCCATCTGGTCCTGGGCTCTTCTTAGTTGGGAAGTTTTTGATAAATGAGTCTATTTCTTTACTTGTAATTGGACTGTTGAGTTCATGAATTTCTTCTTTCATCAATATAGGCTGTTTGTGAGTTTCTAGAAACTTGACTTTTTCTTCTAAGTTATCATTCTTGTTGGCATATAATTTTTGAAAGTATATTCTTATGATATTCTTCATTTCTTTTGGTTCAGTAATTATATCCCCTTGCTCATTCCTTATTTTGTGTTTTTGCTTCAGTTTTCTCTTTTTCTTTGTTAGTCTGGCTAAGCGTTTGTCAATTTTATTGATATTCTCGAAGAACCAGCTTTTGGTTTTGTTTATTGTTTCTAGTGCTTTCTTATTCTCTATTTCATTTAGTTCTACTCTAATCTTTGTTATTTCCTTCTTTCTACTTCCTTTAGGTTTAGTTTGTTGTTGTTTTTCCAATTCCTCCAAGTGTGTAGTTAGGTCTTCAATTTTAGCATTCTTCTTTTTGAATATATGTATTTATGGCTATGAACTTCCCTCTCATGATTGCTTTCACTGCATCCCATAGGTTTTGATATGTTGTGTTGTTTTTTTTCATTAGTTTCAAGGTAGTTACTGATTTCTTTTGAGATTTCCTCCTTGACCCACTGCTTCTCTAAGAGTGTGTTGTTTAACGTCCATATCCTTGTGTCTAACCTGTTTCTCTTGCCCTTAGTGATTTCTAATTTCATTCCGTGGTTGTCAGGGAAATTACTTTGTATAATCTCAATCTTTCTGAATTCATTGAGTGTTGTTCTGTGGCCTAGCATGTGGTCTATTTTAGAGTATGGTCCATGTGCACTCGAGAAGAATGTAAATCCTCTTGTATTTGAGTGTTGTGTTCTGTATATTTCTATTAAGTCCAGGTCCTCTAATGTATTGTTGAGCGTCTTTGTGTCTTTATTGATTCTCTGTCTAGATGTTCTGTCTAATGATGATAATGGTATATTAAAGTCTCCCACTATAATTGTAGAGGCATTTATTTCTCCACTTAGTTTTTCCAGAGTTTCCCTCATGTATTTTCAGGCACCCCAATTAGCTGCATAAATGTTTATGATTGTCTTTCTTCTTGAGAGATTACCCCTTTTACTAATATATAGTGTCCATCTTTGTCTCTTACAATAGTTTTGCATTTCAAGTCTTTTTTTGTCTGATATTAGAATAGCTACTCCTGCCCTTTTATGGCTATTGTTAGCTTGTAAATTGTTTTCCAGCCATTCACTTTCAGCCTCCTTGAGTCCCTGTGTTGAAGATGGGTTTCTTGTAGACAGCATATAGATGGATTATATTTCCTTATCCATTCTGCCAATCCATGTCTCTTGATTGGTGAACTTAATCCATAAACATTCAGTGTTATTACTTGCACCGATTTTCTTACTTCAGCCGTTTTTTCTTTGGGTTAATATATGTCATATGTTGTTTGTTTCTGTGGTTTTGTTCCTGTTTTGTTTCTTTGGGTTAATATATGTCATATGTTGTTTTGTTTCTGTTTTATCTGTGAATATTATGAACTCTTTCATTTTTGTATGCCAGTTTTGCTGGATAGAGAATTCTTGGCTGGAAGTACTCTTTTAGTACTTTGACTATGTCATAACACTGTCTTCTTGCCTTCATAGTTTCAGCTGAGAAATCAGCACTTAATCTTATTGTGCTTCCCTTGTATGTGATGGTTCTCTTTTCTCTTGCTGCCTCGAGTATTTTCTCTTTGTCTTTTACATTGGACATCTTGACAAGTACATGTCTTGGAGTTGGCCTGTTGGGATTTACACTGTTTGGGGTGCACTGTGCTTCCTGGATCTGCACATCCATCTCTCTCAATAGGGTTGGGAAGATTTCAGGCATTATTTCCTTCAATACTCCTTCTGTTCACTTTTACATTCAGTTAACAACTATTTTGTTGAGGATTTTTGCATCTGTATTCATTATAGAAATTGGTCTGTAATTTTAATTTTAAGTATATCTGTATCTGGATTTGAATTTGGGTTATGGCTTCATAGAAAGAATTTCGTAGCATTCCTTCTTGTTCAATATTTTTGGAAGAGCTTGAGGAAGATTGATATTGGGTCATCTTTGAATGATTGGTAGAATTCATCTGGGAAACTATCTGGTCCCAGGCCTTTCATTTCTGGGAGGATTTGATGACTGTTCAATCTCTTTACTTGTGATTGGTATGCTGAGGTCTTCTATTTCTTCTAGGGTCAGTGTAGGCTGTTCTTGTGCTTCTAGGAATTTGTCCATTTTGTCTATGTTGCTTATTTTGTTGGCATACAGTTTTTCATAGTATCCTCTTATGATCTTCTTTATTTCTGCAGATTTGATAGTGATGTACCACCTCTCATTTCTGATTTTATTTATTTGTACCTTCTGTCTTTTTTCTTTTTCTCTCTAGGTAAAGGTTTGTTGACTTTGGTGATCTTCAATAACCAACATTTGGTTATGTTGATTCTCTCTAGTATATTTTGCTCTCAATTTCATTTATTTCTCCTTTAATTTTTATTATTTATTTCCTTTGGCTTGGTTTGGGATTAATCACAGTTCTTTTTCTAGTTCCTCTATGTGTGGAGTTAGGTATTGATTTATCTTTCTTCTCTCATTCACAGTTGAGTAGTCTCCATTAGTCCCCACAAGGAATGACAGAACCTGGATAAAATTGTAAAAAAAACTATTTGAAGGCTTGGGAGAGCAAACAGTATATACATAATTTATGGAGGTACAATCTTAAAAAAGGGGAAGCACAATGATGTGAGTTTTCCTGGCTTTTCTACTGAGACATTTGACAGAGTGAGATTACAATGTCCCAGAAGGAAAAGGCTGCTATTCTAGGCTGAGGACAATGAGGGTGACATTTTTAAGGAAATTACAGTGGATTCTGATTCTAGGTAGGATGTGGTGGTAGAGGGAAGACAAGTAAATAAATGATTCATTAAAACATCCATGCTATAAGGACCAGATAATTAGAAAAATAGAAAGAACCACATCCACTAAGATTCCAGAAAGGGAAGAGGCATTATGATGGGAGGAGTGATCCTCACACATTTCCACACATGGAGGAATCTGCTTAGTGTAGACACTGGAAATCATAGGCAGAAAGATACACCTAGGGCATTAAAACAGGCAGATAGACAGGGGGACTGTGGGCATGCAGTGGTTGGGTTAAAATCTAGAGATTCCCAAACTCAGGGATGATTTTCCCCAAACCACTATATTAACTGGGTCTCACAAGAATGGTAGTATTACACATCCTGCAGTTCCATGGTTCTTTGGAGATAATATCCAGCTACTGGAATATGCCTGCATTAATTCAGTAAATAAAAGTGACTTTAAAAGCAACTAGATTAGTTTGACTATAATCAAAGCTGTATCCCAGTCAGAGAGCAGTTCAAATCCTGAGAGGAAGAAAGTGATAAGCCCTCCTTTTTCTCTGCCCAAGAGAGGCCATAGTCAACCTCTTTGGGGAAAATATCAAATAATCTCTGCCTGGCCATTGCACACTGACATACAATAAAAAATATGATCTGTGCAAACTATCAGGGAATGTGATGAATAACCAATAGAAAAATAAAATACAAGACTAACCTTGATATTAGAGGTAGAAGCAAAGTAGTGTAGAATAATTACTGTAAGTATCTATAGCAGGTTGAATAATGTATGCCAGAAGGAAAAAAAACTGTACTTAATCCATCCCTGTTTGTGTAAACCATTGTAAATAAGACAATTTGAAAATATCAAAAATTTAAAATGATGCCCAACTGCATGAGTTTCAGCCTTAATCATATTACTGCAGACTATGATGGTAAAGCCATGTGGAGGAGCAGAATCTGAGCATCATTTAACAAAAAAATAGAGAAGACAGAGCATCATCATGTGAAAGGAAAATCAATAATCCCCAAAGATTAATGGCAAACCGGCACCAGCATACAGTGTTTGGAGAGAAAGCAAAGCTTTTACCTTCTTCAACTATGATACAATAAATCTCTTATGTTAAGCCAATACATTGTATGGTATTTGTAATTGTAAGCTAGAAACTCAGACAATATGGAACATAAAACTGAGGAAATGGTTAAAATCCATGAAAAGATGGAGAAGTACAGTAATGCAAGGATTAGCAAAACATATTACATATGTAAACTCTATGGATGGGGTTAAGAAACACTACATATAGAAGCCAAGATTATGGAACTTGAATTTCCATCAATAAGAAATATCAAAAAGTACAGAAATTAAGGGGGTTGGATGAGGCCTTTGCAGAATCCTTCATAAATACATGAGTTAATTAATTATAATCTTCTAGGTTCTCATTTTCCCACATGAGAAACAAGGGTAAATATCAATTATAAATAAGGACAAGAAACAGGTCTCTTGTAGTGGAGAGAGTTCTCATTATTTTCTTTCTTATTCTTCTGAGCATGTTTATAGAAGAAGGTGGCAGTCACTTCCAGGGGATGAGTTGATGATTCATGAATTTTGTGTCTGAGAAACATGCACCGAATCAGAGGCTCATGGCTTCTTTCTCCTTTCTTGGCTTTGCCAAACAGTGCCTTATCTATTCTGAAGAAGGGCAGTTCTGTATGGTTACACAAATTAGTATAAGTAATCAAGGCATTCTGGAAATTGGATATTCCCCCATCTTCATTATACTTCAATATTTCTGTTTGCTGTAATCTCTGTTCTTCTTGACATATGTTCTTCTGTAAGAAAAAAATTTAACATATGGAATGACTCACTGCCAGTGTATAGATTCTGGAAAATTTTCTTGTTAGTGTTTGCAAGATTCTCAAGGATTGAACATTTTCTTTTATTTAAATATTTAATTTTTAATTCCTCCATAAAATTTGATGTTAATAATAAATAGCATTGGAAAAGAAAAGACTTTATGTACCTGCGGATTTATAAACTCTGTTTATCCATTTGTGTCTCTATCCCTGACAGATACATACATGCTGTAACATTAAGATACATGTAAGACACATAATTTTCTGTTCAAAATGTTTCATTTTGCATTCAAAATTATTCTTTGACTGATCCAAATATTTGTGTTTATATCTTCATTTAAAAACTAGGACATAATAGACTATTCAGAAAAGTTTGTTGCTTCCATATTTGTAATTAATAATCTATTGAGTTGGACCTCATATCATATTTTTACAAAATTCTTCATTCAGTATTATCAGATCACTTCACAATTCTACATTGCTTTCCTACATATTTTCAGTGATAAGGCTTTTTCAAAATTATTGATTCTTTGCAGAATTTGATACCTATAAAATGTTTTATTTTCCAGTCAGAGCTTTCTGATATGAAATCCAGCTGGAGGTTTACCTTTTGTAAGTTGAGTATTGGTGCCTTTTCAGTGGAAGAATATCAATGCTATTAGAAAATGAATGCTCACTTAAGACTTTCCTTCATTTATGAAGCTGAGAGTGTTTTACAGAGTGAATTCCTACATGCCCTACAAGTGATGCTGTATGAATGAATGCTTTCCAATAATTTCATTGACTAACTTTGGCATCATGAATTATCTGACACTCCTACTAAGGGTTTTGATTTATTTTTTAAAAATATCTAATCTATTTTATTTTCACATTATGGAGACTCAATTTTGAAAATCTGAAATAAAAATAAGATCCCCATTTCCAAAATGGAACTGTAGCAAAAAGAAAAACATGTGCCCATTAACATGAAAACAAGTTTTTTTTTCAGAAGGAATCCTTTAATAAGAATTCAGAAACATATGTCTCACATTTTATAAAAGTGATATCATTTAAAAAATACCAGGAAAGATGCATTCATTTTTTTCCTGCTTCATTTCCTAAAATAACTTTCTGTCCATTTCATTATCATCATATTCTACTTTACCTGTTCTAGCAGTTGGCTGGGCTTTGATGTCTGAATCAGTGAAGAAATCCTGAATAGCACCTGAACTCAGTGGAATAAACACAGAAAGAAGCTAGATATGTCTAATATATGACTTGCTTCTTTTCTTTAAACATCTCTTCCTGGAATTATCTTCTAAGATCCACTGAGATAAGACTTACAGTCAAAAGCTCTTTTTCATCCTGGAGCTTAAAGGAACTACAGCAATACCTTTCATTAGTAAATGGACGGGGGAAGCTTCTGTCATAACAGATAGACTTGTAGATTATATCTGAAGACATAATTCTATTATTTTCAATACTGGGAGGAAGGTAATCTCAATATATGCATTCTTTTCTTGCTTTGTTGAAATCTGTAAACAGTATCCTGTTGTTTGCAAAAGGCTTTCTTACTAAAAGACATTGGGGGAGTGTGGTACTTTAAATGTTTGGTTTTGCTATTATTCTTGAACAAACTGAGTTCCTTAACAAGTCAATTTTTATTTTCATTTCAATTATTAATTTGTTGAGCAAACCCTCCTCTCACCCACTATGTAAATGAAATCTCGGTCATAGCATCCTCTCTCCCCATGAACATGTTGTTCTTAAACACACACTTGTGCATGCCAGGCAGGGGGATGAGCCACCTGCCTCGTTTTTGTAGATGGGTTAGGTTTACCGTCAAAGCAACGGGGTTTACTATAGGTATTCTTGATAGTTTATTTACCTCAACATACATAATTATATTCTGTTAGCCTGCCATTAATATTACAAACATTACAGATGTCTCCTTGTAAGCGATTAGTAGTTTCCCTTAAGGACTAGGTTAACAATATGATACCAACAGCATTTTCTGCAACATTCCTGAAGTCAAATAATGACAAGAGAATTTCTCACATCGTCAGAGGCTTTTTTTTCCACTAGAGAATTTCAAAGTCCTCATAAGCAGCATCTCATTTCCTACATTGTGTTAAACATAACACAATTATGAAACTGGATTGCAACACAATTCAAGTGGACTGAACAAAAGATGGGTACTCTTCAGGATAACCAAAGAGTTTTAAGATAATCTGCAACTTCTAAGCATCCGCAATTGATCTCCATGGGAAAATAAACCCTCCACAATATGAAAAGTAAAAGGGAAGTGCTTTAGAAGAAAGAATTCTTTATAACACAAGATGTGAAAACTCAGGCATAGACTAACTGATTAAAGAAAAAATACATTTGTTAGTATCTTACCATTTAAAAGCTGTAAAAATATGAATTAGTTAAAACACAAGTAAAATCATGTTAATTGTGTTTAAATTTGAAACTGGGCTGTCGATGTGAATAGTGCGTTCAACAACCTGTACCAGGAGACAAACGACTAGCCCTGAATAGAGAAATACACTCTCAGCCTTTCTATTCTCCCCCTCCTCCAAAAGAAAGAAAGGTTTCAATTACAGTGTATTTATTTAAAGTGGCTTCCAAGACAACAATTAAATGTATCAAATGGGGGTCAGATGTGGCTCAACTGGTTGGGCGTCCTTCTCCCATATGGAGAGACCCGGGTTCGATCCCCGGTACCTCCCGGTAAAAAAAAAAAAAAAAATTTATCAAATGTAAGCAATTTTCCCTTTAAACTCTTCTCTAAATTTGATGAAACCAAGCATTTAATAGAATAATCTTTAACAGCTGGGACCAGGAGACCTGTTTCAGACTGTCCCTCTGATCTTCTCCAGCCACATAAGTTAACTGAAAACAATGAGAATTTATAAAAAGACCATTTCCTCTCCCCAGTGTCAATTCAAAGTGTAGTAAAGCAGTTAGTGTGAAGGAAACAGACACACCCAAAATCAAACACCCCAAAATCACAGCAACTTTTGTATCTGACATTGGCTCTATTTCATAATTTATTGCCTAGCTTTGCTATCAAAAATTCAAGTAAAATGCTCAAGGAAAGACTTTTCAAAGAAGCTATGATTTTAAAATTTACTCCATAATGAAATGGACATCATTGGGAAAGGATCACCAGCTTGCTGAGACAAAAGGCAGGGACAGGGAATAATCTCCATGGCAACCTGATGCCAGTTTCTTGTCTCCCTAAGCTTCATCCAGTTGAGAGGCACAAGCTTGAGTTGTTGCTTAAGAATATTTGATTTAAACAATAAATGGAACGTATAAGTACCTTCACTTTTCCTCTGAAAGATTAAAGAGGACATACAATTCACAATAATTTTTTATGTTCTAGGTGATCAATACCAATACACAAGGTAGAACTGTGACCAAATATGCAGTGCTTAAAAATTTTTGATTACTACTAGTTTCAGGTAAAAGATCATTTTTAGAGGGTCAGTTTTTCATTTACATATAACCAATACATCTTATTTACATACATAGGTCTCACTTTTAATTCCACTTTCTTCATATAAAGTCTATATTTTATCTGATATGTAACTGTAATATGCTATTTTTATACAAAGACTATTTAAATACTCTCTTTTTTACAGGCAGTTTCAATAACAATTTGTCTCCCCACTGAGAAATGAATACAGAAAAATATTTAATGAACAAAATAAAAATTAAGACAGAGTATTAACATCCTGAACACAGGCCATGTGTGTTATTTGAATACATGCCTCATCCACACACAGTATAGCTGGCAACCAAAAATAAAGTGAGGATGATTCCAACAAAGAACTCTGACTCATAAGAAAGGAATCACAGCTTAATGCTGCTATAGATATAAATTCTTATATTGGGTTCAATATTTCCTTTCAAAAAAACACAGATTTTTATGGTGATATTTAACTTTAAAAATGATATCTTGGTTCTTTAACCCTCAGAGAACTGGTATATTTAGGCAACTAAACAAAAACCTTGTTCTCCAAAGTGTTAAAGTACATGGATTTTCTATAATCTTTTTATATAAGCCATCCTATTCCACTTTTTTCTTAAAATAATTTTTCTTTGGTTTCTTGTAATTTTTCAGTGAGCCTGTGCTTTGTCTCTTCCATTTTCTCAATGATAAGCTCCTTCGTCTCTTCCATCCTGTCCTGTAGGTACTCCTTAACTGGGGGAGGCCTTGACATGTAGCAGGCCAGGTCCAGGCAGGAGGTGGGAGGTAGAAAATGCTGAATGACTCATCAATGCATGGAGGAGCTGTCGTCCGGCCTGCGAGGCCCCAGTTCCGTACCCAACAGCATAGTGAACATTCTGAAAAACTCCCAGAGAAGAAACCTACTCATGGCATAGACCCTGTTAAGATCGCCACCCCTGCCTTGTACACTGTGACTTTGGGAGGAACATCCTTTTCTCTGAAGATTTTGCCTTATTAATAAAGAGTTTTCATGATTTTTTTGTTTGTTTGTTTTAGTGGTTATTCCTACTTTGTATTTTCTTTTGCACACCAAGACTGGTGCTTTGCTGAATGCTTATACACATTGATTACAAAGCAAGTGAAGTGTTTCACTCTGGTGGAGTGCAGTCATTTAATTTAAAGAATAAATTATAAGTTAAGGCATTCCCACAGAAGCATACAATTTCTCCCACATGTGATTTATTGGGTTTATTATTTAAGAGTAGTAAATGAAGACTCTTCCACTTTCATTACATTTATATTGTGAGTTCACTAATTTTGTATATAATCAAACCTTCAACGGAAGGATTTGCTAACTAGATGACATTCAAATGGATTCTTGTAGTGTAAATTTGCTTAGATTG
>JAKSZT010026900.1:577074-614138 GCA_026826555.1 Tolypeutes matacus | reverse complement strand
ATGAATGGATAAACAAAATGTGGTATATACATACAATAGACTATTACTCAGCTGTAAGAAGGAATACAGTACTAACACATGGGATAACCTGAATGAGTCTTGAGGACCTTATGTTGAGTGAAACAAGCCAGGCATTGAAGGACAAATATTATATGACTTCTTTGATATGAATTAAGCAAATTGAGCAGACTCAGAGAGCTAGAGTCTGGAAGAGAGGTTTACAGGAAATAGAAAGGGAGAAGGTTGTGAGCCAATGCCCATATGGGTGAAATCTATGATAAGGTGGAAGTGAGTAGTTGTGCAGTGAAGGAACAAGACAGGGGTGTAGTTATACTATTGGGTTGGGTAGTACAAATTTAACAGGGTGGTAGGTTTGGGGAGGATGTGTTGGAAGGTCCATGGAACTTGGGGGAGGTTTGGGGGAGGGTGCAGGTGAACACTGGGGATTGGTGGGTACATGGATGAAACTACAATGTTGAGAAAGTTCTTTTGGCAATATGACAAGGAAGGGTTACTGGCTTAGGGTATTGGATAGGGGTCACACCTGGGGCAATCTTCTAAAGAATATGCAAGGGATCATTTTGTCAGTGTGTTGTATCAGTGAGTGGAAACCCACATAATGAGTGGAAAGGAGTTGGACTCCCATCCTGGGGAGGTTCAATATGTTCTCAAACAGTAGAGAGGGTGTCTATTTACCCCTCCCCTAACAGCTTCCTAGTAAGGGAGGATAGACAAATGCTTCAAGCCCTCAGCATTATTGCAAGTATCTATGAATTTTGTCCTTCAAGGAGTGAAGTTTTATGGTCTCCAAAGCTCTGAGGGAAGGGGGAGGGAGGAATAGAAAAGACGGAAGAGGGGGTATTTAGGGGGCAATGGAAGTGTTCTGCATGATCTTGCAATGATGGATACAGGTCATGTTAAAATTCATAAAAAAATTATAAAAGAGTAAGGTCTGAAATGTAAACCATAATGTAAACCATTGCCCATGGTTAGTAGCTATGTTTCAATATTTGTACATCAGTTGTAACAAATGTACCATCCACATGTAAAAAGGTTATTAATATGGGAAGGGGGAAAAGGGGGAGGATGTTGGGTAAATGAAAGTCCCCTATATTCTGTATGCAATCTTACTGTGACCTAAAACTTTGAAGACAGTATAAAAAAAAGTAAGACACTGGGGAAAAAATGGAAGAAAATGCCACTGTACATACAAGACAACTGATATTACAGTGATGAAAGGAAAAACATCAAAAAATATTTTATTTTTTGATGCTTTTCCTTTTTTTAAAAATATCCCAGTCTGGTTTACTTTTAGTTTTAGTTTCTCTAAATTCTTATGTATTTTATGCCTTATGTTTAAACCTAATATTATTATTTCATTTTCCTATTAATTGAATTTGGCAATATACTTGGCTTCATTTTTGAAGAGGTTTTGGATCACAAAAGGGTTACAGCTATGGCAGGGGATGATCAATGAGGTGGAGTGTCAGTGATGGGAGATAAATGGGAGGAAGTTCACCTGGCATACATATAAAGTCTAGAAATATGTTCAAATCTTCATGGAGCATTGCCACAGTCGGTGGAGATCCACACAACAAATGAAAGATTATTGAATTCCCATCCTGGGGAGATCTGCCACATCCTCTAATGGAACAGCAACAATCCCCCAAGTGCAGGGGCAATGACTAGTGATGAAGGATGGTCCATTGATGGGCCCTTGTTGTTGATGACTATGCTTGTGAGGCTTTTGCTCTTGAATTTGCAACTAAGCTTAGTGTTGGACAGTGCCTAAGAGTTGCCTTCTGAGAGCCTCCTCGTTGCTCAAATGTGACCTCTAAGCCAAACTCAGCATATAAATTCATTACCTTCCCCAGTGTGGAACATGACACTCAAGGTTTAGCCTCCCTGGCACTGAGGGATTACTAACAAGCTCAAGCTGGTGATAAAAGGGGGAAAAGGTAAAGACAAATGAGTGCATATGGCTAAGAGATTTCAAAGTGTGTCAGGAGGTCATCAGAGAGGTAACGCTTATGCATGCCTCAGCAGGATCTCATAGATGGTCAAGGTAGATACTACCCCAAATAGTGGGGGTCCTGAGAGCTCTGGAGACACCCAGGACCTATGGTCATGGCAGATAGCTCTGAAGTTTGGTGCCTTGCCAGTGGACCATACTTTGGAGTTTGTGCTCCTGAGTGAGACAGAGTTGGACTCAGATGTGACTTCTCTACACATGCCTTTTTTTGTCCCTTTTATTTGAGCCTTTAGTTGGTGATGGAGTTGGTAGGTGTACATCCAAGAGACTTGAATATCTGGGCCATCCACGTACCAACTGGGCCCTAAGCCTCAGTGCAGTTGCAACAGCTACTCTCCAGTTCATTGGACTCACCCAGGACAACTAACAAGGAGGTGAGGATGGACAGCTACCACACCAAGGAATCAAGAGAGTCTACAACTGCAAGCAAGAGTGTCTCATCCATCAGCCATATGGGATTGAAGCCCCCTCTCAATTAGGGGTGGAGTGGGCATCACCATCCCAGAATCCTCAGGATTGGGGAATAAAATATGGACTAGAGTGGACTTACTGGTATTCTACCATAGACAGTGGCCATTGGAGGTGCTGAAGTCAGGGAGAGGGAAAAAGAAGTGTAATATGGGGGAATTTTAGGGACTTGGAATTGTGCTGAATGATATTGCAATGACAGATACAGGTCATTTTATATCCTGCCATAACCTACAGAATTGAGTGAGAGAGTGTAAAATACAATGTAAACTATAATCCATGATTAGTGGCAATGCTCTAAAATATGTTCAATTGCAATGAATGTACCATGCTAATGAAAGAAGTTGTTAATGTGGGGGAAAGTGGGAGATGTAGGGAGTGGGGCACATGGGAATCCCTTATATTTTTTATGTAGCATTTTATGTAATCTAATTATCTTTTAAAAATAAAAAATATATATATTAAAAAAAAAAAAAAAAACCTCCCAAACGTCTCTGCTTGGAGGATACCCACACTCACATCTCGGTTTTATACTTTCCCTTGCCCATTAAAAAAAAAACCGACAATATTTGCATATTTGCATCTCTTTTCAGATGTTCCTACCAATGTGTGAAATGTGACTTCCTACCTGGCTAAGAGAAGGTCTTCACAGAATGGTGGAGTGGGTGAGGGATGGGGGCTCTTAAGCCTTTGGGAGTGGAACTGTGGGCCATACAGATCACAAATCAATGGTACAGCTCAGAGGAAGGTACCAGGTAGGACCCAGGCCTTCTGGCCTTGCCCAGCTGTCTCAGGATGCTGGTGTGGAGATGCTACCCATGCTCTTGCCTGGACACAGCACTGGCAGGGACCCTTGAGCTGCTTCTCACCAATCTCCTGCATGGAGCTCTCTCAACACAGTGCCCCATAGACAGTTAGGAGGTGTAAGGAGGCTGTAACCCAGATCAGGCACAGAAAGGTGTCTGAACCCACCTGCAGCTCACTTGGAATGGGCCCCAGGTCTAACATTTATAATGGCCATTGCCTCTCCCACCACCATTTGCCTTCCCACCAGCCATCCATGACTTGAGATGTGAATCCAAAGGGCCCACCATGTTTCCAAACCCTGACAACCTTCTCATGCCCAAGATGGTCCTGCTCCTTATGCCTCTCACACACTGAAAGGAGGGGGGCTTGGGGGCTCCTCAGGTAGGGTTAAAGTGGTGGCACAACCTGAATTGGATGATGCTAGGCCATGCTACATTACCTTTGGAAACATCCTGGCTAATTACCAGTGGTTTCATCGTTAAGGACTGAGCCAATATCTACACTGATGAGAAAAGGTCTTTTTCCCAGTATTCCTGAAGCTAGTACTTCTGGATCTAGGAATGCAGCTGGAGAACAGCTTGCCCTTTCAAATATCTCTGCCTAAGTAAGCTAGGTAAGGATGGCTCTACAGAATCTTGGTGCCTGGTTACCAGGGTTCCAAGTTCTGTTTTGCTCTTTCTCCAATGATGTGAGGTCTCCTCCAAGGAAGTGAGCTCACCACCCTTACCTGACAACCCTTAGTGGATAAGACCTCCATGAAGGCCCTTCAGGACTGCTGACTCATCATTCTCAACCATGTCATCCTGTAAACTGGACAGACTTTTACCAACATATCCCTCCCCACAGCTACCTGAGAATTGTTGGGTACAGACAAGACTCTTGGCAGGAAAAGATAGAGCTGGATTCAAAACTGGCTAATACTTATCAGTTTTATGACCCTTTTCTTGCCATTTTACCTCTCAGTGCCTCTCCAGTCTCCCCACCTACACAATAGGAAACACTCTACTTTCTGACTCCTGGGTCCTCAAGTGTATGTGAGATAATTACTGTAGAAGTCATGGGCTGTTGTATCAATAAGTAAAAGAAACTCAAAGGTGTAAGAATGATAAGAAGAAGTGTTTCATAACCACACACCACAGGGCTGGATGCAGGCTGTGTG
Organism: Tolypeutes matacus; assembly: GCA_026826555.1. Taxonomy (NCBI): domain Eukaryota; kingdom Metazoa; phylum Chordata; class Mammalia; order Cingulata; family Chlamyphoridae; genus Tolypeutes; species Tolypeutes matacus. The sequence continues at coordinate 609,672 of JAKSZT010026900.1, read as the reverse complement.
ATTCATTCATTTCCATGAGCTTTGTTGTTTTTCTATTCAGCTTTTCAAATTCTTCTTTGTGCTTGCTCAGTGTCTTGTTGATGTTCTTTATTTCTTTAGCCATATTGCCCTTCAACTCATTACTTGATTTTGGAAATTTGTATGAATCTCATTGATTAGCTGTCACAATTCCTGTGTCTCATCTGGGGCTTTAATATATTCCTTTGCTTGAGCCATTTCTTCTATTTTATTGGTATGGCTTGTAATTTTTCAGATGTCTAGGCATCTGATTATGATGGTGAGTTTGCTCTGATGCTCAATTTCTTTCTCTTTCATAGGGTTTAGTGGCAAGAGGTTGTGTTTTACTACTGTTATTTGATTTTTGTTCAATATGTTCTGGTTCTTTAGGATTGTCCCTGTTAGTTGCTCAAATCTAGGCCCTGGAACCAGTAATGAGTTTCAGGCCCTCTTCCAAGGCCCTTGGGGAGGGAGGCTGTAAAGGCCAGATAAAGCCTCTCTTATTTACTTTTAATTGCCTCACATGGATTTCCTTGGTGTCACAGCAGATTGCACTCTTCAGCAGCCCTCTCAGTTCAAAGCCCTGTTGGAGTGTGTTCTCTGCAACACAGACTGGATCAATGTGAGAAAGGATCCTGCCAAGACACTAAGAGCCTCATAATTCAAACTTTCTCAGAAGTCATTCTCAAACCTTTGCAGGCAGCCCCCTCTTTTCCCAGTTAGGAAATAATTCCACTCCCCTCTGCATGCTCAACAACCAGCCCCAGCCAGTAGGGAGGGTGATTGAGAGGGTTGGATCTCTTTAGTCCCATGCTGGCTCCCAAGGCTTACAATGGTGTGGACCTCCTAGCCTGGAAGGGTTCCTGGCACATAGCAGACCAAATTTGTGGTTCAAAGTGAGTCAGCCTTAGGCTGCATCCCTCTTTCTCCTGTTTCCTAGAGACGTGGGTCCCTATGGCCCCCTTTGTTGGTAGACACTGGTTTGAGGCCTGAGAATTCAAAATTGTTTCTAAGGTGGGGGAGGGAACCAGCAGTTGCAGTTGCAGCTTTAACTAAGTTTTGCCATCAAGATTATTTTCCTTTGCCCCTCTCTCTTCTAGGCAGTGTCCAGCCATTCCCTGGTAACCTAAACCCAAGAACACTTTTTCCAGGCTGTTTCTGCCTATCCTCTAGCTATTTTACTGGGAGAGAGGAGTGCCTCATGTTTTTCTAGCCTGCTATCTTCCCACAAGTCTCCAAAGTCTATGTTTTTATCCATCGATGCTTTTGTCAATGGAATGTTTGAGGCAGATGAAGAAGTATGTATTACAATGGACATGATATACAAAGGATATGACATGAGAATGAAAAAAAAAAAAAAAAAAAAAAAAACAATCCACATGCAGAAAAAATGCTCCAAAAAAAGGATCCATTTTACATTGTTGTCATTAAGGTTATGTTTCCATCCAAGACAATATCAATAATAGTGAAAATAAGCACTATTATCTAAGCATTAATTGTTATCAAATATATTCATAAAAATGACCTTGTTAAATGAGAGTTTATTTGGACTCCATTAAAGATGTGACACAATGAAGCCTAGATAACTTGCTGAGGATCACTCATGAAAGTTATGTGATTGCTCTTTAATCCATTCTGCTTCTAGAGCCTGAGACCTAAGATTCTTGCAGATACACACTTGCTGCACATATTCGGAGGACTGTTGAATATAGCAAATTTGACAGTAAGAGACAAAACTGGAACAGTAAAGTCCAAATTAAGAATAGGGCAACTACCCCTGCTGGGTCCTCAGCCACATGGCAAATATAACTTTATGCATCCCCCAAGCATTCACCTGCTTGGAGACCTAGTTTTCCATCTCTGCCCCTACACAAGCAGTACAATTTCTCCCCAAAATAGCTTGCCTTCCCCAGGCTCAGTAATACTTTTTCTTTTAATGCTCTGATCCAATCTCTCACTAATACAAGCTTAACTTTGGATGATTTGGTCCAAGATCATTGAATTTTTAGGTTAATATCATCAGTCCTTGCTGTCTCCAGAAATTTTCTCCTAGGATTAATGTCCCCCACACAGTTTCCTCCTAGCTTTAGAATGGTCTGAAAAGCAAGTAAAGCATAAAAAGGGACTTGCTGCTGGCTTCTGAATCCCATAAACTCTGTGTCTCCTGGTCCAAAGCAGAGATGATGCAGCAGCATTTTCCCCACTGTGAAGAGCAGACCTGGAATTCTTCAGAAGAGGTACCAGGGCCCCAAAAGATGCCAGCCCTGAACTCAGAAGACTCTGGGTCATGGCTACTCCCTTTCTTACCCCAAAGTGGCTGGGTCAGCTTTCTTGTGGCAGCTTTTGTTCTCTTAACATTGTATACCTACATAATGAAATTTCATTTACCAATGTAAACATACCATTTAGGGATTTGAAATTATTTATTTCTAAGATCATGTTGTTACACATTTCCCAATGTCTATGTTTTGGCAATAATCATCCTCAACTTGAGCATGTTTGGTTTCTGTGTGTTACACTGACAAGTGTTAAAGTTTTAGGTTCTAAGAATATGTGCATTATAAATTAATTCACATATATTGGTTGTTCTCTAAATTACTGTACAAATGCAGTTACTTTCAAAGTTAGAAATGATATAAGAAAGAGGGGGAAAGGGACTAAATCCAGCTTGCTTTCACTTTATTGCCTTTGCCCTGAATTGTTAGTGTCTTCTACCAAATTCTCCTTTGCCAAACACCATCCATTCCCTTATTTTCTACTGATCTGTACATGATTTTTGGGAAAAATTGTTATAAAAAGTTGACACAGACTTTTTATCAGTTCTGATTTTCTTTATTAATTGGACCTCATAATCTTCAATTCATTACTGCAGAGCATTTAACCTTTGAGGTTTTCAGAGCTGATTAAGACATTTGACCATTAGATGGCACTAACATACAAAATTTATTTGATGGCACTTGAACAGCTGCCAGAGAGGGGTGATTCTTCCCAACACTGGACTTTTCAGATGCTGCAAGGACCATCAGAAGGGGAAGAGGACAATGGGAGTGGAGACATAGCACTCAAGATGATGCCTAAGAATCATCATGGCAGGGTACCTTGGGGTCAGAGATTTCTTAGGCACAGAACTTCTAACAAAAGGATTTTACATTTTCTTTGGTTAGGAGATATCAGAAACAATTTTTGCAGCATCTGCAAAACTGATCAACTCTAAATGGATAAGAAACACTTATTTGGGCTGTATTTTTTTAAACCAACTGGATTTGTAAGGATTTGAGTTGTGCATCAGGGTGGGCATTTTTGGAGGCTAATGTACCCCAGACTGCTGTGAAGAATTAACAACACACAGTTAACAGAGGGGTCATCTTTGGCTTATTTATTGTACCAAATACACACTTCCATCATGACATTCCCTCTTTATTTCTCTGTTCACAAGCTCTTCCTTTAGAATAGCATAGGCACCTGTGAGCTCTTCACCCAAAACACAAAATTGGACCTTGACATTGTTTAATTATCAACCTCAAATACAGAGGCCTAGGATAGCCAAACCCCATGTTAATTTCTCTTATTTCTGCCCCATGCACATCCTGATTTTTCTTTTCCAAGCTTCATCCCACTCTTTTCTCTCTTTGAACTTTCTCAGTCATAATCTCAAACCTTTCTGTCCTTGCATTAATTTCTTCTGACTGCAAGGAATGAAGTGGGGGAACTGGAATTTAAATTGCAGTTTCCCATGCTTCTATAAGCATGCATAAAATCACTTAAGGAGTTCATTACGATGTACATTCAGGTAGCCCAACTCCAGCAATTCTGATTCAGTATGCCTGGGGTGGGTTAAGGTAATTTGCATTTCTAACAGTCTTCTTTGAGAAGCACTAGTAGAAAATATATGTAGACCAGATGATTCTGTATTCTGCAATTGTCTGTCATATATATTCCACTAATTTTAACATTTTCCTTTGAATTAATTTCCTTGTGGCTATTTTAAGCAAACATATTTTGTGTTAGATTATGACTCTTTTTTCTCTTTCAAATAAACTAATTTGTTTTTGCTAGAATTATTATGGGTAGTTTTAAAAGAAAGGTCATGTCCAATGTACTTACTACTAGGGCTGCACTGAACTTCTTTTGACTGAAAAATCATAATTCCTTCAATCTAAGAATCCTGTCATTGTAAGATGTGTCATTAATTTATATATCTCTAAAAAAGCAAAATGCTGTTTAATAGTTATTTATACTATTAAAATTAGTATAAATAACTAATTTTAAGATACCAAACATACATATTTCAGAGATATTAAAATAAGGAAAAAAGATTTGTCTTAGAATTGTTTAAAGTCAGGCATATCTTTGTCCACTCTTTTATTGCAGCTTGAAGTTCTATGCTATTTTTCATGAAGTATATCATTTTATTTACCTCCTGAAAATAGCATAGAACTTAGAGCTGTAATTTTTTAGCCTATCATTATGATTATAATTGTCCCTTCTCAGGGTGGTTCAATATATTGAATTGATTTTGTAAGTTGGAAATAATCTTTCCCACTCCTCCAGTTTCAGGTACCATTTTCCATAAATACTTTTAGTTTAATTCCTACCTTTTATTTCTCTCCATGTAGGTTGAGTAAATTATCTGATTGCAAATTTGAGAATGGTTCTAGCCATGAAAAGTTCTTTGTCTCCCCTTCCACCCTCTTCTTGTACTCCAGCTGCCAATTTAATGCACACTTTCTAGAGTGCTTGCCTCTCATGGTCTGCATTTCATAGACACACCACATTGTTTGGGGAGGTCTGAGGTTAAACAGTTCAGCCTCTGCCTGAATGGATAAATGCAATTTCAAAATTCATTAAGAAATCCATTTTTGTTGTAACTATAAGGCCTATCTTTGAATCTACGCTTTAGTGTATGTGTGATTTTCCTGTATCCTAACTTTTCAATCTTTAAATTAAAAAAAACCGAGCTAAATTCTGAGTTGGGTATTCAATTACTTACTTTTATATGGTTTTATTTTATCTATATCTACTGATGCTTACACTGTGTAAAAATGTAACAATGATCTAGGAAGTCTTTGAATCTTTAAGTCCTCTGAATATTATATTGCTAAGATGCAGCCATGGTTTTGAACATTGTTGTAGTTTATTCTTTTTTGTTTGAAATATTCCATTCTGTGAAATATCATAGTTGATTTCATCCAATATCCTATTAAAGGACCATGGTTCCTTCCTCCCAACCAGGTTCTTGTTCTGCCAACAGTAAAAGTATGGATACTCTCTTGCATGTTTCCTGATATACACATGAAATAATTTCTCTCAGGTATACACATTGGAATGGAATTGCTGGGATTCGAGATATTTGAAATGCAATTTCATAAAATAAATCTTTTCAGAGTCTAGAAATTTGCATTCCCATTGGTGATACATAAAAAATCCCTAAAGATCCACATGTTGTCCAAACTTGGTACTGGCAGATATTTTCACTATTGTACATTGAGTAGGTGAAAAATATCTAATTGTGGCCTTGACTTACATTCTACTGATGACTAATGACATTTCTTCCTGTTCTTGACTATATAAATTTCCTTTGTTTGTGAGATATCTGAATATGTTATATATCTTATTGGGCATTTCACATACTTTAATTTCTATGAGTTTTTATTTATTATTTTTATTTATACTTTATTGGTTTTGTAAATTGCAAGCATCATGTACTGGATTATAAATGGTTTTTCACTTTCTTTACAGGGTCTATAAGGAATAGAAGTTCTTAAATTTACATAGTAAAATTTATTAATATTTTTCTTATGGTTAATATTTCTTGACTTGTTGAAGGTATCCATTTTTATCCCAAAGACTAGAAGATACTTTTATTTTTTACCAATGACTTTTAAAATATTGTTCATGAAATTTAGATCCTTAATATCTGTAGGGATTAGGAGGGTTATGTGCTATGAGATAGAGATGTAATTTTATATATTTCCTATATGGACATTTACTTTTTAAAAATTTAAATATTTATTTTTATATCAATGTTACATGTTACTCAGTTAACTGCTTTTGTTGCAGCTGCACACACCCTTACTTTTTTGTTCATTCCTCAGTCTTGTGGGATTAGGGACAATGTTCACTCTGATTGCTTCACACTGAGAAGGGATGTAGATATTATGGGGCAGAGGAATGGAATTATATGCTTGCAGTTGAAGATAGGCCTTCCTTTTTGGCTGGGGCTGGTCCATCATCATGATTTTGTTAGCTGTCCATGGGGCAGGTCTGAAGGACTGGAGAGTAGGAGTTGGTCACCCATCTGCTGGGTTTCAGGGCTCCACCAGCATAGGAACAATCCAAAGGCTTTAAGTCTCTGAGAAATATACGGAACATGTAAATTGAAAAGTATAGGTTCAAATAAAAGAAGCATAAGAATCATGATTAGGAGATTTATACCTAAGTTTAACTATGCTATATTGGTGAAATAGCTTTTCATATATCCCTATATTCTCAGGTAGAGCCTGATGAGGGGGTATTGATTTCAGGTGGCTGTGTGTCTTGCCTATGGTGTCAGGATACCCCTAGGGCCTTTAGGAGCATTTTTGCCTATGGCTTTGTTTACTGTGGCATTTTGTGGAGTCTGAATGAGACATGCATGAGAGTAACCTCCAGAATGATCTTCAGACTCAATTTGAAATCTATTAGTCATAAAAACTCTATTTTATTTAATATTTCCCGTTTGATCCAGGTCTTTCTTCAAATGCATTGCTGATTAACCCTTAGTAGTAACATTTACTCTTCAAAGATCAATTTATCAAACAGCCATTTGTTTTCCCACTCTCACTTTATAGTATACCGAAGTTCCACACGTGGTGTATCTTATTCAGAGCTCCCTGCTCTATTCATGGGGTCTATGTATGTATGTCCTTACCAGATCACACTTTCTTAATTACTGTATCTTCATAATAACTTTTGATGTCTCCCAGACCAAGTCTTCCTGTCCTTTTCAGCCATGTTCTTTTTTCTCTTTTTACTCATTCATATGAATTTTAGAATCAGCTTACGTTTCTTAAAGAATCACTGTTGGGATTTTTATTGCATTGTATCTACAGATCAATAGAAAAAGAAGTTACATCTTAATTTAAGACAGTAAACTGCCCTTTCTATTTCTCTTGATTGGTTTAAATCTCTGTAAATGTTTCTAAATAAAGTTTTAGAATTTGTCTTTGAGCTTTTTTTTTTTCAAGGAGGTATCAGGGATTGAACCCAGGACCTTGTTCATGGGAAGCAGGCAGTCAACAACTGAGCTACATCTGCTTCCCAATGAAAGTTGTTTTTTTCTTTTTTATTATTTTTAATGGGTACCAGGGATCAAATGTGGGACATCATACATGGGAAGCTGGTGCTCAACCACTTGAGCTACATCCACTTCCCTTTCTTCTAACTTTTGTGCAGTTGCTGTAGGTGCCCTCCCCTATAACTAGGCCTTTCATTCAGTGTGTTCCAGCCAACTTACAAATGTGAAGATCACTTTGCCTGATGACTTTTTCTGAAAAAGTGTTTTTTCCCACACACAGCAGGCCTGAAATGCCAGAGAATTAATTAACAATCCCTAGGAGCAGACCTCATCAAGGTTGGCAGTATCTAGCATATAAATTTCCTGGATGTCTTACTACTAGAGTTCCCTAACTCAGAATCATGTCTTTTATACCACTTTCCAGTTTCTCTATCAGGTTAGGTTTGGTATGATTGAATATATATATGATTTTTAAATAATATATATATATATTTTAAAAGATACTTAGATTATAGAAATGTTACACAAAAAATATAGGGATTCCCATATGCCCACCCCCCACACCTCCCATACCCTCCCACATAAACATCCTTCATTAGTGTGGCACATTCATTGCAATTGATAAATGCATCCTGGGCTTTGTCACTGAGCATGGACCATGGTTCACATTGTAGTGTACACTCTCCCCCACACAGTCCTGCATGTTATGTGATGATATAAAATGGCCTATTCCTATCATTGCAATGTCATTCAGGATGATTTCCAAGTCCCAAAAAAGCCCCCATATTAAAACTGTTTTTCCCTCTCCCTCTCCCTGCCCCCAGAGCCTCCAGTGGTTACTGCCTCCACATCAATGTAATTTCTTCCAGAATATATATTATTTTAATCCTTTTGACTTGTGATTTGTGGAGATTTTCTGTATGATTGAGCTCAGACAGCCACAATGGAGTTGACTTGATATGCACTGTTTATTGGTTGCTTTCCATTTCCTGCATCACTTCCTTCCTCCCCCACTGGTGTTCCATACACCTCCCAAATAAACTATTTTTATTCAAACCATTATCTAACTGTATCTTTTAAAACCCAAACTAAGACACTGACAACTTTTTCAATGACTGTCCAAAATCACTTATTTATTGTTCAAAAATTGCTCTGGTTTTGACAAATGTACACTATTGTGACTTCTGTAAAAAGAAGGAAAATAAAGAAGTGTTCCAGTTTTGCAATAGAAAATCAGTCCCTTAAACAATTAAAAAAAAAAAATCTCTAGTAGAACTAGGGGGAAATCCGTGAATGTGATATTTTAGCAATTAAAAAATATCAGTTTAGCTATGCTTCCATTTCTTAATTGTAGCAAGTTCAACTTTCAAACTTCCTAGTCTCTTTTTAGTTATTGTTGTTTTGTTTACCTCAAGTAGAAGTTGGTGTATATGATGCCCACTGGAAGGCAGGACTGAAGGGCTACTGGAGGGCCAGAGTAAGTGAGCTGTATCTGGGGTGCTGAGTCACTGGGTGAAGAGGGGACCCTGAAGTCTCAGAGCCAGCCCATGAGAGAACTGGTCACCAACACAGCCCCATCCCAGGCATCACCTCAGGGCATGGGCTATGGATTGAGGGTCCAAGAGGGATCAGGACAGTCTGAGGCAGGATGATAGACTCTGTTCCCTCATGGTCAGATATTTGTGAAGCTCCTAGTGTGTGCTAGTGCTGAGCCGTCATCAGCAACACAACCCCATCTTGCCTTCATGGAGTTGCAGGGGGAAGCAGCAGGGGGGAGAGACTGACGTATAACAGCCTTTGCTGAAGAAGGGGAGAGGTCATCAGACCACAGATCTTCTAGCTCCATACTGGAGTGCAGGCCTGTCACTGCCAGCACAGGCCAAGGGGGTTGGGGACAGGAGATACTGTCCACTGGACAGGCAGATGCAGACACAGGAGCCCAGCACCAGGAGGGTTACACTTCCATGGCCATGTGCAAGGGCAGCCCATTCCCCTCACTGTGCAGATTGCCCATCTACCCCAGCAACACCTCCTCCATTCTGAAGACCTTGCTGGACCAGCCTCAGAGATTTCTTGCAGTCATTGGGCCTTCCCTGCCCCAAGCACTTGGAGGGTTGTGCACAGCTCAGCCTAATTGGCTCAGACCTGGCACACCACATACACCTTCTTGCTTAGCTGGAGCCCCAAGAACACCAATGAGGCAAAGAGGGTGAGGAGGACATCGGTGGTTGCCCATGTGTTTGTTGGGAGGCAAGGCCCTGGCAATGAGGAACTTCCAGAGGAAACTTTGTCCAAGAGAAAATATCACCCTCAAATGACTCATCAAGGAGATGGCAGTCTGAGATGTCTAGGGGTGGGGTTCTGGGCTGTGGGATTTTCTCTGTGTTTGGAAATACACCCTCTTAGCCAGTTATGTTTGTCAGCCTTCCTCCTATTTCAGCCCCAGCTCAAAATAAACCCCTAAGGAAGTCCTGTATTTGGAAAAGTAATGGATGAACCCTAGGGCAGCAGACTCCTTGGGATCGAACCTTTGTGCAAACTGTTGCTACCCTCAGGCCATTCAATGGGAGGAGAGGGACATCAGACTAGTCTCAATCTTCATTGAATTTATGACTAAACAAGCCTATGCCCCAATGCAACAGGCCATCCTCCTCTACTTACTGCATCTCCACTGAGACACAAAGTTTTTTTTTTTAATTAATTTATTTTTTATTGTGGGTAAAAATCAAATTTTTCACAATACATATCAATATTTGTAAAATGATATATAAATATATATGCATATATGTGCATTTGCTTACAAAAATGTTATATATATATATATATTTTTTTTTTTAAGAGACACAAAGATTTTTTGAAAAAATTTATTAAAAAGTCAATTCCAGCTGGGCTTGTTCTTTGCCAAAGGTACCACTAATTGATGGTACGTAAATTCAAATCCAGACTGGTCATTTATGGTCATAGAATAGTCAACTCTCACTGTCCCTGCCAGCTAAGTCAGGAGACCCAATACCAAGACCTCCTCTCAATGGGTCACGTCCAGCTCTGAATTTTGCTCGTCTCAGGCAGAAAGTGATGGTGGGTGGTGGATCTGCTTCTTGGAAAATGACTGTGCCAAGCCTGAAGTCATCCTTCATAGAATATCCATTTCTACCCAGATCTAGAGGTCACCATCCACCATCTTCTCTAAGATGAGGCCCTAATCATGTGCAAACATTGCTGGGATCCCAGATGTCCACTGATGGCCCTCCCCTGACCATTGGCTACTGTGTAGGCACTAGGGAGCCAGGGCATATCCTGACTTCCTAATTAGACCCAATCACTATCTCATCTGTTCATGGAAGCACCAGCCTTGGGCCAAGGGAACCACCACACATAGCCCACAATCTCCATGTCTTTCTCACTCCTGTCCACTGGCTTCATTATCATCTTCCTCATCTACTCTACAATCCTACACCAGCTGTTCCATCTCATCACAAGCCTTGACAGGGCTGGAGAAAAGAAATGGGGCAGAATGAAACAATGCTGTGTATGTTCTTATGCAGGTTGACCTGGGCATGCAGGTACCCAGGGTAGCATGTTTTCAATTACGGGGAATATGCTTAGGCCCTTGAGAAGTTACTTTGTGAAGTATGGTGTGGAAGTTGGTAATTTGTGGTATTGACAAGAATCCCAGGGGATTCAAATCAGAAATATTTAAAAACCACCTTCCCAGAAAACCTTGGGTGTGCCTCTTGGGCTCCATGTATACCTGAGAGTGTACATACCATGTTGTGACTGCATTTCTCTGCAGAGAGGATCCATACATTAAGATTCTGTAAGGGGACTGTGTCCAAACCAAAGCAAAGAACCCAGTTCTTGACATTTTCATGGGGGTGTAGCTAGTTCTTCAACTCTCTTCTTACCAGCCCTGGTAGGATTTCCCAGAAAGCAGTCACCTTCCTGCTTTCTCTGCCCCAGCATCATTAGAAGCACAGCACAGTTGGAGCCCACTTCTCTCACTCCCCCAGTAGCCATCATTTGCCAATGTCAGGGTTGTCTGGTCATGAGAAATGAGTTAGCTTATGTAAAGCAGAGTACCAGAGACCATGGGCTCCTGTTGACCCTGCTCTCACTCATTGAAGGCAACAAATACAGTAAGTGCTGATATACAGTATGGATGATGAAAGCTGGTGTAAGGGCAAAATTGGATCCTGCCCCTGTCACTGTCCTCTGGGCCTCTAGGTCCAGTCTTAGATACCCAGACCATTGTGTCTTGGCTCCCAAGTAAGCAGCCTGAGGGGATGCTGGCTCCTGGGCTAACGTGTGGCTCACTAGGCCTCCCTCACAACAGGGTCAGAGACTATATGATCCCACCTGGGTTAGGGATAGGGAGCATTAGGTACTCTTGTTGTCACAGTTGTGTGCCCCAAAGCCTGGGTCTCCAGGTCTCCCTGGGTCTCCCTTTAACCCAAGCAGCTCTCATCAGGACTGTTGGAAGTGGTCTCTTGGATCAGGAAGGTCATATTGGCCCTTAGGTCATCACTGGGCAGTGCATGGATGTTCTGCTCCCTCATTGCTGTGAATATTCATCTGTGACCTGTGACAGGGAGAATGGCTGGAAGATGAAATTCTAGGGTGGGGTCTCTGAATCTGTGCCACTAATTCTAGGGTGAGGTCTCAGTGATGATAGGCTTTTGTTAGGAAACGGCACATAGTGAGAGTCTATAGAAATGAACATGATAATGAAGAACATCCATTAATCCTGTACCCAAGTTAGAGTCCTTAGCCTGTGTGTTCCCTGATCCCCTCAAACTATACACAAATTTGGGTATGTGCCAATGCATATTTTCTGGAGAGAGTGTTCATAATTTTCACCAGATTTTCATACAGATTTTTTTTTCCCTCCATCTCTTCCACCTAACTCCATCACAGTTCAACTCTACCACATCTTTAAATGTCACTATGAATAACTGCCTTGAAATATTCTGGGTTTCAATTTAGAATCTTCCAATAACATCAGGGGAATTAAGCTGAGGTCCAAGGCTCCTACCAATGATTGAGCTCAGTCTAGAAGATCATGAACCCTCCCAAATAATAAACAACCTGTGTTTTTTGGGGGAAGATTGTGCATGGATAACAGTCTTTCAAAGGGGACTGTGAACCAAAATGTTTACCATCCACAGACCCATGGCATGTTCTTTCTTTAGAAGAGGATGTTCACCCAGAGAGGATTATAACTGGCCCACAAAATCTTTCAATGGGCATGGAGAGGTAGGAGCCAAAGAGAAAGCAGCAGAAAATGCCTTCAACAACCCCAGAACGGTAGCCTTTTACACGGAATGCCTGGTTACTTACATGTGCAACCCACTCTGAGCACTGATAAAATAAAATAGTGGAGGGGCCGGCATGGCAGCTGGGCCTCTGTTTCGTGTCTCAAGTTATTTTGGCAGTGGCAACGCCAGGGTGAGGTGAGCGGAGTGCAATGGCCAGGGTGGGTGGGACCATGGGCCCCAGAAGCGAGGTAAAGAGCGAGTACATGAAGTGCTACTGGGAGCCACACATCGCTCCCAGGAGCTGCTGCTCTACCGCCTGTGCTGCAGGCTGCTGGAGCAGGAACATGAGCCCTGGTTCTGTGGGGGCTGGGGCCCAGACCGCACCTCAGATGACTCGTTGGCAGCGGGCTGTGGGGGGCTCCCTGTGCTCTGTGCCCCTGGCTGCTTCAGCATTGCCCCCACTGCCCTCTCCACTCAGGCCTGCTGTGCAGAAGGGCCAGGAAACATGGGATGCGGTGTTGGAGGCCTCGGGGACCAGGACCAGGATGCTGGTGCAGAGGGTGCCTCAGCATTGTAAGTAAAAGTAGAAGAAAAACCTGAACAACAAATTGAAACAAAAGAAACTGATAAATTACCCAAGAGTTCTGAACCTGGACAACATCAAAATACCTTATTTGCCAGAGGAAACAGGAAAGCAGTCAAAAGGCCTCAGATTTCATCAATTAAAATAAAACAAGTATCCATTTGCTTTCTATGGCTGGAGAGAAAAACAAATACAGGAAGCCAGAAAACTCATAATGTCTGAGCTTCTGCTTCTGTGCATGAGATTCCTGAGCCCACATTAGGAGCCAAGAGCAGAAGACAGGTGGAAAAGAGGAAACGGACTGCTCAAAGGCAACGTGATCCCTCTGTGAATGTGAAGGAAAACATAAAGCTTTAATCTTCTTCCTCAGATAATCCATGGAACACGGGGTACATGAGATGCTAATTGGCAAGAGCTTAAAGAAACAAACAGTTGCTTGGACATCTTCTTTTTAAAAGTGCAAAAGTAAGAAAGAAAGAAAAAACAGGTTTAGAAACCAACTGATTATGAAAGGTTTTTCTTGGGAAATTTCCAAGTGATTTGTTGTTTTGATGAATCTTGACCACCTACCTCAACAGCAGACAGTTGAAGCCATAGACATTTGGAATTATTTATGAAGATAATTCCTTAAATCTTAGATATTCTTTTAAAGGTTTTGTTTTAAAGATATTTTAAGATACTGACACCTTTAAATGTCTATAGATACTTAACATTCAGGACTCCTTTCATAATTTTAGGTGGAGCCTATTTTCATTTTGTTTCAAATAACTATTCAAACTCACCAATAAGTCCATTTGCTCTTGCAATATAAGACTCATTTTCATTATGTGCAGTTTTCTTAGTGAAAGAATATCAAGTCAAAAATGAGTTTCAACAGTTGTACTGACTCCATGTAAAATAAAAATAGAACTTTGTTAGTTCCTGAAAAATTAAACTTACTTGTATTTCAGTTTAGCACCATGTCATGTTGTGGGCCATGATATTTAAGACTTATCTGGGCTGGGTAAGGAGGATGTTTTCTTTTTAATTTGTCATCCAAACACTTATTATTTAATAGTTCAAATACATTCCAATAAGCAAAACATCAGTGTAATATGGATTTAGAGTAGAAGTGAAGTTTCTTTTGAGTCAAAGACTGACACATTATTTTTCTCTAAATATTCTAAGGGTGTTTAGAATACATAATGGCTTTCATCAAGAATAAGGTCTTCTCTAGTTGAGACAGGGATCTACTATGAAGGTGAGTATTAAATTCTTTACAAAAGATAAGAAAGGTACCTTGCTTCTGCCACTTAGCACGTCAAGAGGTGTGAATGAAAAATTTGATGTTAGATGAGACTGAGCACTTTCCTGATATTTTTATAATACGTCTTTAAAGTACTATATTAAATTCTTAGAACTATCAGAACTGTACTAAGCTTTGAAAACTCATACTGAATTGTGAGCTTTGTAAATGAAACTTTTTACTATTTTTGCATAGTTTTGAGGTGAATTCTTTTACAGAGAGCTCTCCAACCAATGAGGTATATATTTATTTAGTAAGGAACTCTTAATTCTACATGGTATCCAAAACAACTTTGCCAGTAATTTTGGTAATACTATTATTAAAGTCTTTACACTTTGCTGTTACCAAGATCAAATTAATATGGCAATGTGCATTGTTGTAGCTGATTATGAAAACTGTTGCTTTAAAGTCATTTTTGAATGTTTGATTTTGCCTTTGAGCTCAAGCTTTTCCCATAGCATCTGACAAATTGTAGGAAAGATTGTTTGATGGACTGCCTCAGAAACCTTAGTTTCACTCAGGCTTTGAACAAGCCCACCTTTTCCTAGTTTAGAAAGCAGACTCATACTTAATGTGCTTACTACTGAAACCTCATTATCGGGTAAGACCTAGAAGGCAAACATTGACCATTTTCTCCCCTTCTTTTCAAATAGATGACAAATGAACAAAACTTTTCAAGTACTTTGAACGTTCATGAACAACATATGAAGCAATATGAATTAATTGTGAGTCTCCTTCCAATGTCCAAGTCCTTAGTTGGTTAAGGTTTCTTTTATTTCCTTTTTTTTTAGGGGTGACTAATACACCTTTTGAACCTACAGAAATTTTTATGTTGTAACAATTCTATGGGTCTGCTTTCTTCTCATCCTAGAAACTAATGTGATTATAAATAAGTTCTTAATTCTTGGGACAAACTGAAATGCTCTTTAATATTGAAAAAGTCTGAAATTATTTGAGAATCTGATGATGTTTAAAATATAGAATGAAATAATTGTATTATAAGACTCTTTAAAATTTTGGTTTTAAGTTCTTAATTAAAACAATTTCCATAAAAAATAAAATAAAATAATCCTGGTCATTAGATTCAGGTGACCCTTGCCCTATTTCTGACCTACAAACCCATCATGTAAACTGGGAAGAGGCAGCCATTCTGTTAATGTTTATGGTAGTAGGAGGTGGCGCCTTGGAACAAGTGCTGGTATTGGGGTGAGGCAAGTGAGGCAGGGTTTAGGAAGTATATGGGGAAGAAATCAAGGGCCCCATGAAGAATGACTTTACTGGAATCATCAGTTAGCTGAACCCAGTGAGAACATAGCCATTGTGCTGGAGGCATGCCAGCAGAAACTTCCCAAAGTAAACAGAGAGAAAAAAGAATGAAAACAATGATAAACAATATTCAAGAACTGTAGGAAAATTACAAAAGGTGTGACCTAAGTGTAGTAGAAATCATTGAAGAAGAAAGAGATAAGCAGAGGAAATATATGATGCAGTAATGCCTGAGTATTGTACAAAATTAATGTCAGACACCATCAATAGATCCAGGACACTCAGAGAACCTTAGTTTAGGCAAGATAAATAAAAAGCCTATACCTAGGCATATCATATCCAAACCAAAGGTCACAAAAACAAAGAATAAATACTGAAAGGAGTCAGAGGAGAGGAAAAGAACAAACACACACACATATCAAAATCCAGTTACTTAGGGAGGAACAAGGCTGAGAATGAGATTGGGCTTCTCTTCTGAAGCCATGTAACAAGGAAGGAGAAGAGTGAAATAATTGAAATGATGAAAGAAAATATAAAACATATCAATGTAGAATTCTTTCATCAAAGGTAAGGGAGAAATTTAAGATTTTCTTAGGCAAATAAAACCTGGAACAATTTGATGATAGTAGACCTGCCTTGCAAGAAATATGGAAGAAAGTTTTTCAGAGAAGGAAAATGATATAGGGCAGAATGTCAGATATACAAAAAGAATAGAGTGTTAACAGGCAATAAATGAAAGTAAAATAAAATATGTTGTTTTTCCATCTAATTCATCTAACAGATAACAATTTATTCAGAATAATTATAGCAACTACATGGTATGATGATAGCTTAAGCATAAGTGAATTGAATGATGGCAAGAGACAGGTGGGAGCATATGGGAAAACTCTTTTTAAATTACCAAAGACATGATATAGTGATATTTAAAAGTTTATTTAGATACTTGTAAATGCATATTGCAAACTTCAGGGCAACCATTAATATAACAAAACTGATGTATAATTGATATGCTGCAAAGGAGAGAAAATGGAATCATATATAAAGCTCAATTAAATCAGAGGGGGTAGAAAATGAGTGGAGGAAAAGAAACCAAGAACAATGGCAACAAATAGGAAATTGTTAAATGTGGAATAGATATTAACCCAACTATATCGATAATGACTTAAAATGCCACTGGGCTCACTGACCAAAAACAGACACTATGAGACTGCTTTAAAAAAAAAAAAACTAAACTAAATATTGTCTAAAAGAAATTTGCTTTAAATACAAACTCAGAAAATGAAAATAAAGGAATGGAGAAGCCTATACCTTGCAAATACTATTCCAAAAAAACAGGAATATCAATTTTAGACAAAGCTGAAATCAAAACAATGAAAAATATTAGGGATATAAAAGGACATTACCTAATGATATAGGAATCCATTCTCCAAGAGACACAATGGCTCTTAATATGTGTGCCCCTAACAAAAGGTCATCCATAGACTTGAATAGGATACTTGACTAAAAATAAAAAATGACCAATAAAGTCATGTGAAATTGCTCACAATGATTTTCCTGAGGAAAACACAAATAAATTTAATGGGACACCAATACACATCCACTAGATTGCCTACAATTAAATGAAACAAAACAAAACTTGTCATGCTAAATGTTGGCAATGAAATGGAGCAGCAAGACCCCTAATAAATTGCTGATAGAAGTTGAAAATAGCACAACCACTGTGGAAATTTTTTGGCAGTTTCTTAAAATTGTAAACAAATACCTATGTGATTCAGGAAGTCCTCTTCTAGGTATTTACCCAAGGAAAATAAATGTACCCACAAAAAGATTTGTAATTGAATGTTCATAGCAGCTTTATTTTTAATAATAAAAAATTGGAGACATATTAAACATCCATCAACAGCAGTATAAATAAAAACTTAACCATATAATAGAGTACTAATCAGGAGTGAAATGCGATGAACGTGATATACACACAACAAAATGGTTGATTCTCATAACTATGCCCAGTGAAAGAACTGTATTAATATGTAAGTGATTTAATTGACACAAAATTCTAAAATTTATTAAAGGAATCA
Organism: Tolypeutes matacus; assembly: GCA_026826555.1. Taxonomy (NCBI): domain Eukaryota; kingdom Metazoa; phylum Chordata; class Mammalia; order Cingulata; family Chlamyphoridae; genus Tolypeutes; species Tolypeutes matacus. The sequence continues at coordinate 591,932 of JAKSZT010026900.1, read as the reverse complement.
GAACATTGATTATCACTGAATGGGGAGAGGATTGGGACTGGTTTAACTTGGAAAGAGAAGGACAGAATTTTCCAGAGTGATAGAAATAATACATCTTCACAAGAGTGCTTTATTAGTCAAAACTTAGCAAACTATGCACTGAAGATCTGTGAGTTTCACTGTATGTAATGTACATATCAGTATTAAAAAAAATACCTTACTAGGGATACAAAGGAAGAATGAAGTGAACAAAAGGCAATGAAGAAAACATTTTTGATAATTATTAAAACACATTTTATGAAATTCTCTTTACATACTGTCCACATACAATATATTAAACCCATAATATAGTAACCATAGATTTTGATAGTATGTAAATACTGCTCTCAGCTATTTCTTTAACATAATTAATATTATGATAAAATATGTATATATAAATGAGTAAAACATTGGTTTAAAAAAATGTCATTCAGCATAAAATATCAAAGTTAAAATACCAAAGGCCTGGAGTTAGAGAAAGAGGTCTACAGCTGCAGAAAGACCTGAAAAGCCAGACTTTGCAAGGGGGGGAGATGAAAGCTTAGAAGAGGGTGGGGGCACAGGAAAGCTCTTGAACTTTTTGCTCTCTCTGACAGCCTCCCTTCCAATCACCCACACAACTCAGTGGACCTACTATGTGCCTGAACAAGCCTAGGTCCTAGGGATAGAACCAAGGATGAGACAGAACCAGGCATCTCCTGATGCTACTCATGTCAGTATAGTAGGCAGACAATGGACAGTCAGTCCTCAATTGCTGGGTGATAAAGTATACTGAGGGTAGATCCAGGCAGCAGTGGGAATTCGGGGAAAGGAATGGGGGTTAGTCATGCAAGCCCCAGTGAGGTGACATTTGAGCTCAGACCTGAAGGACATGAGGGAATTAGAGAGGTAAGGGAGCAGTAGAGAATTCTGAGTTGAAGAAAGAGTATGTTCAAATATTCTGAAGCCAAGAAGAGCTCCCCACTAGATGAGAACCAAGAGAAAGTCATTGAAGATGACAGCATGTTCCTAACCTGTGACCAGAGAGGTCAGTGGCAAGTCCAAGGATGGCTAGAGGTCATGGTGAGGACCAAAGATTTCCTTCCAAGAGCAAAGTGGAATAATTGATATATTTGAAATCGGGTATTCTACTTTCCTTCTGTTGGCACCAATGTGTGTGTCTCTGTCTATATATCTCAAGGATTTTTTTGTTTTTTGTTGTGTTAAGATTTACTTATTTATTCCGCCCCCCCCCCCACGCCTCATTGTTTGTGCTCACTGCTCTCTGTTTCTCCTCATCTTATTTTTTTTAGGAGGCACTGTGAACTGAATCTGGGACCTCCCATGTGGGAGGAAGGTGCCCAATAGCTTGAGCCACATCCACTTCCTGTTTGAAGTGTCTTTCCTTGTGTCTCCTCAGTTGTGTCATCATATTGCTATATGTAGCTTGAGCCTTTATCTCCAACCTCTCTCAGTCCATCTCTCTCTAAGGTTTTTCTTTTTTTCTCTTCTCCTTTCTCTTCATGCCTGTCTTTCTGTCTGTCCTCAGGCCTCTTCTTAGACATCTCCACTCATGTCCAGCAGGAAGGCATGTGGGTCATGAATTGAAACTTGCATGGGGACTTGAAAGTACCATTTTCAGACATGCTCTGGCTCAATAAGAACCACAGAGCATCCTTTACTCTTTGGCTCTGTCTGCTCAGGGAGGTCCTGCCCAGATGAGGTAAGTAATAGAGTGGGTAGGGTAGGAAAGGGAGACCACTAGCCTTCCCCCCACACCCATCCTGGTAAATTCCCTGTATTTTCACTAAATAAATAAGGGTTGTTGAGGAATGGGTCTCAAGGTCTCAGGAATCAGTCTCTTCCTTGTGAAAGATAGAGCTTAGGGATCACTTCTCTTTGCAAAATTTGTTACCATTGAAAGATTCCATTTAGCTCTTAGTGCCTGTCACAGAAGAGTAAAGGATTTTTATCCATTGGTCAACAGTCCTTTATTTTCAGGAGGTTTTAGTATATTTTACTGAAATTTAATTCTATTTTTCTTTTAAAAATTTTAATTGAAGTATATCTTTCATACATGAACATACATATACAATAAGTGTATAAATGTTGTGAACTTACAAAACAAACATGCATATTATCATTTAAGGTTCCCATATATCACACCACCAACATCTTGCATTGTTGTGAAATATTTATTATAAACTATGAAAGAGCATCTGGTATTTAATTCTTAAACATTGATAGTCTTCATATAATATAGGGGCTATATTGCTATTTTGGTGTAAATCAAAAAAACTCACTCTGACACTTAAAACAAAAGAGAAATTTATGGAACGGATGGATTGAGTATCTCACATGCAGAAAATAAAACAACTGAGGCACCAGACCCTGGACTGCACAGGAGCTTGATGTAATGAGTTCAAAGACAAGAATTTATGAGTTGATAAAAAATATTTAGCCACTAGATGGCAGCAAAAGACAAACTGTTGGAGTACTTAGGTTTGTAATGCAAAGGGTGGCGCCTTACAGCAGGTGGTGATATTCAAGAGTTAGGGACATGAGGGAGCCCCAAGAAGGAAATTAGAACAAAGGAAAACTCCCAAACTTCTGAGGAAGAAATCTAGGCAATGTCACAGACTCAGCACAATGGGGAGCCTCTTGGCCAGAAAGCTTCAAGCTGCCAAAGTGGCTTGGGGCCTTACAAATGCAGAATTTTATCTTATCAATGGCCAGGAGATGTTAAGTGCAGTTTTGCAGGGTATGTAGTTTTGTATACTATGTTACATCTATTGCCTAAAAATTGCTTGTTTGGGATACTTTTAAAAACAATTGTAGTTGTTACAATTTGCAATTAGGTTTCATAAAGAGCAATGCTAATTTAAAAAAAGACGAAATGCTGCTGTGAAAAAGTAAGCAAAACACAGGTGACATGATCCTTCCTATAAAAAATTCCAAAGATTTCACAAGAAAACTATTAGAACTAGTTAACAAATTCAGCAAAGTTGCAGGCTACAATATTAATAAGTAAAGTAGTTGGTTGCAGTTGTGTGGTTGTTAAGGACTATGGCAAAGAATCTCAGGCCAAGGATGTCATCGAAGAATATTTCAAGTGCAAGAAATGAACAAATAAAAAACTTTGCTCTCAAAAAAAAAAAAAAAAGAAAAGAAAAATCAGCTGTGACTTTACAGTCCAGCAATGAAAAGACCATGAAGGAATTTTTGAAAAAATTCTTAATTGCTCATAGAAGAAAAAATAGCTAGGAATAAATTTAACCAGGAGGTGAAAGATTTGTACACTGAAAACTATAAAACACTGCTAAAAGAAATTAAAGAGGACCCCAATAAATGACAAGGTATTGCTTGTTCATTGATAGGGGCATTTAATATTAAGATGTCAATACTACACAAAGTAGTCAATGCAATACCTGTGAAAACCCCTGTAGACTTTTTAGAAGAAATGAAAAAGTTGACCTTTAAATTCACATGGAATTGCAAGAAACCCTGAATAGTCAAATCAGTATTATGAAAGAAAAACAAAGTTAGAGGAAACACACCTCCTGATTTCAAAACTTACTACAAAGCCACAGTATTCAACATAGTGCAATACTGGCATAAAGGTAGACATGTAGACCAATAGAATAGAATTGAGTTCAGATATGTTGGCCACATGTCTATGGCCAACTGCTTTTTGACAAGAATGCCTGGTACATTAATTGAGGAAGGAAGGTCTCTTTAACAAATGGTGCTGGGTAAACTAGATATCCACTTTGTAAAAGAATAAAAAACATATTAATCAATGGCATTGAATTGAGAGTTCATTAATTGACCCTCAACTCTATGGCCAATTGATTTTTTTTTTAGGCAGTACCAGGGATTGAACCCAGGACCTTGAATATGGGAAGAAGGTACTCAACCACTTGAACTACATCCTCTTGCCTGGTCAGTTGATTTTTGAAAAGGCTACCAAGACCACCCAGCTGGGACAGAACAGTCTTTTCAACAAATGCTGGGAGAACTGGATATCCATATCCAAAGGAATGAGAGAGGACCCCTATCTCATACCTTACATGAAAATAAACCAAAAGGGATCAAAGAACTTAATATAAAAGTCAGGATCATAAAACTCCTGGAAGAAAATGTAGGAAAACATTTTCAAGATATTTTTGTAAGAAGATCTTACACCCAAAGCACAAGCAATGGAAGAAAAAATAGATAAATGGCACTTCCTCAAAATTTGATATGTTTGTGCTTCAAAGGACTTTGTCAAGAAGGTGAAAGGCAGACTGCTCAATGGAAGACATATTTGAAAACTACATATCAGATAAGGGTGTCATGCCCATCATATATAAAGAGAACCTACAACTCGATGATAAGAAGACAATCCAATTTACAAATGGGCAAAAGCCTTAAATAGACATTTTCAAAAAGAAGAAATACAAATGGGCAAAAAACACATGAAAAAAAATCTTCAACATCACTAGCTATTTAGGAAATGCAAATCAAATTTACAATAAAGTCTGCTCTCTTAATTGGTATAGGTCAGCACGCCACCTCTGCCTCTGCCACCTCTGAGCTATAACCATGAGGCTAGTGGATGCAATGGAGGTGGCAGCAATCAACCTTGCCAGGAGGCATTTCCATGGTCCCTACTCACAGCCTTAAGACTGGTCTCTCCCCTCTCTTGCTCTGAGCAACACAGAGGGCAGCTCACATGCTAGGGGTGGCAGGCTAAGGGGGAGAAGCTGCATGGGCTCCCAGAGTTTCCCCCTGTAACTGCTGAGTGGACACTGGGGAGCTAAGGCTTCCTGGTTGATCCCAAGCTCAGATGGCTCCAAGCCATCAATGGGTGATGCCAGGTATTATGGAAGAACGCACCTGAATCAGAGATCTCTGCAGTGGCCTCGGGCCTCAGGGCCCAAAATCCCATCCCAGGCTCACTCCCACCTCAGGGTTGTGGACAGCTGCTCCCACTAGCATGGGATCCTTGTGAGCATCACAGAGCCAATATCTTTGCCCAAAGCAGTGACAAGCGAAGTGAGATGCACCTGGTATTCAGCAAACTAGAGATTCCTGGGGCTGAACTGAGCTGTAAAAGGAAGGGGGCATTATATTTATAGTGCGAGTTTTACCTAGAAATAGTGTTTTATTTGTGTTTTAAACTAATTTCCCTCTTGAAACAATCCCCATCTTCTCAACCCTCAAAATGTATTCCTTTTTTTGAGTGGTTGCTTTCACTGAAGTGATTAAATTTCCTAATAGTTATCTGTAGGTCCCAATTTGTCTCCCCTCCCCTCTATATGACTTGAGCTACATACTATCTGGGACTTGGTGCCTTTTTTTTAAGGTGTAGTGGCCATGTCATCCATTTTGTGCCTGTTGCTCAGTCATCCATATATCACACTCTTTCGGTCTCAAAAGTGACACAAGTTTATCTGATAAATCCAACTATCAGAATTTGGGCATCAGTCAAGATGGAGAAACCATCTTCCTTACTAGTCCTCCCTCTTACATCAACAAAAAAGTGGGCATAATGCAATAAACATAGGAAGATTCCAAAGGCTGGAAAGAAAAAAGTGAGTTGGTGGGAGTGGGTGTCACTCAAGTGATTGAGCACCTGCCTACCACACGGGAGGTCCTGGGTTCTTTTCCCTGTGCCTCCTAAAAAAACAAAAACAAACAAGGAAAAAAATGAAAAAACAAACTCAGAGAAGCCAATGTGGCTCAGTGTTTGAGTGCTGGCTTCCCACATATGAGGTCCCAGTTTCAATCCCTAGCCCTGGTACCGCAAAAAAATAAAATAAATAGAGTTGGCTAAGGACCTCAGAACTTGAGGAAAAATGTGGCAGTGAGTTGTGCCTCCATATATCCCAACTAGGGTGCTAGAGAAGCCCACAACCCAAAACCAACTACTGCAGAAAAAGAAGCTTTCCCCTCTAGCCAAAAGACTAGGAAAAGGTACATTTTTTTTTTTTTTATAATACCTACCTACCGAACCAAGCTCCAAAAGGAAGACTGCCCAGGTGTTAGTGTGGCTGAACAGGCAGTTGAATGTCCACTCCAGTTGCAGGAACAAGTCAGAGTGAGGTGGTGTGAACTGGTACTTTGCTTTTGTATGGTGGTGTCAGCAGGGGGCATCAGGAAGCTGAATCTCCATTCTCAGTAACCATGAGGTGGAATGACTCAGAGTAAGGTGGTGCTCCTCCCCACCTCACCCCAGTCTCACCTCCCCCCACCTCCTATCTCAATCTTATCACCAACTAATCGCCAATTGCTCTCCAACCCCACTAGTCCCCTGGCTAGTCCTTGAACTGCCAGGAACTCACTCCCACATCAACATTCCTGATGGGATGCACTTCCTCAGATATCTGTATGCCTCATTTACTCTTCCTACAAGTATTGTTCAAGTGACCCTTCTTGGAGATGCCCACCATGACAACCTTTACAAATATATTCTCTTCCCCAATACTCCCCACACCCACTATCTTGTTCTCACTTTATTTCCATACTACTCTCACCTTCTTATGTATTAAATAATCTACTTATATATTGTATATATCCCACCCCCACCTAGAATATAGGCTCCTTCTGGGCTGGGATTACATCCTGTTTTTCATTGCTTTATTGCCAGCAAGAGGAATTATGCCTGGCAAAAAACAGGCCATCCACAAATATATCCTGAATAAATGAATGAATGAACATTCTTAGCAACATCTCTACCATGACTAGGGGAGCTATGTGATATAGTGTTAACCCAAGCAGATCAATGACAATACACCAAGGTGCATTTAATTATATATTTAGCATTTACTAGGTCAGGCACTGTGCTGATGATGGATGTAGGATGACTGCTTGAAAATAACTTGTTTCTCTCCCTGTTTCTAGGATAGAAAGGAAATAATTATATGCAAATTAGAAGTTAATGAGATCCAACCCTCTTTTGATATCAAATTCCAATTCTTGTGGACAAGAACATCCTGTTGAAGCAATGAAGTATGAAAACCAGCTTCAACCTGTTGGCTGGACCTGCGCAGAAGCCCCTGGCTGTCCTAACTTCAACATGCTTAATTAACATAGTAAAATCCGCACCCAGGGGTAGAGATATCCACCCCTTTTTTAATAATGCAATGTATGTACAAGCATGATTTCCTGAACAAACTAATCATATAACTGTATAACTAGCTATGTACGTTCATCTATATGCATAAAAGCTAATGCATAATCAAAACAAATGCTAATAACAAGTTTTTAAGCAAGAGTGAAACTGCAACACAGGGAGTCGAGTCTGAGTCACTTTAAACTGACCTTAGCTCCTGTCTGCAGACATAAATGTAAGTTCTGCCTAACTCTTATGTTAAAGTTTTTTTTTTTTCTCTACATCTCTGGTTATCCCCAAAGTCCCAGCTTTGGGGACAAATACTAAGTGCTGTACATGAATTATTCCTTAAATGGTCTGTTACCCTGTCAGGAGTCATCTTACCCTATTTTACAGATGGGAAGGAAAGTTGAGTTTTAGAGCCTTCAGAAGTGCCAGTGGTCACACAGAGGACAAGAGGAATAGTCCAGACTAGAGTGGGATTCAAATCAGGGGAAGTGGATGTGGCTCAAGCAATTGAGCTCCTGTCTACCATATGGGAGGCCCTGGGTTCAATTCCTGGGGCCTCCTGGTGAAGGCAAGCTGGCCCATGCCATGGAGAGCTGATGGCCTACACCATGGAGAGCCAATGGCCCATGCCATGGACAGCTGATGCAGAGGAGAGACAGTGAGAGATGCAGCAGACCAGAGAGATGAGGCAGCTCAAGAAATTGAGTGCCTCTCTCCCACACCAGCAGTCACAGGATCAGTTCTGGGTGCCTCCTAAAAAGAGAAAGATGAGAAGAAAAGACAAGTAGACATGGAAAGAATACCACAGCAAATGGACACAGAGAGCAGGCAGTGAGTGCAAACAACAAGTGGAGGGGGTGAGAAAAAAAATCAGGAATGTCTGTCTCCAAAACCCAAGCTCTCAATCTCCAAATTATACTGCATACCAATTCCACAAAGTTGGGTCTACAAAAGACCACAATAATATGGTGCACGTGGGCAGCAATCCAATGGTCTGTCTGGTATAAGAAGGATTTTAGAGGTTCTACCAGAACTAGAGAAAAAACAGTTATCATAATATATAAACAACAGTTTAACAATAAAGTGGAAGAAGCAGATGATGACAGTGAGAGGGAAAATTCTATTATTTATTCAAGGATTAATAGGTGTTGTGCAAAGCTTCATTGCTTAAGACCAACTTCTATAAATATTATAGAAGTATTGATAAGTATTGGTCAGAAGAGCATTTGAGGTTTTGCTTCCACAACTATGCAAAGCACAAATATTATTTTGCAAACAATGGGCAGTTCACACCACTTAATCATGAGTTGAGTTCATGTAGGGTTTGTAGGATGAACTAAAATGTGCATTGCCTCCATGTGGAGATGGCCAGGAAAACACCTGGAGGCAGTGTCTTAACCTCTCCAGTGGACAATTCTAGGTCTACTTCAACCATAGACAAATGGACACCAAGAGTCTAGGTGGAGGCCATTAGGGATGAAGATTCCCCATGTTAATTCTCACTGGAAGGTTCTTTAAATATATTTTTACCAAATTCTATGTGTGCCATTAAAGTAAAATAATGATGATAATTTTTCAAAAATTTTGGTAAAGAGCCAAAACTGTCTTTAAACTTTTAACTCTCAAGTGCTTAAATTAATTGAACTAATTATGCAGAGTGGTTAGCAAGGGGTCTTGAAAATTACATTCCAGCTTTTAAAGAGACAATCTTATGTTATCCTCTCTGACAATAATTGTCTATTCAGACAACTCCTAGTTATTGGTAATAAAGCCATATCATAACTATATAGGATCATGCTTTCCATTTCATTTTCAATAGCTAAACACACATGCCATCTCAACTGAGACAAAATCCTAGGACTAAAATGTCAGAAGAAAATTTCCAAAGAACGAAGAGCTGTTAAGTGTTCCCTCTTTAAGCTGACCATGTGCTTGACACTGTGATAAGCATCAAGGACAAAGAAAGGAAAAATATCCTATTCCAACCCTGGGGAAATCTGAAATCCTCATGGAGAAAACAGACTTAGAAATCCATTATTACATTATAATCCAGTAAGTTCCACACAGAGAGGAGCAGAGGGAGAGACAAATTCTTCCTGGACAGTCAGGAAGAGGTACCATTTCATACAATGTAAAACAATAAGAGGATTTTCCCAGGATAAGAAAGAGATGAGAGGAACAACTGAAATATTTATGAAGCAGGAATTGTGAATCATAACCTACACAAATCTGATTACTTCATTGTGGAAAGAAATTCCTTGTCAGGAAGTGGAAGAAATAAAATAAAATATTTAACATCATGACTAACATCCACACACAGTGATTCTCAATACCCACTGAGGTCCTCATTAAAATGTCTGAACACTGGGTATGGCATGATGTGAACCTAAAAAGGTCAGAGGAAAGGATTTGGAAATAGACCATGAAACCTAAACTCTTGTCTAAGAAGAAGAACTGTTCATTGAAAATTCAAATTGGCTTCCATAGTAACTCATCTCAGGCAAATTGAGAAGATTCCTATTTGGAGCCTTTCCCAACTGTATATGCGTAAATACCCTACCCAAAATTTATTGCAATTACAAAACAAAGAAAGAGTATTTTGCAATGCATCACTATTTACACATCTATGATGTGAGGCTTTTCTCACCAAAGCCATGGCATCTCAATGGCAGCATTTAATTGGATTCTCTTTGGGTTGCCAGAAACCAGAGCCAAGGCCAGCTTCCTGGGCCCATAACCTGTGCAGAGAGATGCACAGGGATACAAACTCAGAAGGACACTATGTTTTGTTTAATGCTCTGCTCTCATCATTCTGAAATTATTAAACATTTTACCTTTGAACTTGTGTTCTCTAAGTTAAAACAAGGCAGTGAAGCAGAGGAGATATAACCAATATGCTTATCTACCATACCTTGCCACCCTATTAACATGTAGCAGTCACAACACTCCATCAGCACAAAATTACAATGAACCTATTATGGGTAGGGGTTCAGTAAGACTCAATGTGAGTACAAAGGTAAGCATGTTACCTCTATGAGTAGCCCTTGGAGGGTCACACTTTCCTTTCAAACTAGAGCTTACTTCCAAGGTAGAAGGAAGAGAATGACCTTGTAAAAATACAAAAAAAAGAAAAGAAAAAAAAAACAAGAACCCATATCATATCCTTTCTTAACTTATGTGGCCCTCTATTAGTCAACCACTTTCAATGAAAATTATGATGGAAGGAAAGGGAAAGAAGGGCGACCAGTAGTTTCTTTCCTTCAGTCTGTCCTTATTCATCACTAAGCAAAAGACAGTGTTGGTCAAATGTTCACACATCAAAAAGCAAAATAAAAAGTTATGCTACTTTTGTGCAGTTTCAACTATTCTAGCAAGAACAAAATACATGCACAATGAAATAAGAGCTATGAAAATGGAATTATGTATTTTAGTGATTCCACATACAAATTAAATACTCTTATATTTAAAAGTGACACTGTACAATATAATGAACAGTAAAATTCATGCAAATAATTTAATTTTTAATTTTTCTTTACTTAGGATGGTATTAAGTAGTAAGCAAAAAATACCATGGAAAGTAGAGATATTGTGGGAAAAAGGAAAAAGCTTTATATTTCAGTACCTTTAATGGCACATTTTTCCTGCTTTTAGGACAAAGATCCCACTTTTCATTTTGCACTGGGTCCTGTAAATTAAGTAGCTGGACTTGGGGGTAGATTTGTGCTTTTAATATATATATATATAAATAAATATAGATGTAATCATCTTTATGTTCATACATATATATGTATATAGAGATAAATACATACACAGTATAATATTCATATATTCTTTAGTTCTACCCACTGAGAAGAACTATAAACACAATCCTTAAGGGACTGTGTGTTCAATGGCTGGAGATGAAAAACTGACAAGTTTTCCAACAAACAAAAGCTATGTCATTACCCAACCCTGAAATGCAAATATTCTATTTGTGAGTTATCTAAGAAAGCACTACTGAGCATTTACCCTTTACTCCTTACAATTCCTAAAATGCTCAGTCATTACCACCTATATTCCACCATTGAGGAGGCTGACAGGATGAGATTAAGAGTTTTCAAGATCAGCAGAACAAACATCTGAATCCTAAAATCATCTCCTATTACCTGACTTTATGTTATAAAAATTCCTCAACAAGTGCAATGTCAGAAGGTCATGGGAGGTGTTCAAGGAAGAGATCTGAAGCAACAGGAGTTCCTTGAGGGGCCTTTTCCTAATTAAAATGCTGATTCTGCTCCTGGCACTTTTGAGAAGGCCTGCCCTCTCCTTCACCAGAAGCAGGCAGGCCTGTCCACTGAGGAAATGCAACCTAGGAACACTGCATGCACCAGGAGAAATGGAAACACTTGTAAGTCTGTCATTTCAACATGTGAAAACTCACCCATATGGGTGCCAGGCTACCTGCCCAAAGATCACAGAAAATCCTTGGCCTCAGGGTCTCTTGTCCTGCTATGTGGAACAACTCAGTGATGCATTCAGGAAGCACTGAAGACCTCATTGAAGCCTGACTGCCTGAATTCAAATCCCAGCCCTGCCATCCACTAGCCATGTGTGACCTTGAATGATTTACAGCTCTGTGCCTCAATTTACTCATCCATAAATGGACAACAGTAGAGTAAGCACACTACTGTTGCTGGTTTCATTGTTGTTCAGAAAATTTTGTCTTATCAGTAGTTTAACTCATTTCCATGAAAAATGCATTATTATTATTTGATATAACCACAGTAGACATATTCCCAACTAAGAGATAGATATGGGTTTCATTTTTTAAAGATATAATTTATGCAATTCCATGGGTTAGTTTTCATAATAATTCAGATTAGTCTTACTATTAAATATCATCCCATTTAAAGTCAATTTAACTTTTAAATCATTAAGAAACAAAGTATTATTAATTTAAATATATATTCATGATTTGGGGGTGACATTTTAATCAAATTTCTTTAGAGAGAGAATGTTAATTACAATAGGGGTAGCTAACATTTACTATACAACAATTAAATACTTAAGTAAGAAGCAGATATAAAAGGCATCCAAATTAGAAAGAAAGAAGTACAGATATCACTATTTGCAGATGACTTGATCCTATACATAGAATGCCCTGAGAAATCTACAATAATCTTCTCGAACTTATAAAGGAGTTCAGTAAAATTGCAGGCTATAAGATCAATGCTCAAAAATCAGTAGCACTTCTGTACACCAATAACGAGCAAACTGAGGAGGAAATCAGGAAAAAAATACCATTTACAATAGTAAATAAAAGAATCAAATACCTAGGAATAAATTTAACTAAAGATATAAAGGACTTATATACAGAAAACTACACAACACTGTTAAAGGAAATCAAAGAAGACTTAAATAAATGGAAAAATATTCCCTGTTCATGGATAGGAAGGCTAAACATCATCAAGATGTCTATCCTACCCAAACTAATCTACAGATTTAATGCAATCCCAATAAAAGTCAACACTGTATTTTTTAAGGAACTGGAAAAACTAACCACAAAATATATTTCGAGAGGCAAGAGGCCCCAAATTGCCAAAGACATATTGAAAAATAAAATGCAGTTGTAGGTATCACACTACCTGACTTTAAAACATACTACAAAGCTACAGTGATCAAAACTGCGTGGTATTGGCACAAGGATAGACCTACTGACCAATGGAACCGAATTGAGAGTTCTGATATAGATCCTCGCATATACAGTCATCTGATATTTGACAAGCCCACGAAGCCCACTCAGTTGGGAGAGAATGGCCTCTTTAACAAGTGGTGCTTGGAGAACTGGATATCCATATCCAAAAGAATGAGAGAAGAATACCATCTCATACCTTATGCAAAAATCAACTCAAGATGGATCAAAAATCTAAATATAAGAGCCAAAACCATAAAGACCTTGGAAGATAATGTAGGGAAGCATCTACAGGACCTTGTAATAGGAAATGGTTTCATGAACTTCACAGCCAAAGCATGAGCAGCAAGAGAAAAAATAGATAAATGGAACCTCATCAAAATAAAAAACTTCTGCACCTCAAATGATGTTATTAAGAAAATAAAAAGGTATGCCTACTCAATGGGAGAAAATATTTGGCAACCATATATCTAATAGGAGCCTAATATCCTGCATATATAAAGAAATCCTATACCTTGAAAATAAAAGGACAAACAACCCATTTAAAAAATGGGCAAGTGACCTGAAAAGACAATTCTACAATGAAGAAATACAAATGGCTCAAAAGCACATGAAAAAATGCTCAACATCACTTGCTATCAGGGAAATGCAAATCAAAACTACAATGAGATACCATCTTACACCCATCAGAATGGCAGCTATTAAAAAAACAGGGGACACTAAATGTTGGAGAGGATGTGGAGGAATAGGAACCCTCATCCACTGCTGGTGGGACTGCGGTATGGTCCAGCCACTGTGGAGGACAGTTTGGCGGTTCCTCAGAAAACTTGCAATAGATCTTCCGTATGATCCAGCAATTCCACTGCTGGGTATATACCCAGAAGAACTGAAAGCAAAGATACAAACAGATATATGCACACCAATGTTCATAGCGGCATTGTTCACCATTGCCAAAAGTTGGAATCAGCCCCGGTGTCCATCAACAGACGAATGGATAAGCAAAATGTGGTACATACATACAATAGAATATTACTCAGCTGTAAGAAGGAACAACGTGCTAACACATGGAATAATGTGGATGAATCTTGAAGACCTTATGTTCAGTGAAGCAAGCCAGGCACTGAAGGATGAACAGTATATGACCTCACTGATCTGAACTGAGGAAAGTGAGCAGTCTCTGAGAACCATTGTCTGAAAGATAGGTTAAGAAGGGAGAGTAAGAGAAGAGCAGGCTTTGAGCCATCACCCATATGGACATAATCTATGGTAAAGGGATAGAGTGTGGTTGCATGTTGGGGGATGGGACAGATGGGTGGTGATGGTCCTGGGTTTGGTGGTGCAGCACTGGGGGGTGGGTGGATTAGGAACGGCAGGTTCAAATTCCCAGGGCATGTAACTGTGAATCTTGACATTCCATGAGTCGGGATAGGGTGGTATCATGGGCCCTGGGGGGCTGGGGAGAAGGGAACAGTCAAGATCTAATGGGGTGTTTGGTGGTCATGGGTAAGGTTTTTCATTACCTTACAGTAATGGACACAGGACATGGTAAATATCATCAAAATTATTAAACTATCATCTAAATTGTAAACTATACTGTAAATCATAGACAATGTTTAGTTGCTATATTTTGCTTTCTGTATAACAGTTATAACAATGCTAACATCCAAAAAAAAGGGGGGGGGTAATACGGGGTGGGGAAGGGGGGGTGGTTTGGTATCTGGGAGTCTCCAGCACTCCATGTGTGACTTTGCTGTGACCTAAAACTTCTTTGAAAATTAAATGAAAAATTGGGAGACAATGGGGATTGAGAGGGGGAAGATGTCAAGGCACACTGGAAATCTGATAACACAGTGATAAAAGGAAGGCAAAAAATGAAAAGAGATAGGGAAAAAAAAAGAATAAATAAATATATATAAATATATATATATATTTATATATATATTTTAAGGTATTTCCTTTGCTTTTTTGCCCATTTTTTTGAATGTCCCAATCCGCTAATTATATTTTGTTTTGGTTTTATTTTGTTCGTTTGATTATTTGTTTTTGTTTTTTTTTCCTTGTTTTTTTTTTTTTTTTTTTTACCTG
>JAKSZT010026900.1:560701-576974 GCA_026826555.1 Tolypeutes matacus | reverse complement strand
TTTTTTTTCCTTGTTTTTTTTTTTTTTTTTTTTCCCTGAGTTTCCTTATGTTTGTCTCTTGCATGTAAGCTTATCATAGTTGTTTCTTTTTCCTTTTAAATGTATTTGATTATTTTATGGACTACATGTTAATGGAGGATTTGGATCACAGAAGGGTTACAATGGGTACTGAGGGGATTATTGGTGGGGGGTGTCTGGGAGGGGGGAATGATGGGAATTAGTTCATCCGAATACACATGAAGATATACAAAATCGTTCTAAAGATCAAAAGATGGGGCATGGTCACGATGGATGGACAATCACGCAATAAATGAGGGAATCTGAATTCCTAGCCTGGAGAGTTCTGCCACAGTCTCCAAGGAAGCAGCAATAGTCCTCTGAGCACAGGGACAGTGTCTGTCAAAAGACGATGACCCACTGATGTGTTCTTTTTATTGATGACTACTGTTGTGAGTCTTTGCTCTTGTAACTGAGACTTAGCCTGCAGTTGTGGGGTGCCTAAGGGTTGCCACCTGAGAGCCTCCTTGTTGCTCAAATGTGGCCTCTCTCTAAGCCAAACTCAGCATATGATTGCACTACCTTCCCCCCAACGTGGGACATGACTCCCGGGGATGAGCCTCCCTGGCAATGAGGGATTAATACCAAGTGCCAACTGGCAACACAACTGGAAAAAGACCTTGAATAAAAGGGGGAAAAGGTAAAGACAAATAAGTTCAAGTGGCTAAAAGACTTCAAAGAGATCGGGAGGTCATCCCAGAGGTAACTCTTACGCACACCTCAGTAGGAGCTCATAGAACATCTAAGTGCCTATCACCCCACACAGAGGGGCTCCTGAGTGCTCTGGAGACATCCAGGTCCTATATAAGTGGGGACAGCTCCAGAGACTGATGCTTTATCAGTGGGCTATATTTTGGAATCTGTGCTCCTGAGAGTGACAGAATTAGACTCAAATAAGTCCTCCCTGCACAGGGTTCATCAGTCCCTTCTATTCAAACCTATATGTGATGCAGAAGTTTTTAGGTATACTTCCAGAGACTGGAGCCTCTGGCCTACCTATGTGCCAGGTGTGCGTGGAATCTCGGTGGAGCTGCAACTCCTACCCTACAGCTCAGACTCATCCAAGTCACCTGGCGAGGAGACAACGATGGGCAATGGCCATCCCAGGGAATGGAGAGGGCCTGCATCTGCAGGCAGGATCATCCCACCCACCATATCCATGGGATATAAGCCCTCTCTCACTTGGAGGTGGAGTGGACATCACTATCCCAGTCCCCTCAGGATTGGGGGGAGAACTATGGGCTAGAGTGGACTTAATGGTATTCTGTTGTACACATATGGTGATTCTAGCAATGGAAGAAATTATAACAATGAGGTGGAGCCAGTGGCCAGTTGACACTTTTGGGGCAGGGAGGGGACGAGTAGTTGAAATACAGGGGCTTCTTTGGGATTTGGAGGTTGTCCTGAGTACCAATGTGGCAACGGATGTAGGCCATTTTAAATCAGCACACACCACTCAGAACTGTGTGGGAGAGAGTGTGGTCTACGATGTGAACTGTGGTCTAGGGCTGGTGGCAAGACCCCAGGATGTGTAAGTCCATTGAGAGTGGTGGGCCACACTTGTGGGAGATGTTTGTGTGGGACGTGGCGGGAGGTGTGGGGGGTGGGCAACATGGGAATCCAGGGGGTTCTGTGTAATACTTTCTTTAATCTAAGCACCTCTTAAAAATATATTTATATATATATATAAAAAAAAAAAAAAAAAAAAAGAAGTGGAAACAGCGAGATGGAGAGGTGAGGAATTTTCTTGTTTATTGTTTGTCATTTTTTGTTTATTATTATTGTTGAAATAATGAAAATACTCTAATAATGATTGAAATGATGAATGCACAACCATGAGATTATACCAAATACTATTATTTTACACATTGAATGAATTGTATGCTTTGTTAATATGTACCAATATAATAGATTTGTTTAAAAATAAAGAAAGAAAGAAAGAAAGAAATACTTAAAGAGCTAGGTGCTGTTTTTACATGCTATCTCATCCTTTTAATCCTTTCATGGAGGTACAGGCTCCTTTTACAGAATAATCCCAGCCTTGTGGTGGCTTATTAAATGGTTCTGAGAGCTCATGGCTAGCATGTGAGATTTTTAGCACAAAAACATAAAGAACTCTACTTCTCAAACTTTAATGTGCATGTAAATCATCTGGGGAAACTTGTTAAAATACCTATTATGATTCAAAAGGTCTAGGGTAAGGCATTTCAAACAAGCTCTCAGAACTTGGAAAGGCTGTAGTATATGGTACACATTTTGATAGCAAGGTTCAATAGGTTGTAAAAGGTCACAAATCACATATGCAGAAAATCTTTTTAAAAACTCAAATTTTTAAAATGTCAAATTTTTCTCAAAAATCACAATCCCATATTTCTTGATGGGATTATGAACTTTCTAACACCTTAAAATGATTTTATACCAACTTCTTGTTTTCTTTTCCAGTTTAAATTTAGACTCAATTTCATAGTTTTCCAGGGAAAGGGGAAGTGGGGGTGCCCCTTAAAGCCCCTGATTTTTATCAAGGCTGAAAAGCCAAGTACAAGGAAAATGTTGCATTTTGCCACACCCTTCAAGCAGGTTCCTCCTCTTCTCTCACCCATGCAAAAACTCTCACTTTTAAAATTCTAGAGACTGGACAACTGTCAGTCAGGCTAGATCTTAGGAGCTTGGCCCAAAAGTTCTTCCAGATGAAAAGCAATGCTCTACAACAAAATAGTACCTACCAAATGGTATTATCCCTGATCTTAGGTGAGGAACTCCCAGCAATGAGCTGATAACATTTTATACAAACTACTGTCTTTCAATATTGCATGACAAGTTATTTCAACTTTGCCAGTGCCAATTTCTATTTACTTTTAAAAGGCCACAGCCTAAACAAAGCAAGTTTACTGAAGGCCCTGGCCACCTGGGTCCCTCTCCCCCATTCTTTTTGCTAATAGCAACACTTATCTACTAAACGAATAACTATTTGAGAGCATTCCTCCTTACTGGAAAAGTACAGTTTTAAATTCTACAGAGGGATAACCTGTTCCATTTGTCCTTCCTTCGAGCCCTTCAAAACTACTCTCCAGTCATCAGTGGAACAAGCCTTTCTCACCCAGGAAAGAGAGAAAACAGTCTATGATTCTGTGAGTTACAGACACTGAGACCTTTATTTAAAGGGTGTTGGCACATTATATTATTCCCAAGGAATGTCTATCTGTGCACTCAATTAAGCACAAGCTGACCAATGCTTGGAAGAAACAAAAATGCACATACATTGCAGCTCAGTGTAAATGGCTTCTCTAGCTGAGAAGTTTTGTTGACAGGCATCAGAGCTGGCATCAGTCCACAACAGAACAAAGCAACTGCCCAGAGAAGCCTGTTTCAAAACCACAGGACGGGCAGAGCTGAAAGGCCCTGAGAAATGAGGTCTACTATGGATAAATCCAAGAAAAAGTTCTCTGTTTCTGTTACCTCCAACACTCGTTGCCCTCCCACAGTGATTTAATTCTGGATACCAATTGGGCAGTTCCAGCCTCTGTGCGGAGGTAGCCGGTTTAGATGCCTGTTCTGTCTTTAGGCTCATTAGGAGGAATCAAAACTGCAGTATAAACTGGAGACTGTGAACAGACTGGGCTCCCAGGTTTCATCTAGGCTACCTTACTCCATTCCACAAATATTTGTTGAGTGTCTACCATATGCCCTGTACTTTTCTAGGCGGTGGGTAGGATACAAGACCCAGTCCGCAGTGGTGGATGCAGAGAGAGACAAGGACCAGAGGTGGGGGATGGATGTTGGGCAGACCCCAAAACAGGCCACACGTTGCTAAGACCTTTAGTGCCCTGGGGGCAGCACGAGCCGGCGCCAGGTTCCAGGCATCAATGAGCCCAAAACTGAAAAAAGCCCTCGATTAGAGAAGGTGGGGGTAGACAGGCAGGCCCAGGGACAGGTGTTCAAGTAGAAAGTGCACACCTGGAACTCCGGGGAGGGGGCCGGTAGGCTCCCGCCAGTGCAGGATCCCAGCGAAGGTGGGAAGGCAGCCTTGGGACCCTGAAAGAAAGCGGAGCGGGAGATTGGGTCTGGCCCTGTGCTGCGGCTGCTCGTCCAAGGCCGGCAGGGCCTGTGCCCCAGAAGTCAGAGAGGGATGGGAAGGTGCCCGGCTATCCTCCCGCCCAGCACCTGGGGCCCTGCCTGGCACCTACCATTTGGGCGACCTTGAGGCAGCCCAGCGCGCAAAGAGGTGGCCGGGGTCGCAGCGCAAGAGGGTCAGCCCAGGGCGCTGGCTCACCGGCTGGGGGTGGGCTGGGAAGGGCGGCTGGCACCCAAGATCACGGAGGTGCTCGAGACCTCACCCTCGAAGCAGCCCGGATCCTCAGCGCTCCGCCTGTTTGCTCCCGCCTGGGTCTGCCTCGCGCGGGGAGCTCCCGGCGCCAGGTGCGGGCGAGCTCAGCGGTTTCCCGGCATCGCCGCTGTCGCTTCCTGACTGTGCGCAGCCACCGTGCAGCCTTTGCCTCCTCTGCACCCGCCGCCCAGCTAAGGCTGAGTCTCGGCCCCCTCGGGCTGGCTCCCACCTCGTTAGCGGAAAGGAAGTAGGTGGGAGGGAGGCGGAAGCCGGCTGGCCGGGAGGGAGAGGAGCCGGCGTGCGCCAGGTCACAGCCCAGCAGCGCTGGGTTGCTTAGTTACGTGAAGGTGGGCGGACAGCGGGCCTATAGGGGTAGACATTTCCGGCGCCATTCCCTCAGGCCCGCGTCTCAACTGAGCCTTACCTCGGGCATGGTAGGTTATTCCGCTTCTGGTAGTCCCCGCTTGCGCTGGCGGGAGCCCGGAAAGAATGGGGGCTAAAGCAGGGGAGCTTGATGTGTACCTAGGGGACGTGGAATTGGTTGCTCAAGGTGCTGCCTGGATTTCTTCTCTGGGGGCTGAAAGAGACAGGTTAGCATCTGGACTTATTGGGCGCTTTGCGAAAAACCAGTTCTGAGTTTGATTCAGTGCTGGAGCAGAACAGGGATGAGGTGTAGGGGTGAGAGTGGGTCGTTTAATTCAGGGTCAGGCACGACAGTCATACTGTAAATATCTGTGAATAACATCCAAAGTTCCGAATCTGCCAGCCTGACCGAGGGTGGGCGCTGGCTCACAGTAAACCTTGCTGATTAATGTTAGTTTCTTCTTTTAGCTATAAAGGTTTTGCTCTCTCTGTCTAAGCATCAAGTCAGGTTAGACATAGATATTGCGCTGAAAGGCATTAATTAGGGACCAATTTGCAATTCAAATGTGAAGGCTAATTTTAAGCTTAATAAAACACTTATTTTCTAAGAATTGTTGCTTTGATGTTGAGCCCTTACACTTCTTAAAGACAAAAGTTTCCCAAACATTAGGCACTGAGCAAGGCACTTTAAAAAGGCACTATTCTTCTTCTTCCCATTTTACAGGAGAGGGGACGAAGGCTCCAGAGCGGAAGGCTTGTCCAAGGTCACATGAATTGGTGGTTCTTAGTACCTAGGTTCCAACTTTTTTCACTATATGACATTGCCTAATATATAATTCAGATGGGCTTGTGAACTGCAAGCTGAGATGTGGTAAATATAACCAGAGAGATGTCGTTTAAAGGGCTTCTCACCATTTCCTTACCAAAGATGGGAAAGACAATGATGTTAATTAATACTTTATTTGACCAACAAATATTTATTGGGCATGTACCATGTGCTAAGCAGTATGCTAGGAACTGAGGACACAGCCCGTTAAAGGTTGACTGACTGTGGCTCTGGCCTCTGCTCCCTCCAAACTCCAGTAAAATGACAGTCACAGGGAGATTTTTAAGAGCATAAACTTTCTGAAGATACAGAACAGGAAAGGAAACAATGGCAACAAAATGCTGGAAGCTGGAAAGCAAATGGCAAGGGGTAACTGACTTAGCAGATCAAGAGAGTTAAACCCTAAACTTCAGTGAGAGAGGTTGAAATGCAACCCAAATTATATCACAGAATAAAAGTCTCAGAAATGGACAGCACCAAGTACATCTAGATGTGTTGGTGAAGGCAGGAATAAAAAAAAAACCAGGATTGTAAAACCATGTAACTGCACTACATAAACAGTGAACCTTACCTTAAACTGTGGACTTAGTTAATAGTGTAACTATAAAAATGTGCTTTCATCAATTTTAACAAATATTCCAAAACAATGCAAGCTGTTAACCTTATGATGGAATATGGGAATTCTGTATTTCATGCATGATTGTTCTGTAAACTCATAACTTCTCTAAGAAAAAATGGTATTGACATCTAATAAAAGAAAAAATTTTCATGCAAAATATCAAGAAATTTATGAATTTTAAAAATAATCACAATATGATGGTCATACCTTAAATAATTAACAATAAATGCAATTAGAGCTGTGCATGAATAGCACAGACTTCCTCAGAAAAAAGAAAAGCCTCATTGGTTGACCAATGTTTACTGAGCCCCTATGATGTTCCAGACACAGATACTGCCATACCCCAAGCAGACAAGGATGACTGCATTGCTGGGGAATGGATCCATCTTAAAGCTTCTGGTTTCTTATTTTAGTGATATTTTGTCTATATATGAACCAATTACATATTTATGAATAGTGGTTTTTTTGCTTTCATTTGCAGGATAAGTACTGTGCAAATTGTGATTTTAGAAACTGTGGATTCACCTTAAAACTTTTTAAAATTTTTATTGAACAAGGCAAGTTGTGCACAAACAAGGACACAAGTAAATTGTGGTTGATTGCGTAATTGTTCCTGATTCCTGACATTGTTATATCTTTGTCCTTTGCCATGTGAGACTGAGCAGTTCCTCACACTAGAGACAGAGTACATGTTTTTCACCCCATTGATGCTGGACTTGGCCAGTGGCATGTGGGAAGAAGTGAAGGGTATCAATTTGAACCCAAGTCTTAAAAGGTATTACAAGTTGCTACTAAACACTCTTGTGGACTGTGATCCAGCATGAAAAGACATGTTCTGAGAAGCCCAGTGGCTGGAGAAGAGCAAAAACAGTTGGAGCAGACCTGAACTGAACCTGTGGCTTGAAGCCAGGCCCATGTGAAATCAGCAGAGCTGTCCCACCTTACCTGGAATTTGTGTGAATGAGAAATAAATGGCCACTGAGGTTGTAAAAAAAGACCTAGTAACATAAAACTTCCCAAATCTGATGAAAAAATATTGATATAGAGATCAAAGAAACAGAACAAACCAAGGTAAGTTAAAAATAGAGCCCCACCCCTAGGTAAATCATAGTTAAAATATTGAAAGCCAAAGAAAATGAAAGTCTTGAAAGTGGAAAGAGAAAAAGAACTCACCACATCCAGAGGAGCATCAAGATGATTAATGGTTGATATAATTATCAACAATGGAGACCAGAAGAGAGTAGTTTAACATGTTCAAAGAGTTATAACAAAAGAAAAACCAAGATTTTTATGATGAGAAGGGCATATCATTTCTGTGGTACTCTTCCCAAAATCCATAAACTCAGGCTAATAATGAGAAACAATCAGACATACCCAAATTGAGTGCAAAATTACCGATCATGATTAGAACTCTTCAACACTGTCAAGGTCATAAAAGACAAAGAAAGGCTGAGAAACTAGCACAGAGTGGAAACTAAAGAGACATGATGATTAAATGCAGCATCATCTCCAGATTGCTTTGAAATCCTTTATCCATTAAAACTAATTTGTATTTAGTATTTCCCCCTTTTGGTCAAGGTCTTTTTCCAAGTGCCTCACTAGTCAGCACTTAGTAATAATTCCCCCAGTGCCAGGGAGGCTCATCCTGGGAGTTATGTCCCATGGTGAGGGAAAGAAGTACATTTATATGCTGAGTTTGGCTTAGAGAAAGGTACACTTGAGCAACAAGGAGGCTTTCAGGATGTAACTCTTAGGCAATACATAATACTAGGCTAAGTTTCAATTTCACAAGAAAAAGTTCATAAGTACAACCATCAATTTCAAGGTCCTGCTTAATGATCTCTTCCCCTTTGCTAGGCACTGCCCTTGCACTTGGGGGATTCTTTCTCCTCTATTAGAGAATGTGAACAGTCTTCCCAGGATAGGTATTCAATATTCTTTCAGTTATTGAGTGGGTCTCCACCCACTAAGACAATGCCCCATGACCACTTGAACATATTCATATGCCATAGAGGCATGCCCCAGGTACACCCCTCCCCACACATACCCCAGTACAGATACTCCACACCAGTGATCCTCCCTTGCCACAATTGTGACCTTCTGCAATCCAAAACTTTCCCCAAAAAGCCAAAAAAAATAATAATAAAAATAAAAATAAAATAATAATAATTAAAAATAAATAAAAAATAATTAAAAATTTTCTCATTGCATCTTTCATCAACATAAGATTTATTATCTTTTATGTACACTGACAATTTCTTCCATATGTTCCCCCAGGATCTTATTTTTTCCCTTTATCTTCAAAGAAGCTCTAGGTTACAGAAGTCACATAGAAAATATAGGGGATTCCCATATACCCTCCCTCTCTCCCACTCGCCCATATTGATAACATTTTACATGAGTATGGTACATTTGTTTCAATTGATGAATATATATTGAAGCATTTACACCATACACTTTTATAAGTTTTGACAAAATTTAAAATGGCCTGTACCCATCATTGCAAGATCATGCAGAACAATTCCAATGTCCTAAAAATGTTCCATCTATTCTTTCTAGTCTATTCTAGTCTATTTTTCCCTTTCCTCCCCTTGGAAACTATGGTAACCACTAAGTTTCAATTTTTGAAGAATAAAGTTCATTTCAGATACTATACTTATGCATTGCTCAGCAGAATTCCATTGACTGCCATAGTAAACAGTGCCTCAAACAGTGGGGTTCCTGAAGGCTCAAGAGACATCTAGACATAGGGGGACGGATGTGGCTCAAATGGTTGGGTGTCCGTCTCCAATATGGAAGGACCTGGGTTCAATCCCTGGGACCTCCCGGTAAAAACAAACAAACCAAAACTAGACTTTATAGGCAGGGTAGACAATCATAGGAATTTGGCAACCTGCCAGTGGGCCTTATTTTGGAATATATGCTACCCAATGCAACAGAGTTAGACTCATTTATAATTTCCCTACACATTGTTCTCTAAGCCTTTTATTTGAACCTATAATTAGTACTATATTTATTAAACTATGTCCCAGAGACTTAAATCTTGCATTCATTCACATGTCAGTTGAGCCCTGAATCTCACCAGAGTTGCAACACCTACTCTCCTGTTCATTGGACTCACCCCAGACAACTAATAAAAGGATGATAATGGACAACATTCATCCCAACAAATAGAGAGTATCCACAATTGCAAGCAAGACAGTTCCATACATCTTCCTCATGGGTTCTAAGCCCTCTCTCAATCAGAAACAGAGAGGGCATCACCATTCCAAAATCCTCAAGACTGAGGAATTAACAAACATAAGGAGAGAAGCAACTATGGACTAAAGTAGACATTATTATTCTAGCAATGGAATAGCTTGTATCATTGATAAAGGCAGTGGCCACCAAAGGTTCTGAGGGGATAGAGAGGGAAGGATAGGTGTAACATGGGGTATTTTGGGGACATTGATATTGCCCTGTATGATGTTGCAATGATGGATAAGACCATTATACATTTTGTCAAAACCTATAAAATTTTGTGGAGCAAAGTGTAAGCTATAATGTAAACTATAGTCTATAGTTAGTAGCAATGCTTCAATATGTGTTCATCAATTGTAACAAATGTACCACACTAATGAAAGATGTTAATTGGGAAAGGTATGGGAGGGGATGAGGGTGTGGTATATGGGAATTCCTATATTTTTGATGTAACGTTATGTAATCTAAAGTTCTTTAAAATTAAGAAATAATAAAGTAAATAAATGCAACATCACCTACTGGATTGTCTGCTCAAACCACAAAAAGGACATTATTTGAAAATATTGGTAAAAATTGAATAATTCCGTAGTTTAGTACATAGAATTTTAATGATGTAACAATGTTACTTTCTCATTTTTGACAAATATACCATGGTTAAATTACCTGTTAATATTAGAGGATGTTGGTTGAAGGAAAATGGAACTGCTGTATGATCTTTGCAATGTGTACTGTTTATTCTGTAATCTAATATTGTTTCAAAATAGAAAGTTGTACTTTAAGAAATAAGGTAAAATAAACATGTTCCAAGATTTTAAATATAATAGAGAGCATTTTTGGCCAGACTTCTCCTACAAGAAATACTAAAGGAATGCCTACAGGTGAAAGGAAATGGCACCAAATAGTAACAAGAGTGCTGGATAGGGTTAATAAGTGGGTAAATATAAAAGAGTGTTGCATGCATTTTCTTTTCTTCTAATTTCTTAAAATGCAGAAAATAATACTATTAAAAATGGACTAAACGGGAAGCGGCTGTGGCTCAATCAGTGGGGCTCCCGTTTGCCATGTGGGGGGCCCTGGGTTCGGTTTCCGGGGCCTCCTGGTGGGGGCGGGCCCGCCCACGCGGCGTGGTTGGCTGGCCCGGTGAGCGCAGGCAGCAGGGGGGGGATAAATGAATAAATAAATAAAATCTTAAAAAAAAAAAAAAAAGGACTAATAATGGACTTGAATTTTGTACACGAATGTCAATGTAAACAATTTCTTTTAAAATTTTATGAAATTGAATTTTACCCTTACAGCAAATGGAGGAGGGTGTGAGTTCATCTGATCTTAGGTAAGTTTGTTCATTTATTAGAAACTTTTATTGATGTGGAAAATAGTTATATTCTCTTCTTAACTGAAATTGCTTGAGAAAATAATCCATCTATGATAGGATATTTTAAAATAATGCCATGATATAATGAATAGAAAATAAAATTGCTTCTCTTAACATTAACATTTATTTGATTGTCACTTATGTGAAAAAAATCTACAAATCTCTCCCTTCTTCAAACTGACCTCTGAACTAATGCATAAAAATTAGATGATACTCATGCCATCTTTTCTATGCCCATCTCTTACAGGTATGCAGTTGTGAATTGGAATTTCCTTGTAAGTATACCTAATGATGCTTCATAGAGATCATAAACTCCTGGCAGCTAGGACTTGTTGCTCAGCGTCATTCCTGACTCAAGTAGATACAAAGTAAAAATATTCCCTCATGACATCCATGCTTGAGAATGTGACATAAAAGCTAACCAAAAGGGTGTGGAGTTGTCCATTAGGTCACTTACATGTGCTATGTATTGAGGAAACATGACAGCAATCACCAGTTGCCATGAGGAGTTGGGCATCAGGTCAAGGTAGGTGGAAGTTTGGAAATGATTTAAATTTCCCAATATTTTCCATCTCTGGGCCAGATATGAGCTGGATAAAAGTTTGGAATCAGGACAAGAGTATGTCCGGCAGCTGCAGTTTGTCAATGCATAGTAGACTATTTCAGTTAATGTATGTATAGATTGGACATCTGTGTAAATATACAAGGGGCTGGTGTGATGGGTTTGGATTTAATTTGCCATGTAGTCTTTTGGAGAGCAAGAGGAGCAGGCATTGTTAGGGTATGAGAGACTGAGGAAAGAATACAGATATGAATAATGACAATGGGGAGGGAAAAAGAGTGGAGGTACATGAAGAGATAGCACATTAGGTCAGCAGAATTCTCCTGTTTTACCTAGGAGAGCACATAGCATGGATACCTAAATAAGACCACCTGTTAGGCAAGGGAGGTGATATTAGCCAGAACCTTAATTTTGTAGGAAATCTGTGTTTATTGGAAAGGACCCTACATGACCTTAATATAGAAAAATTAGTATTAAAATCATAAGGGGGCATAAATTAAATTACAATTTTATGCGTATCACCAAGCAAGTTTGGGTCACAGGGAAACAAAGTGCATTGTCTGGAAAATCACACAGTCTCAAGACTTGACAGTGTGATTAGTCCCTGAAAAACTGAGGGTGTCTGGGATTTTTCATAGGTGATGAGACTTTCCCAGCTCAAGTGTAGTTGGGATTCCTGACAATTATTTAGGAAACAGAGATGAGTGATCTCCAACAGTTAACTCTTGGGTTGGGGAACTGTTGTCTGAGGTGATATCCTCTGTAGCAGTGAGCTCCTGGGCTGGGATGATGTCATCTGGGATGTGGGACATGGAGACCCACTTGGAATGATGAGGGTAATGTTTTTCTTTTAGCTCTATGACATCAAAATGAGGCTGAGCTGCTTGTAAAATTCTTTTTTAAAAAAGATTTATTTATCTATTTATCCCCCCCTGCTGTTTTTGCACTTGCTGTCTACTCTCTGTGTCCATTCACTGTGTGTCTTCTGTGTCTGCTTGTCTTCTATTTCAGGTGGCATGGGAACCAATCCTGGGACCTTCCAGAGTGGGAGAGAGGTGTTCAATTTCTTGCACCGACTCAGCTCCCTGGTCTGCTGCATCTGTTATTGTCTCTCCTCTTTGTCTCTTCTTGTTGCATCATCTTGGTGCACCAACTCTCTGTGCAGGGTCAGCACTCTGTGCAAGCCAGCTTGCCTTCACTAGGAGGCCCTGGGAATCGACCCCTAGGCCTCCTATATGGTAGATGGGAGCTCAATCACCCGAGCCACATCCACTTCCCAGAATTCTTTTCCATGTGAACATTTGAGTTAGCACTCAGAACGTCCTTCCTATCCATTACTGTTGAAGAGCAAGACCATTCACCTTCCTGCTCATCCTACTTTAACTCAAGTCACAATCAGTTTTAGACAGAAAGGTTTTGGTTTTCTTTCACACTCAAGTTTTAACTATTTGATGTTATGGCTACTACAAGCAGATTTAGTTGAAGAATGTGTTGAATAATTTTTACTCTCTGTTAGTACAGATTTTAATATCCTTTCCTTAAAAACAGGTTAGACATTTTTGGTTTTGAATTTGATTTTCATCAGAGAATAACAGTAAGACAATGTCTATCTTCAAATTCAAACTATAAAGTCCAAAGTCATCAGATATCTGATGGCATTCCACCATCAGAGGCTTCACTCACAGGCTGTGGGATTGGGAGTATTTAGCTCTCTTTGGCACAGTGTACACAGCCACTCATGACTTCTTTACCACAATGCCATTTTTGCTAGCAGAGTTTCCAAGCAGCTTTACAATGGGAAGGAATTAAGGCTGCTATAGTTATTTTTCATGTTATGCATGATAAATTGTGGCACAATAATATGATATAAAAACTTAAAAGCAAAAATAAAAAGAACAAATGTATTTTCCATCATTTGGTTATACAAAATTAGGCACATCTATTTTTAACACTGTGTTAATAGTACCTAATTTTTTAAAAATGTGTAAATTAATAAAATAATTACTAATGAAGTTGAAATGAATGTGTGAGGGAAGAAAAGAATAAACAAATGCTCAAGCCAAAAAACAATAATGAATTTAGAACAATTTGTAATGAAAAAACAGCTAAATGAAATTGGGAGAAATATTACACTTTCAATGACAGGATATGATGTTATACTTTAAGGAGATTGGTATTAGTTTCCAATCAAGGACTACAAAATTTTTAGCGACAATAATTCTACTTGTGTTAATTGAAAATGATCCTTATTTTCTAGGCAACAAGTTGGCAGAAACATTGGGTTTATCAAGAAGATGAATTTCTGAAGACATTTTTATAAAAACTCCTGTCTCTTTAAATCCTGAGACATTATCATACAATTTTTAAAAGGCAAGTAATTCAAATAGAAACATCTTTTCTTCACATATAAAGGTAAAACATGGTATTTTGAAAGAAAACTTGTTTTAGAAAATGAAATAAGCTAACTGGGCACTTTACTCTAAAATTGTTTAAATTCTTAAGATGGCAATTTCAGAAACTAAATAATAAAACCAAATTTAAAAACATCGATCTTTGAAACAGGGAGTGGGGTAGGGAGAAAATGTTGCTAAACACATTTGCTGTAATAAGCTTAGGCTTTGCCCCTCACAGCTGTGGCTAGGATCCCAACACACTTTGAAAACAAGAGTGTTTCAGACTAAGATGACACCATTGTCTGCTTCTCATTCTCCTCTTAACATTGCTGCCAAAAGTGACGGATGGGGTTGGGGTGGGGTCTTCTCTTGCTCTTTATGAAATACAGCAGTATTCTGAGAAGTACATTTTTATTTCTCCTGTCCTATATTCTGGTTCCTTAGTGTTAATAATCTTGCCTGAGAAAAGAGGGAATTCTGTGCAGGTGATCTGTCTTGTGGCCTCCATCATTTCAAAGGCAAAGTGAGTGTAAATATTGACATATTATCAGGCCAGCCCAAAGGCCTCCAAGCGAGTCTTGTATGTGTAGGGAGGGTGTTCCCAGTGCAGCCAGCACTCTCAGCCAGAGGGGCAGCTCCCAGAATTCTCTAAGAATCACACCCATAGGCCCTTTCTGTCTATGGTGACTTTCAGAAGGAGAGAACTATAGCTTTGGGGATCCCCAGCTATTGTCATGAAGCTTAGTGTGCAAAGCCTGTTTCCAATATGCAGTGACATTTTAACACCCTATTTTTGAAAATTGAAATGTCACTCGTATTCTTACCATAATATCAAGATCAAAAGCACTTCTAAGTTTAATTATATTATCTAACAGCAAATGCTTTAAAGTTAACAGTGCATATCACTTTAAAATTAGTCCTATAAAGTAAAAGTAAACTCATGATTTTAAACAATGAGCTAAAGTCCCAAACAAGGTAATCTAAAAGAGTAAAGTATTGCCTTGGAATACTGAACCTGCATCAGTTGAATCCCATTAGAGAGAACAGAAAATAACCAGAAAAACAAGAAAACCTACTAGCCTTTGGGAGGGTTAGCAAATGTTTCCAGAAAAATACTAAGCACTAACTTGTTCTTTTTCCTGCTATCTACATCTCTGGGTTGCTGATCTGACCAAAGTTGAGGTAACTGTTAGTAGGTGGTAGGAAAAATGGAGGCAGACAAAATAAATGCAGCAACAAACTCTGATTATCTCTACCACAGTTATAATAGGAGGATGTCTGCCTGCAAATTACCTAAAAATGAATGAGACCTATAATGACAGATATAAAAACCAAAATTTATGCATTTTTGTTTTCACATTTAAAAAACCATGAAGGAAGTATGACTCAACAGGTTTTTAAATAGTGCAAATTTCAACTATTATTAACTGCATTCCTAGAATCCTTTGTTTGCATAGATTCCCTGCAGGAGAAGACGGAAATGAATATGAGAGGTACTCTAGTGTTCCCAGGTCTGCTGCTCTGAAGTACATCCTGCTCTACTTCAGCTCTGCACAGCAGAGCTGTGCTGCCAGAGTGTCCTGCTGAGAAGGTCAACTTCCTCAGCCAGCAGTGAGAGCCTGTGGAAGGCAGTGATGAAGCCACATCTTTGATCTGTGCCTTTGGAAACCCAGCAGTAGCAGCAACATTTCCAGTTTTATGTGTGCTCCAGGGAGCCATGGCAGAAGAACAATACGCAGGTAGACCAGCATGGAAAACCATTCCCTAAAAGGACTGCGTTCGCGCTCTCCCCTGGCAAAAAAAATAATAATAATAAATAAATAAAATAAAATAAAATACTGCTCTAAGCTGCCATCCTGTCTGTCCATGTTTTGAAGAGGTTCTGGCTTCAGTTTTTTGTTTTTTAAAAAAATTAAAAAGATGTATTGCTATTATAAAAGAAAAATAAATACTATAAAGTAAAATTGATTACATTTACATTAGAATAATTTGAAGTAATGTTCATTGGATCGGATATTCTAATTCCATAAGTCACTCATATGTGTGATGTTTGATTTGAAGGCACTGAATACATATCTTCTTGTCAAATGATGGGGAAATAAAACAGTTCTGCTTACAAAAAAAAAAAAAAAATACAGAAGCAAGAAAGAAAACAATTTATTACTCGTTAAGAATGATCAGGGAGGCGGCAAGATGGCGTTGGTGTAGGAGGGCGCACACTGCAAGCTCCCAGAGCAAGGCGGATTGGGGACGGGGTCCTGCCCGGGGGTCTGTGCTGTGCACGCGTGGAGTGAGAAGCTTGGGACATCTATCTGCGCAGATCAACGGCGTGGACAGAACGGTGGAGATTTGTGAGTTTTGAGGCTGCCAGTGGGGGTTGGCGCAGGCGGCTGAGCCCCGCGGTTACTGAAATAAAAAATAAAACGGCCATTTGGAGCCGCGGGCGGGGCGGAAAGTTTTATTTTCTGGGGATCTGGCTGCCTGGCGCCCCTTGGACCTTGTGTGAACAGAGCAAAC
>JAKSZT010026900.1:494167-510701 GCA_026826555.1 Tolypeutes matacus | reverse complement strand
TTGTAGAGATTCCTTTAGTATTTCTTGAAGTGCTGGTTTCTTCTTGACATACTCTCTTAATTGCTGTTTCTCTGTGAATATTTTGAACTCTCCATCATTTTTGAATGCCAATTTTGCTGGGTAGAGAATTCGTGGGTGGAAGTTTTTTTCTTTTAGTGTTTTGACTATGTCATACCACTGTCTTCTTGC
The DNA here is from genome assembly GCA_026826555.1 of Tolypeutes matacus. Classification (NCBI taxonomy): domain Eukaryota; kingdom Metazoa; phylum Chordata; class Mammalia; order Cingulata; family Chlamyphoridae; genus Tolypeutes; species Tolypeutes matacus. The sequence goes on along the minus strand of JAKSZT010026900.1, from coordinate 510,512 downwards.
CTCCATGGTTTCAGCTGAGAAATCAGCACTTAATCTTATTGTGCTTCCCTTGTATGTGATGGTTCTCTTTTCTCTTGCTGCCTTGAGTATTTTCTCTTTGTCTTGAGCATTGGACAGTTTGACAAGTATATGTCTTGGAGTTGGCCTGTTGGGATTTATACTATTTGGGGTGCGCTGTGCTTCCTGGATCTGCACATCCATCTCTCTCAATAGAGTTGGGAAGTTTTCAGCCATAACTTCCTTCAACACTCCTTCTGTTCCCTTTCCCTTCTCTTCTCCTTCTGGGATGCCCATAATGCGTATATTTGTGCGTCTTGCATTATCGGTTAATTCCCTGAGACCATACTGGATTTTTTCTATCTTTTTGTCTATCTTTTCTACAATCTCTTTGATTTCAACTGTATTGTCTTCCATATCACTAATTCTTTCCTCTGCCTGTTCAATTCTGCTGCCATGTGAGTCCAGAGTCTTTTTCATTTCTTGATTTGTGTCTTTGTTCGCCATCATATCCATTACCTTTTTAGGTGTGTTAGCTATTTTTTCAGTATGTTCTCCCAGTGTCTTCTTTATATCCTTAATCTCTTCCTTCAGTTCTTTAAGTTGGTCCATGATATTTGTTTGGATAGCTTTGATCAGTTGTTCGATGTACTGCATTGCTCCCTGGTTTTTATTTTGTGCACTGGACTGGTCCATGTTTTCCACTTTCTCAGAGTCATTTGTATTTTTCTGTTGCCCTCTGGTCATCATATTATCTTGATGGGTTTGTTCAGTTGATTAGCTTTTCTCTATGCTCTAGAATTTTATTTAGCTGTTGGTTCTGTGTGTGAGTTAAGTTTTCTCTTTGGCAGTTTTTCTTCTTATTTTATTTCCTTACTTCTTTCTATGTTCCCTTGAAGGCAAAAGGTTAGGGCCAGAGGAATCAAAAGATGTAAGGAAGGCAGCAGGATAATGGAAATATTGATAAAAGTTAGAAGAGGGGCAAAATGAGACTTAATGAGATGAATATTTAACTTGTGTAGGCAGTGTAGAGTACTAGGAAAAAATATGGAGTTCCTATAATAGACTGGGAAAACAAATGGAGGAATATATATATATAGTGATTTAGAAGGCTAGAATTATGAGGAGGTAGAAAAATAGTAGAGAAAGGTCTGAAAGGAAAAAGTTAATACTAATAAAAAAAAAAAAAGAAGAAGGAAACAAAATAGATGGGATATAAATTGACACCCTTAAGTTGTGGGCCTATGAAAAAATGTTGTCTCTAAGAGCCACAACAGAAAACAGAAGGCAGAAACATGCAGGAAGGATAAGCGATAGTTTGTAATACAGAATCAATATATACAGCTAGTGGGAAATTACTGAATAAGAAGCCCAGCAAATAAGCGACCAGCTGGCCGCACCTATTTAAAAAAAATATAGAAGGAAAAAGTTAGGGGGGAGGAAAATGGGAATAATAGCAATAGACCAGAAAGTAACAGAGAGAAACCAATGATCCACACAGGCAAGCAGTCAAACAGAGCTAAGGGGGGTCAATGATTCCCCTAGGGTCCACGTGGTTCCTTCCTGCCTACTTGTGATTATCAGTGAATTTCCCCACAGGGTTCTATATGCAGGTCCTGAAGCAGCTTTTAGCTATTAAACTAAATTAAAAAGAATTTATTTTTCGATGTCACCTCACTTTTTTTTTTTTTTTTTTAGCCAAATGCAGGACCCAAAATAATTCCTCTTCTAGACCAACCCCCTTACGGAAGGGACCCTAGCTGGGCCCGTGGAAATTAATCAAGCACGTCCCACTTTCCGGACTCCCCAGGTTAGCTGAAACTCTGACGTTAGTCAGCGAAGAGTGCTAAAGATGGCGGATTCCGCCCCTTCTGGCGCCGAGCTCCAGCGTCACCGGGCTGCTCAGTAAATCAGTTTGAGTGCAGATTCACGTCTTCTCTCAGCCTAATGGTGCTTCAGGTCGGCTTATCTGCTCCCCAAAGCTATGGGGCGGTGCAGGCAGCCAGATCGATGTCTAAAAATATAAAATACCCTTCCTTGTCTTCCAACCGAACCCTCCCTTCTTTGGGAAGTGTCCCTTCCTCCTGGCTCCGCAGCGGCCCGTATCTTATCCCTGGGTGGCTAGGGAAATCAGCTGCGTTCCCCGACCAAAATCCCCCCTCCGGTTCACTGGGTGCTGACTAGCTTGTTTGCTCTGTTCACACAAGATCCAAGGGGCGCCAGGCAGCCAGCTCCCCAGAAAATAAAACTTTTTCGCCCCCACCCGCGGCTCTAAATGGCCGTTTTATTTTTTATTTCCGTAACCGCGGGGCTCAGCCGCCTGTGCCAACCTCCACCGGCAGCCTCAAAACTCACGAATCTCCACCGTTCGGTCCACGCCGCTGATCCGCGCAGATAGATGTCCCAAGCTTCTCACTCCACGCGTGCACAGCACAGACCCCCAGGCAGGACCCCGTCCCCAATCCGCCTTGCTCTGGGAGCTTGCAGTGTGCGCCCTCCTACACCAATGCCATCTTGCCGCCTTCTGTCTTCAGTTGATTTTTGTATAAGGTGTGAGATGGTGTTCCTCTCTCATTCTTTTGGATATGGATATCCAGTTCTCCAAGCACCATTTGTTGAACTGGCCATTCTCTCCCAGTTGTGTGGGCTTGCTGGCCTTGTCAAATATCAGATGACTATGTGATGATCTATATCAGAACTCACAATTCAGTTCCATTGTTTGCTATGTCTATCCTTGTGCCAATACCATGCAGTTCTGACCATTGTAGTTTTTAGTATGTTTTAAAGTCAGCTAGTGTGATTTTTCCAATTTCATTTTTCTTTTTTGATATGTCTTTGGCTATTTGGGGCCTCTTGCCCTCCCATATAAATTTCATAGTTTGATTTTCCAGTTCAGTAAAAAATGCTGTGTTGATTTTTATTGTGATTTCATTAAATCTGTAGATCAGTTTGGGTAGGATAGACATGTTAATGATGTTTAGTCTTTCTATCCATGAACACGGAATTTTCTTCCATTTATTTAAGTTTTCTTTGATTTCCTTTAACAATGTTGTGTACTTTTCTGTGTATAAGTCATTTACATCTTTAGTTAAATTTATTCCTAGATATTTAATGTTTTTAGTTACTATTGTAACTGGTATTTTTTCTTGATTTCATCCTCAACTTGCTCATTATTGGTGTACTGAAATGCTACTGATTTTTGCACATTGATCTTATAACCTGCGACTTTACTGAACTCATTTATAAGTTCTGGAAGCTTTGTTATAGATTTCTCAGGGCTTTCTATGTATAGAATCATGTCATCTGTAAATAGTGAAATTTTTACTTCTTCTTTTCCGATTTGGATGCCTTTAATAATTTTTTCTTGCCTCAGTGCTCAAGCAAGTACTTCTAACACAATGTTAAATGGGAGTGGTGATAGTGGGCTTCCTTGTCTTGTTCCCAATCTTAGAGGGAAAGCTATTAGGATTTCACCATTTTTTTATGTTGTTAGCTGTGAGTTTTTCATATATACCTTTTATCATATTCAGAAAGTTTCCTTCTATTCCTATCTTTTTCAGTGTTTTTATCAGGAAAGTGTTCTGTATTTTGTTGAATACTTTTTCTGTGTCTATAGAGATGATCATATGATTTTTTTCTTTTGATCTCTTTATGTGGTGTATTACATTGATTAATTTTCTTATGTTTAACCATCCTTGAATACCAGGGATGAAACCCACTTCATCATAGTGTATAATTCATTTGATGTGTCGTTGAATATGATTAGTAAGTACTTTGTTGAGGATTTTAGCATCTAGATTCATTTGAGAGATTGCTCTGTAGTTTTCCTTTCTTGTGGCATCTTTGTTAGGCTTTGATATTAGGGTTATGTTGGCATCATAGAATGAGTTAAACAATGTTCCTTCTACTTCTATTTTTTTTGGAAGAGTTTAGGCAGGATTGGTGTTATTTCTTTCTGGAATGTTTGGTAGAATTCACCTGTGAAGCTGTCTTGTCCTTGGCTCTTCTTAGTTGGGAGGATTTTGATGACTGATTCTATCTCTTTACTTGTGATTCATCTGTTGAGTTAATCAATTTCTTTTTTTGTTAATATAGGCTGTTTATGTGTTTCTAGGAATTTGTCCATTTCCTCTAAATTATCCTTCTTGTTGGCATATACTTTTTCAAAGTATCCTCTTATGGTACTCTTTATTTCTGAGGGGTCAGTGGTAATATTCCCTTCCTCATTTCTTATTTTGTGTACTTGCATCTTCTCTTTTTTTTTCTTTCTTAGTATAGCTAAGGGTTTGTCAATTTTATTTATCTTCTTGAACAACCAGCTTTCAGTTTTGTTTATCTTTTCTAGTTCTTTCTTATTTTCTATTTCTTTTACTTCTGCTCTAATCTTTGCTCTTTACTTCTTCCATGCTTAGTTTTTTCTTTTTCTAATACCTCCAGGTGTGTAGTTAGTTCTTTGATTCTAACTCTTTCTTCTTTTTTGATATATGCATTTATGGCTATGAATTCCCCTCTCACTACTGCTTTTGTTTCATCCCATAGGTTTTGATATATTGTATTGTTATTTTCATTCATTTCAAGGTAGTTATTGATTTCTTTTGAAATTTCCTCCTTGATCCACACTTTGTCTAAACAGAATGTGTTGTTTAACTTCCATATATTTGTGCCTAATCTGGTTCTCTGGCCTTTACTGATTTCCAGCTTCATTCCATTGTAGTCAGAGAAATTATTTTGTACAATTTCAGTCTTTCTGAGTTCATTGAGAATTTTTCTGTGGCATAATATGTGGTCTATCTTGGAGAATGATCCATGTGCACTTGAGAAGAATGTATATTCTGCTGTATTTGGCTGAAGTGTTCTGTATATGTCTATTAGGTCCAGATCCTGTAATGTATTATTCAAAGTCTTTGTTTCTTTATTGATCCTCTGTCAAGATGTCCTATCTAATGATGATAATGGTGTATTAAAGTCTCCCAGTGTAAATATAGAGGCATTTGTTTCTCCACTTAATTTTTCCAGTGTTTGTCCCATGTCCCCTGCCAGGTAAGTATGGCATACTCTCTTGATTTCTGTTTATTTGTGAAATTTTGAACTCACCATCATTTTTGAATGTCAGCTTTTCTGGATAGAGAATTCTTTGATAGAAGTTTTTTTCTTTTAGTACCTTTACTATGTCATACCACTGTCTTCTTGCCTCCATGGTTTCAGATGAGAAATCAGCACGTAATCTTATTGAGCTTCCCTTGTATGTGATGGTTCTCTTTTCTCTTTCTGCCTTGAGTATTTTCTCTTTGTCTTGAGCTTTGGAAAGTTTGACAAGTGTATATCTTGGAGCAGGCCTTTTGGGACTTATAATGTTTAAGGTGCAATATGCTTCCTGGATATGTACATCCATCTTCCTCAATAGGTTTGAGAAATTTTCAGCCATTATCTCCTCCAAAACTCCTTCTGTCCACTTTCCCTTCTCTTCTTCCTCTGGGATGCCTATAATGCATATGTTAGTGCATTTTATGTTGTCATTCAAATCCTTAAGTCTCTGCTGGATTTTTCTCTCTTTTTATCTATCTGTTCTACTCTCTGATTTCAGATGTACTCCCTTCCACATCTCTAATTCTTTCCTCTGCCTGTTCAAATCTGCTGTTATGTGCTTCCAATGTAGTTTTGATTTTTTGGATTTTGCCATTCATCACCATCATATCTGTAATCATTTTATGAATGTTTACAATTTTTTCAGTATGTTTTCCCAGTGTCTTCTTAATATCCTCAATCTCTTCTTCACTTCATTAAGTTGCTCCATGATATTTGTTTGGACAGCTTTCATTAGTTGTTCAATGTTGTGCATCTCTTCCTGGTTTAAATTTGTTCATTGGACTGGGCCATGTCTTCCTTTTTCTTGGTATGGTTTCTAACTTTTTGTTGCTGTTTGGTCATCTTTTTATCTTGATGGTTTTATTCAGCTGATTAGCTTCTCTCTCTACTCTAGCATTTTATATAACTGCATTTTTCTGGGTGTGTTAAGTTTTCTCTTTCACATTTTTTTCCCTTTTATTCTATTTCCTTGCTGTTGTCTCTGTTCTCTTGAAGGAAAAAGATTTGGATCAGAGAAAGTGAAAGAGGTAAGAAAAGAAAAAGGATAATATTAATAGTAAGAGTAAAAGAAGAGGAACCATATAAGACCTAGGAAAATGAATATTTAACTCATGTAAGCAGTGTAAAGTAATGGGAATAAAAAAGTGGAGTACCAAGAATGAAATGGGAAACCTAATAGAGAAAAATATATACAATGAATTAATATGCCAGAATGCTGAGGAAAGAGGGAAGGAGGAAAGAATAGATGAAAAAAAAAAGTTAAAGAAAGAAAACCAGATAGATGAGATAGAAATAAATACCAGAAATATTGAGGAATTAACAAAGAGAGGTGTAATGTAAGAACACATCAGAAAGTGGAAGATAGAAAGATGAAGGAAGGGAAAGAGAGAGAGTTGGTAGACAAAATCAGTATACACAGAAAAAGGGAAATCAAGGAACAAGAAACATAACAAACATGAAACAAGGCAGCTGAATTTAAACAAAAACACAAACACAAGCAAGCAGCCACACAAAAACTAAGGAAAAACAGCCTCCCATCTTATGCCCCTTAGGAGCTTCTCAGGCTGCTGGTGTTCATCAATCATTTAGCCGGCAGCCTGACCTCTGCAGGTTTTGAAATGGGTTTTAGAGAGTAAACTAAGTTAATTTTTTTAAAGTAAGCTCTTTTTTAGGAAGAATAAGAGCTCCATGAGAAGCTAATACAAAAATAATGTGTATGTTTTCCCTGTCCTAAAGTCTCAGCTGGATGTTTGATATCCTGGTGGATCACTGCTGTAAGAGAAGCCAGAAATTGAATTAGGGTCCTTGTATATGCAAGTCAGAAACTCATTCACTGAGCTAAATTTTCTTGTTGCATCAGTTAGCTCTTTAGAAAACATTCCAGTCACTTTCCCTTAGGCAGGTTTGAGTCTTTGCAGATGCTTTGATTCCTGCTCAAAGGAGTCTATCTATCCCTTCCCCTTTTCTATTTTTATTACTTTTTCTCCCAGGGCAGAAGGCACAATAGTTGTGAGTGGATCCCCCCCCTCACCTCTCCTGGTCAGGTTGAGCTCCTTTTTGAAATTCAAATGGGACCCTGGTGAGTGAATTCACTGAAGAAAAATGACTCTCTGCCCTCTTCCAGTCCACCCCTTCCTCCCAGGGGACCATAAACAGGCTTTTGGAAGCTTATTAAGTGCTTCCTACTGCCTGCCTCTCTTAGGGGAGTTGATATTTTGATAGATTAAAGCATGGGAATGATAAATTTCCTAACTCCACTCTCTCCTAAGGCAAATTTTTCTATCCCAAGGCAGTTAGGTAAATCAGGCTGCCTCAGATTCACCTCTCCCCTCTTCTTGGTGCCACCTTGAGCTGGTTGGTATGCTCCCCAAAGGTCAAAGGGGGTCCAAGTAACCAAACCCACAGAAAGGAAACCCCTCTTCACCCTTCATCAGAACCTTCCCACTCTCCAGGACTCTCCCTCCTGCTGAGTATCTGGCAACTGGAGTAGGGGCTCACAGCACCTTTTTGCCTTGAGGATGGAGCTTAGCTATCTGCAGTTTCCTGCCACAGGGACCTGATATTCATGGTTGTACCTTGAGCAATTTATCTCTTCATCCAGATCAATGCCCTGAAGCCCCCCACTCTGTGGGCTCCCCAAACAGCTCCTCAGGCAGGATCTTTCCCCCCACTCAGCTGTTTTTTGTGGCAGTTTTTGAGTGCCCAGTTAAACCAACACCATCTTGCCACTTCTCTGCCAATGTTGTTTTAAATGTCACTGAAGCTAAGGTTTCCTTTGCATTTTGTTACCTTATTTGATTGTCACTCCCTGAACCCAGGTGTCCCCTAGAGCACTTGAATGGAGTGTCCTTCATACTTTCTCTAAGTCATACAGATCTTCATGTCTCAAGAGTGATTTTTGGCTCTTAAGGAAAGGAGCTCACTTTATGATATAAAGGGTTTCACATAACACACTCCCTTGAACTTTCCAGGCCAGGAATAGTGGCCTCATTCAGCTGAATAATATTCTAGAAGGGAAGCTGCAAATAGCAATGGTTCAGCCTCTCCCTGCTCTCAGATCTTGAAGGGATTCTTTTCTGGGGCCATTTCTGCAATACTGCAGGAAACATCTTACATGTGTCCTAATGACCTGTTCCCCCTCCCTTCCTATCAGAATAGACTACCAGGAATGTTATGGCTGGGTCAAACACATAGGGAAATTTAACAACATGAGCCATAGAACTTCCAAAAGACTGCAGTGGTTCAGATCCTTGCAGTCCCCAGGCCTGGCTGTTAACATTCTCTTTCAATCTGGTGTCAGAGGAAAATGGCACTGCTTGGGTGCTTTGAATTGCAGTTGTCCCATGAGAGATGGACCCCCACCAACCAGCCATTTGGGTTTGCTCTTCTCTGAGCCTTCTGTTCAGACACTGTGTCCTATGAGGGTCTCTCTCCCACCTGGAAACTGACATTTGCCTGTTTGCCAGGGCAGGGATCACCATGGCTGCAAATTCTCAGAAGTCCTTTTAATGAAAAAGAGAAAAATCCATGTGTTCCTTGGAAGTCTAAGATGTTCTCATAATCCTGACTTATCTGTGTACTTCCTCCAAAGTGGTGAGGATGAGATGTGAACAGACCATTTCCTCACATAGGATTGAGGGAATCTTACTCAGCTCCAGCACTAATGGTTCTGAGTTCTGATCTGCATGACCCTGAGCAGCCACTTGAGGATTCCTTATCTGCAGAAAGAGATGATTTTTGAGGACTCATGGGCATCATGGTCTTTCCAGGCAGTGAAAGAAGGAGATCCTACTGCTCCTCAGCTACCAGAATGATGGGAAGGACCTAATCATTTAACTATTCCCAAATGTCAGTTTGACTTTTGAGGCAGGGGACTTTTTCCACTAGAGGCACTCCTGTCCCACTTTTGCCTCCAGGCACAGAGGGCTTGGGCAATGCAGGACTGCACTCCCAATACTCCTAGGGTTCATGGGGCAAATGCTGACCATGTCCTCCTGCTCTTCTCCTTCCTAGTATGGAAACAAGTTAGCATGGAAGAGGGCCCAGAACAGCCATGTGCGCACTGACAAGGCAGGCACTTGGGAGAAGCTTGTGGAGCCCCCAGTGCCTGCCATCCTGGAGGTTTACCTAGCCTACATAAACATCTTCCTGACAAATTACCAGGCCTTCAACTCCATGAAACAGGTGCTGGATCAGCTGTGTATAAGGTAAGTGTCTGCCCCTCCACAGTGATGGCTCTGTCACCCACCAGCTGTATGTCTGAGGAACATCACTGCAGCCTCTAGCCTCAGTTTGATTCTCTGAATGTGGGGTGGGAACAACTCCTGGAGTCCTCATCCAGACTAAGTGGGCTGAGCCATTGAAGGTGTTTTCCTGTGCCTGCTCTGCAGAAAACATGGTCAGCCAGGAGGACTCGTCTACATGTAGTAACTTCTCTCCACCTGAAGAAGCTCTGCCTCAAAATGACCTTTGCAAACCAGAATTCCCTTTGAAAGGATGTTTGGGATTCCATCTATGTGGGGCCAATATTTCTTGAAGCTTAGAGCTGGGATCACTGGCAGCTGGCAGAGGAGCCAGGAGCTTCAGTACTATTCATGGATGATGCAGCTCAGGGCTCCTTAACTCTGCAAATATCCAGGAAGGATCCCCTATGTGTAGGCACTTTCTAAGGCTCTTAGCTGACTTCAATGAACAAAGATGGACAAGTATCTGCTCACCTGGGCTTCCCTTCTAGTCAGGAAGGCAGCCAAACTAGACAATAGTAATCAGAGTTGCACCCAGCTATTCACAGGTGGCCCCCTCATGTCTCCTCCAGATATACAGATGACCACACTTTTGGTGATGGAGCTGGAGAATGCGGAATGTCTGAAAGAGTAAGTGAGCTCTGGTTGAGGAGTGCTGACTCCTTTCCAGACAGGATGGGGAGTGTGGGGCTGGTGGCAAGAGGAATGGAGGAGAACCCTGGTTCCCATGATTCCCACTAGAGAACAAAGGCCAGGATGCAAAGAGAATTGTAGAAGGGTTCTAGTGCACAGCCAACCTATTCCTACCCCAGATCTGATTGCCCCTCCACCTCACCACAGGACAGGGACCAAGATCTAGAAGTGTGGTGAGATAGCAGCTCACTAATTTGCCTCAACCCAGTCTGTAAACCAAGCTGCTGGGGTGGATTGTGTCCATGCCCTTTGGGAGGTCAGTGTCAGGGGCAAGAAGAGCCCCAAACAATGGATTGCAGAGAAAGAGGCATGACCTCAGTGCATGAAAACCAGATTGGGGGACCACAAGGGACAAAGGGCAGGCTAATGGCAGGAGGACAGGCTCTTGTTCCTCATGGGTCAGATTTTTATGAAGCTCAAACTGTGTACCAATGTTGTACAATTTGCAGAGCAGATAATACCTCCCTGTCCTCATGGAGGTTATGTTCTAGTGGGAAGGGGCTCAGGGGAGACAGAGAAGTATGTCTGGCCACTCTGACATAAGGCCCTGCCACAGGAAGGTGGTCATCAGAGAGCTATGTAGCAGCAATGGCCATTCCTCTCACACTGCTGCTCACCTGACCCAGCACCATCTCCTGCATCCTGTGCACTTGGCTGGATGTGTACCCAGAGAATTTCTTCAAACCCCAAGGCTTTCCCTGTCTCAAGGAGCTGGTGGCCTTTGTGCAGGTCAACCTGCCTGGGTCTGCCCTGGAGAGTAGTGCTCAAGTTCTCCTTTATCAGCTGGAGCCCATGGAGCTCAGTGAGACAGAGACAGAGGGTGAGGAGCCCTGGGGCTGAGTCTCCAGGAAGGAGATGGGGCTGGGTCTCACAAGGAGGAAACCCCAAAGGTTGCCTTCTTGCCTGGAGTAGAGAGTAACTCAGACCACTAACCTGGGGGCTTGCAATCTGGAAGACTTCCTGGGAGAGGCATGTTTGGGTGGGGCTGCTGGTACAGACAGTTTGCACAGTGAGTATCACCTGCTGGGCCCAAGGTATGTCCTTGAGGACTCCCTGGGCATTGGCATCTTCCAGGATGTGAGAAGCCAGCTGAGTGGAAGTGATGTTGGAGCAGGAGGGGATCTCAGCTCCCTCTCTCTGTTACTTTTTCTTTGCCCAGGAGTGCCAAATCCTCAGGAACTTCTCTTCCTTCCACACAATCCTCTCTGCTCTTATAGCAACTCAATCCACTGATTAAAGGAGACCTGGGAGGATGTTTCCAGGTGGGCTTGCCTCTTTCCATAGGAGAGATCCCATGGGACCAGGGATCTTTCCAAGAGTGGGCATTGTAACTCAGTGACCTGGGCCCTGCTGGAAGGCAGTACTTCCTGGGACCAGGACCCACTCTGGAGTGGGACATTCAGTCTCCATGTGACTTGATGGCAGCAGTTCTTCCTGAGGATAGGTGGGTCACATTACCAGTCAGGTACAGAGTTGAGCCAAATGGGAGCTTTCCAAGTATTTGCTACAAGGTTCCACAATACTTTGTCCAGTTTAAATAAAAATTGGTAAAAAAAAAAACAAAAAAAACTGTTCAGGTGCCATGGCAGGGGAGTGTCAGCTGTGTCACCTGAAAGCTCACCTCTCAGTACCCTGTGACTTTGGAAAGATCAGAATCACCTAAATTTATAACTTATCCAGGCCTTTAGGTTCCTTTGGGTCCAAATTCACACAAATATGCTCTTAACCATCTCCATTCCCCAACTTTTCCAGTCCTTCTCCTACCCAAAGGTCCAGTACCTGTGAATTCTAAACAATGAAGAACACTTCACTGAGCAGGCACCTGCTGATCCAGGTAAAGTGGAGGCAAAGAGTGTGATCAGGGAAGACTTTGGAGCTCCTGGTTTCACAGTGAGTTTCTTTGAAAAATTCCAGTCTGATTGTGTCTGGACCAAGAGGGAGAGGATTTGTTTGGTCATGTACAGCTGTGGAGCAATGGAGGCAGGGACCCTGGTCATCAGATGGGATGGCAGCAGTTGGGCTTTTCCAGGAGATGCTGAACCAGAAGATTTAGCAGGTCTACTTCACATGGGGAAGATTTTTATCCTGGGACCTTGTCTGCAGTGACATATGTCCACATGATTATGAGAATTTTTTGAGAGATTTATGAATCTTGGCAGCACATGGAAAACAAAAACAAAAACGGAAAATGTCAATGCCCAATGCTACAGGCAGCCTCTGTCCTACCTGTCCAGTCAGAGATGATACATCAGGACACCTGTACCTGGGTTGACAAGAGAAAGTTCTCTGCAGGAGGAACTTTCTGAGGAGCTCTTTGGGGTAGGAGGAGCATTTGGTGTGAACTTGGGCAATGATTGTGGGGCAAAGGCTCCAGGGGTTGAGGCAGGAGGAGCTGCTCAATCATGCTTCCAGAGACACTGCTTCCCTCTCATTGTGTGGATCTTCTGGCAGCATTCCTGGCTACACACTGTGAGGGTGGGTTAACTGACATCTGATCAGTGGTGGTCGATGGTGAGGTGACTTCAGCTTGGACAGAGTTTGACACTGAGGTGGTGGAGCCAGTGATTCCTCCAGTTCCCGATGTGGCCATAGGCAAGTTGCTACCCTCTTAGGCTTATGTCTCCTCATCTGGATATAGAGTGATGACAAACTCTGAGGCCTTGTTCATAGGGGAGAGGTTTGTAGCAGTTTGGCAGTTTAATATAGTTATGAATTCCAAAAATAGATATTGGATTATGCTTATAAACCGGTCTGTTAATCTAGGCATGATTAAGTTATGATTAGGGCATTGACTGGGCCACCTCAGTAGGATGTTGAGCCCCACCCATTGGTGGGTGGGGTCTCAAAAATAAAAAGACATGGAAAAGGACAGAGTTGGAGCAGTTTTTGATATTGGGGTTCTGATGCTAAGATTTAATTCTGGAGCCCCGGGAAATGAACACACAGAGGAGCTTGCTCGTGAGGAAAGACAGAAGGCCCTAGGAAGAGAAACAAGCTGTTTGCCTGATAGTCTACAGCTGGGCTTGTGGAGCTAGCAGAGGAGCTGAACCTGGAGAGAAGCAAGCCCCAGGAAGAGAGGAACCCAAGAAGCCTGAACCCTGGCAAATGTCAGCAGCTTTCTTGCTCCAACACATGACAATGGACTTTGGTGAGGGAAGAAACTTATGTTTTATGGTCTGGTAACTGTGGACTTCTACCCCAAGTGAATACCCTTTATAAAAACCAACTGATTCCTGGTATTTTACATCAGCACCCCTTTGCCTGACTAATACATGTTTAAAGGAGGACAGGAATGTTGGTGAGGTTTCCCATAGCTCCAAGTTGGAGAAGGTGCCACAGATAACACCACAACACCAGGATGTAGCCCTGAGTCTTCATTGTTGCAGTTCTTGCCTACACTTTACAGATGAGCCACAAGGTCCAGGGAGGCCAAGCACCTCACCAAGTCACGTGCCCAGAAAGAGTTGGGGCTGAGATTCACATCTCCAATCAGATCTCATGGCTGGTTGCAGCAGCATTTCTGCCAGTTGAGGTGGGCAGTCTCTCCAAGGTCCCAGGTCAGGCTGTAGGGTCAATTGAGTGAGGGGTGGATGTACTCACTGACCTCATTCTCAACCCTGAAAAGAGTGTACCTCTAAGGATTCCACCTTGGAGATGAAGCTGAAGAGAGCCCAACAGATGCAGCTGCAGGAAAGGGTAAGTGTGCCTGAGGCCAGGGCAAGGCAGGGTGGGGCTGGCCTCCAAGACATCCAGGGGGGCCCCATTTTCTAGGCAACTACAAGTGACATTTGGGTCATTGGGGCTTGGAGGTGGTGAAGATTCCCAGATGCTCCCAGTGGGATGTCCAGGTGAGTGTATGAATCAGAGTCTGGGGAGTTTCCCCACCTGATGCCATATATTGTCATTCAGGGCACTGTTCCCAACCTGGGGACTTTCCTCAGGGAACTGGCCATTGTGGACTCATCTCTCCAGAGCCATCTGCATATGAGTGAGTCTGGGGTTGTAGTGGGGTGTAGTTAGGACCCAGAGGCTTTCTGGAGAGAGCCCCTACCAAAGCCTCTCAGCACTAGGCACACCTGGTCCATAGGGGCCTCATTGAACTCCTGTTAGCTAGAGGTGTCAGATCCACTTTCCAGAGGAATAAGCAGATGTACCCCTTCTGTCTGTACAACTGAATAAGGCTGTTTCCTAGCTGGGTGTGGTCTCTGCATCAGGCATGGCCTTGGAAGGAGAGTGAGGTTGGTCCCCTCCTCAGCCAGGCAGCATGGGAGAGGCTGAGTAACCTCTTCACCCCCAACCTCTCAGTCTCTTCCTCTGTCATCAGAAAGGGTTGAATCGATGGTCCATTAGCCTCTGCCCCTGACCCCCACATTTAGTGCCCCAAACCTGAATATTTCCAAGTCCTGCAATTGCTGGCCTGTCCCCTGGTTGGTCCTCCAAGTAGCAGAGTGCTCATCTGTTCTCATGTGCACAGATGAGGGGAGCTGGTAATTGTCTGAGGTACCTCTTTTGATGGATGTGGGCTGTCTGTCTTCCAGGGAAAATGATCTATTATGAAAAAAGGAGAAAGGTGAGTAGCTGTGGGCATCAATTCAAGGGTAGGGTGTGGGTTGGGGTGAAGTCAGAGACCCACCTGTTCAGGACAATCCATTGCTCCATCTGCCTTCTCTTTTTTTTTTAGGGGAGAGTTTGATTCAAAGGGATGAGGTAAGGTAGAACTACACTGGGGTGGGGTAGGAGGAGGATTCATGGACCTTTTCCTGGAGGAAGACTTGTGTGACTCTATTCTTGATGAGAGTGCAGGCAATATGTGGGCCACATGTGAGCAAAACCTCAACACTGGCAGCAGTCCCTATCCTGCCCAGCAGGCCAACCCAGGCCTCCTCTCTATGCATTCCTTCCTTCTCATCCCAGGAATACCAAGTCCTTTTGCACATCCAGGTCTTGCAGTCAAGCTGCACCTATAACCACCTGGTACCCGATGACCAATTTAGTTCCTAGTTTTGGGCATCAGAGCAGCTCAGCAAGGCTGAGAGGTAAAGACAGGGCAGAAAGTGGGCAATAGAAGGGTGAACCTTCCCTTTCACCCAGGTTTGGAGGGCTTGCAGTCAGTGTTCAGACCTGTGGCTTGGAGACCCCTGGAGCTCTGGGACTTCTCATTCTGATAAGACTCAGAGGTAGCCCTGAGGTGTGTCTTCTGGTAGTATCACAGCAGACAGCCACCCTGTAGCTACCACCTGTCTTGTGAATTGGGCCACCATCCCTCTAAACCAGCAACACAGTGCAGGCCAAAAACCTCCCAGATGCATTCCCAGTCCAAGGGAGGCAAGTGTGGCTTCCTCAGGGCTCAGTATTGCTTTTGACTGAGAGGGCTCAAGGAAATGACAGTTTAGTCACAGGGTCCCTGCTCCAGTCCTCACCAGCTCTGTGACAGGGTCAAGTTCCCCATCATTCTGGGCTTTTCCCTCAAAGAAAACGTGTGATGCTGCGTGATCTCTCCAGTGGCTGGTGTACATAGATCCTTTGGACTGAGGGAGCACATGGTAAGGGGTTCAGAGCCCGGAGTGCAGTGGGAGCATGAGGGCATGGATGGGGTCCTGGTGGAGGATCCAGGTGTGCCACACTTCCTTCTATAGACCAGGGACCCACCACTGATATTCCAGTGTCCAGCTCAAGTGGGGCTTCAACCTCAACAGTGAGGATGCAGCTGCCTCACTCCCCACATACATGTCCAACATCTCCAACCATGATCAGGAAATCCATATGGGCCTTGACCCTGAGTCCCCTGATGGTCAGGAGAAGAAGGTGATTTCCTGAAACCTCTCCCTAAAGGCCAATCCCATGGTCCTCCCTTCACAGTGTCCACATTCCCTTCTTCACCCCCACAAAATGGGTGGAGGAGTTCCATCTTAAATGAGAGTTTCCTAAAGCCTCCAGGAATAAGAGTTTCCTAAAGCCTCCAGGAACCATCACCAGTCTGGGATTTCTCCCAGGCTCTAGGGCTTCTCCTGATCTTGCTGTCTCCCACAATTTGGGGAATTGATCCCCTCCTACCTGCCTAGAGATTTCCAGAGTCACTTCAGCCTCCAGCAGTACCCCTCCTCTTCAGCCTGCCCCATTCCTGATGCCACTTTGAGCACCCCCAGAACCTTGGGCTCAGGGCTGCTCCATAACAAGCATGTTGGCCACTCCTGATCATCCATATCAGCCTTGACATGGTCAATGGAAACAATTATAAGAGCATCCTGGTGAGTTGGGCAGGCAGCAGTCCCTTGGGACACCTCACTGGGTCAGGCAGTAAGTGAGGAATGATTGATATGTGCCCT
>JAKSZT010026900.1:423973-474733 GCA_026826555.1 Tolypeutes matacus | reverse complement strand
CTAGCCTAATCCAATGAACAAAGCAGACAAAATTCCCTCCCCTCCTGGATTCCCTTTCTAGTTGGCAACTTTGACAGTAACATTCAACATCATAAGCAGGAGACCATTTTCATGGGAGCTCGGACAATGCACAGCATTTGGGGTCTGTTTGATCTTGATTCAAACCCACACTTTGGCCATGAAATAGCTTTGTATAGATGCTAATACGATCACTTCTCAGAGCCTCCATTTCCTTGAATGAATGTGGGGTCTGAGACTCCAGCCTCATGATTGTTGTTGTGGATTGGAACTGGGGACATGAAGATGGTCCTAGGGAGATCCTCCTGGCCCAGGATGCTCTTGATGCAGAACAAGGCCTCTGATCACTAGTAGGTGTAACAGAAATGGGTGAGGGAGGAAACCCTGAGTCCCACCTTCAGGGCCAGGACCTTGGTTCTGGTGCTCATTCTATAAAATGGGGAAATTTTCTGAGTACCCACGAGGGGCCCCCTAACAAGAGCAACTGCCCCCCACAATCAGTCTGGTGGTTGGTCCCATCCCCCTGCCTCCCTTAAATGAATAGAATATTGGGAAAAACTGTCCTTTGGCATAAAATGCCAAAGTTAAAGTACCACAATCCTGGAGCTAGGGAGAGAGGTCTGCACCACAGACAGACCTGAAAAGCCAGACTCTGTGCAGGGAGAAAGTTGAATGCTTGGAAGAGGGTGGGGAAACAGAGAAGCTCTTGAATTTGTTGGTCTCTCTGACAGCCTCCCTTCCATTCCTCACACAACTTAACAGTATATCTACTATGTGTCTGAACAAGCCTAGGTCCTAAGGAAAGAACAAAGGATGAGATAGACCTGGCCTCCCCTGATGGAAATTATGACACTAGAGCAGACAGACAATAGACAGTCAGTCTTCACTTGCTTGATGATACAGTATATTGAGGGTAGAAACAGGCAGCGGTGGGAGTTCAAGGAAAGGAATAGGGTTTAGTCATGCAAGCCCTACTGAGAAGGTGACATTTGAGTTCAGACATGAAGGACATGAGGGAATTACAGAGGTAAGGGAGGAGTAGAGCATTCTGAGCAAAGGAAAGAGTATGTTCAAATATTCTGAAGCCAAGAAGAGCTTCCCAATGGCTGAAAACCCAGAGAAAGTCATTGAAGCTGAGAGCATATTCCTAACCTGTGAACAGAGAGGTCAGTGGCAGGTCCAATTATGGCTGGAGGTCATGGTGAGGACTGAGGATTTCCTTCCAAGAGCAAAGTGGAATAACTGATGTATTTGAAATTGGGGACTCTCTCTTTCCCTCTATTGGCTTCATAGCATGTGTTTCTCTATTTGTTGATCCCAAGTTTTAATCCTGAATCATTATATATACCCTGAGCCTTTATCTCCCCATCTCTATCTATCTCTCTGTGGTCTCTCAATCTGCTTCTCTAAAGTTTTTTTTTCTGTTTTCTTTCATCCCCTTTCTATTCATGTCTGTTTCTCTGTCTATCTCCATGCTTCTTAGATACCTTTACTCATGTCCCAGCAGGAAGGAATGGGGGTCATGAATGAAAACTTGTGTGGGTAGTTGAGAGTGCCCTTTTCACACATGCTCTAGCTCAAGAGAACCACAGAGCACCCTCTAATCTTTGGCTCTGCCTGCTCTGGTGGGTCCTTCCCAGATAAGGTATGTGAGGAAAAATAGGGAAGGAATAGGAGAACACTGGCTTTCATCCCCCTCCCATCCTGGTAAATTCCCCATATTTTCATTAAAGAAATGCAGGTTGTCTATTCCTTGTGGAGGACAGAGCTTAGGGACCACTCTTTTTTGCAAACTTTGTCACTTTTGAAAGACTCCATTTATCACCTACTGCCTGTCACAGAAGAGTGAAGGACTTTTATCCATTGGTCAACAACCCTCTATATTCAGGACATTTCAGTGAATTTTACTGAATTTTAATTCTTTTAAAAAAATTTTATTGTATTATATCATTCATACATGAACATATATAAACAATAAGTGTATAGCAAAAAACTGTGAACTTACAAAGCAAATGTGTATATCATCATATAGCATTCCTATATATCACCCAATCACCAATACCTTGCATTGTTGTGAAATATTTGTTATAAACTATGAAAGAGCACCTGAAATTTAATTTTTAAATATTGACAGTCTTCATATAATGTATGGGTTATGTTGCTAGTTTGGTATAAACCAAAGAAACTCATTCTGACACAACAGAGACATTTATGGAAAGGATGGAGTGAGTATCTCACATACACACACACACACAAACTGAGACACCAGGTCCTGGAATGCATAGGAGCCTGATATAATGCATTCAGTCAAGATTTTGAGTTGACAAAGAAAAATAATTGGCCACTAGGTGGAAGCAAAACACAAACTAATGGTTGATGCAATTCTTTGATAGGTTTGCAGTGTGAGGGGTGGAGCCTCACAGAAGGAGGAGAAATTCAAGAGTCAGGGGCAGTAGGGAGCCCCAAGAAGGCAAAAGAAAAACTCCCAAACTCCTGAGAAGAGATGTAGGCAATGTCACAGATTCAGCACAGTGGGGAGCCTCTGGGTTGGAGCACTTCAAGCTGACAAAGTGTCTTGGGGTTTTACAAGTGAAGATGTTGAACGCAATTTTGCAGGATATGCAAACTAGGTTTTCTCTAAATGGCTAAGAAATGCTCATTTAGGATATTTTAAAAAACAATTGCAGATATTACAATTTGAGTTTAGGCCCACAGATTTTCATAAAGTGCAGAGCTGCTGTGAAGAAGTAAAAAGCACACAGGTGACATAATCTTTCTTATAGGAAATTCCAAAGAATCCACAAGAAAATTACTAGAACTAGTTAACAAATTCAGCAAAGTTGCAGGCTAGGAAATTAATATACAAAAATCAGTTGTGCCTTTTTATACCAGCAATAAAAAGAAAGAAAAGGAATTTTTTTTTTAATTCCACAATAACTCATAGAAGAGAAAAATAACTATGAATAAATTTAACCAAGGAGGTGATGGATTTGTACAATGAAAAGTGTAAACACTGCTGAAGTAAATTAAAGAGGATCCAAATAAATGACAAGATATTTCTTGTTCATTGAGAATAGTATTTAATATTAATATGTCAATTTTACACAAAACAATGAATGCAGTAATTGTCAAAATCCCTGCAGGATTTTTAGCAGAAATGAAGATGCTGACCCTTAAGTCATATGGAATTGCAACAAACCCTGAATAATTAAGTCAATATTACAAAAGAAAAGCAAAGTTGGAGGCATCATATTTTCTGGCTACAAATTTTACTACAAAGGCAAAGTAATCTAAACAGGGAAATACTGGCATAAAGATAGACATATAGACCAATAGGATAGAATTGAGTTGCAATATGTTGGTCATATTGATAAAGAAATGTCACTGCAGCCCTACCATTCCCCCTTTTTCTGACAAGAATCTCCCACCTTAGAACTGAAACCTGCACTTCTGACTCTGTAACCCTGCCCACTGGATTTTGTAACCTGCAGTTCTGCTTCTGTAACCATGCTTGCTTAGTTGCCTAAGGTAATGAAAAAATTCCACCCACCAACTCACTAGCCAATGAATGGGAGCCTGAAGACCCAATAAAAACTCCAGAAAACTGGGGCTCGGGGCCCAGAATTTGGAAACTGAACTTTCATCTGGGCCCACACGCGTAATAAAGCTTGGTTCCTCCGCTTCTCTGAGTGCCATTTGGGTTTCTCATCACGACAGCCACAACATTTGGTTCCCTAACTGGGAAACCCAATAGAGCAGGCCCACTGTGCCTCTGGCTTCAGACTGAAGGGCACACCCAATGGTGATCTCTGAGCAAATGAGGTAGGTGCCTTCTGTCATCTTGATGGGACCTCCTTCCGAGGTGGACCCCGTGGGCCACGTCCCCACGTCCCAGTCAGACTCAGGAGAGAGATGGACTGAATGCTATCAGAAGACTTTGGAAAGGTAAACACCTGGGTGCCAAGCCCCAGTCAGGCCCATCTCTGTATGGAAGAGGAGACTGATCACCTCCTGAGGTCTCGGGTGACAATACTCTGGTATAGGACAATTCCTGTGGGAGGGATTGTTTAACCTCTGAGTGATTGTGTGCATGAATTTGGACAGTAGGGGCTTGCACCTATTGTACCAGTTTGTGGTTCCACAGCCTGTGCCATAGAGTCAGCGTGGGCCCCAATCTGTTTCCATGGCTATGTCATACTGCATAATGGCTCACCCAGAAAATTGTCCAGATGCCTTAGCTAAGATGAGCCTAAGTTCCCCCAAGGGACATGGACAGGCGGCCTTGAAAGAGGCACCCCACCTTTGTCTGTCTTGCGCCACTGACACAGGGTATGGGCTCATCACAGTCAAAACCCACCATCTTGAACTGCATGCTTAAAAACTTCAGGAAGGGATTTTCCAGAGATTATGGTATCTAGATGAACCCCGGCACCCTCCGAACCCTATGTGAGTTGGAATGGACCACTTTTAACATCGACTGGCCCTCAGAAGGAAACTTAGACATAGCCAAGGTCTGTACGATGTGGCTAGTAGTCACCAGAACCCCTGGCCACCCAGATAAGTTCTCCTATATTGATTCCTGGTTAGAAATAGCCCGGACTCTGTCCCCTTGGGTTCGCTTGTGAATTGGAAAGAAGGGATAGAGCAGGGTCTTAGTTGCACATGAAATGAGGCACCAGAAACCAGTCACTTATCAGGGGTCCTCGGAAGAAGACCCACCACTGCTCCCACTGCCATATATGCCAACCACCCCAGCCCTTCCTCCTGGCCCAGGAACATTGACAGGTCTCCCAGAGATGTCTTCCCCTTCAGTCTCCCCTCCTGGCCTGGGGGTACAGGCAAATCACATGGTGACACCATTCCCGGCCCTTGCAGAACTGACAACACCCCCAGAGTGGAGTCCTACAACCCCATTGACAAGGAGACTTTGATTGGCACAGCCCACATTGCAGATGCCCCTCCATGAGATGCAGGGTCCACACCGGCTGGGTGAAGATGGGACCATCCAGCCAGGAGGACCAATCTTGTACTACCAGCCCCTCACAACTACTGACCCCTTGAACTGGAAACATCACACCCTTTCCTATTCAGAGAAGCTTAAGGCCCTTATTGATCTCTTGGGATCCATCTTCCAGACCCACCATACCACCTGGAATGATTGTCACCAACTACTCCTGACTCTATTTAACACTGAGGAGAGATGGCAAATCCTGGCAAAAGCACAAAAGTGGCTTCAAGAGCAAGCCCCTACTGGCATCCTAGACCCAGAGGACTGGGCATAGGCAGCAGCACCGGAAACTAAGCCTAACTGGGACTTTAACACTGAACAGGGCCTGGCTGTGCTCCAACTATATCAGTGAGCATTTCTCCGAGGGGTCCAAGAAGGGGCTAAATGACCCACAAACATGACAAAAACAACCTCAGTTATTAAAAAACCCAGTGAATCTCCTGGGGATTTCTATGAATGGTTTTGTGATGCCTTCAGGATCTATACACCCTTTGACCCAGAAGCTCCAGAGGATGGTGAATGTCACTTTCATGGCACAAGTGGCAGCAGACATCAAAAGAAGACTCCAAAAGTTGGAAGGATTCGTGGGCATGAACATTTCTCAAGTGCTAGAGGTAGCCAACAAAGTGGAATGAAGTCGCCGAGCAAGAAGCCAAAAAGTGAGTGAAACATCAAACCTCCTTACTAGCAACAGCCCTGGGAAATGCCAACCTCGCCAGTCAAAACGGACCACCTCAAAAAGGGGGAAGCACCAGGAGGACACCGCTGGCCAGAGACCAATGTGCTTACTGCAGAGAGTGGACACTGGAAAAATGAGTGCCCCCAGAAGTCTCAGACACCAAGAGGAAACACCCCTAAAGGAAAATACTGACCTGAGCCCCAAGACCACCTGATCGGGCTGGCAGGACTCAACCCTGAATAGGGGTGACCGGGCTCACTGGAACTTGGCCCCCACAAGCCCATGGTCAAATTACAAGTCAGGGACCAGACAATGACTTTCATGGTGGACACTGGTGCTGAACACTTTGTAGTCACAACCCACATCACCCCCTTTAGTGGAAAGACCACTAATATCATAGGGGCGACTGGAGACCAGTCGAACCGACGGCCCTTTAGCCAGTCAAGGACCTGCCAGGTCAGTGGCCATGAAGTAACTCATGAGTTTCTGTACCTGCCTGAGTTCCCAGTTCCCCTACTTGGCAGAGACCTCCTAAGCAAACTTGGGGCCCAGATTACCTTCAAACCTGAAGGCTCAGCAAGCTTAAGCCTCAGAACCAGTCTCACTCTCCTCGTCACCATAGCCTGAAGCTAAGAATGGAGACTTCATGTGGAAGAAAGTTCAGGTCAGAATCCAGAAGAACTGCTGGAACTTTTTCCCCAAGTTTGGGCAGAAAATAACCCACCAGGAATGGCATGGAACCACGCACCCATCATCATTGACTTAAAACCTGGAGGGATCCCGGTCTGACGTAGGCAGTATCCAATCCCCCATGAAGTGCAGTTGGCCATAGCCGAGCACATAGATTGCCTGAAGGAAGAAGGAATCCTGATCGAATGCCAGTCACCATGGAACACCCCATTATTGCCAGTGAAGAAGCCAGATGGAACTGGATGCTGACCAGTACAGGACCTACTAGCCATCAACGATGCTACTCTTACCTTACATCAAGTTGTTCCTAACCTGTACACTTTATTGTGACAGCTGCCACCCGAAGCTGCCTAGCTCACCTGCCTGGATCTAAAAGATGCCTTTTTCTGCCTACAGCTGGGCCCCACTAGCCAGCCCTTGTTCGCCTTTGAATGGGAAGACCCCCAAACCCGGGAAAGGACTCTATTAACCTGGATACGGCTCCCACAGGGCTTCAAGAATTCCCCAACCCTTTTGGGGGAAGACTTGGCAGCAGATCTGGCCACCTACCCCCAGGAAGACTGCAAGTGCACTCTCTTGCAATATGTGGATGATCTCCTGCTTGCCAGTGAGATGGAAGAAAGTTGCTGGAAGGGAACCCAAACCCTCCTCCAACTTTTAACATGGACTGGGTACAAAGTATCATGGAGAAAGGCTCAGATCTGTACACAGTGGGTCAAATACCTAGGGTTCAACATCTTGTGAGGGCTCTGGATGCTAGGGCCTGAGCGGAAAAGGTGATCTGCGCCATCCCCACACCCACCACGAAAAGACAGCTCTGTGAGTTTCTCAGAGTGGCAGGGTTCTGCCACATCTGGATCCCTGGGTTTGCAGCAATGGCCAGACCCCTTTATGAAACTCTGGCAGGGCCAGAAAGGGCATATCTTGCCTGGGGAGAAGTCCAATGGGGAGCTTTTCAAAACATCATGAAACAACTTAGCCAAGCCCCTACCTTGGGGTTTCCAGATATGACTTGAAACTTTAACTTGTTTGTACATGCCAAAAACAAATTAGCCTTAGGGGTCCTCATGCAAACAGTTGGCCCCTGGCAAAGACCCATCACTTACTTCTCTAATCAACTAGACTCTGTGGCTGCAGGATGGCTATCCTGCCTAAGAGCCCTGGCAGCCACTGTGATCCTCGTCAAAGAGGTAGACAAATTAACTCTTGGACAGGTGGTTACTGCCTTAATGAACTCCTATGGGCATCGATGGATATCAAATCCCTGGCTCACACATTATCAGGGACTACTCTGTGAAAACCCCAGAGTGACTGTAGAAATGGTGCGCAGTTTGAACCCTGCCACCTTTTTGCCCGAGGAAGAAGGGACCTCAGATCATGACTGCATGGAAGTGATGGAAGAGGTCTACGTCTGCCGCCCTGACCTCCAAGATAAACCATTCTCCATGTCAGATCTGACACTATTCACGGATGGGAGCAGTTTTGTTAAGAACGGGGAAAAGCTTGCCAGATATGCAGTCACCACCACTGAGCGGGTAGTGGAAGCAGCGTCTCTACTGAAAGTATGGTCTGCACAAAGGGCAGAGCTCTGAGCACTGGTCCAAGCCCTGCAGCTAGCCACCAGACAAGCAGTAAATGATTTACACTGACTCTAAGTATGTGTTTGCTACCGTTCATATCCATGGGGCAATCTATAAAGAAAGAGGTATCTTAACCCCTGGGGGAAAAGAGATCAAAAACAAGGAGGAAATTCTTCAACTATTAGAAGCAGTGTGGGAACCGAATAAGGTTGCCATCATCCACTGTCGGGGCCCTCAAAAAGGAATGGATATGGTCACACAAGGAAACAGACTCCCTGACAAAGCAGCACGACAGGCGGCAGAAGAAAACTACAAAGTACAGGTTCCAGAATTAATGCTGCAGCTGTCCCTCTTGGGACAAAGGACTGATCAACTAAACTATACCTGAGGAGAGCAGGAGTGGGCTGAAAAAGAAGGGGGAAACCAAAACCCCCAAGGGGCTTGGCTGCTCTCAGAAAACCGGATTTTTGTGCCAAAAGGAGCCACACATGCCCTTGTCCAGCAATACCACCAGCTCACCCACCTAGGGAAAACTGCACTGGAAGCCTTGCACAGGAGATACTATTACATAGCCCAGCTGACTTCTCGCTGCACCACCATCAGTGGCCAATGCCAAGTTTGCGCCAGGAACAACCCCTTGCAAGGTCCCCGCGTTCCAGCAGATGCCCAGCACATGGAAACGGCCCCCTTTGAAGATATCACAGTGGACTTTACAGAAGTAAAACCATGTTGAGGGTACAAATACCTGTTGGTAATGATATGCACCTTTTCAGGTTGGGTCGAGGCCTTCCCCACTCACAGAAAAGACAAGAGAAGTGACTAAGGCTCTGCTTAGAGAAGTCATTCCACAACACGGGCTGCCACTGTCCATTGGAACTGACAACCGCCTGGTCTTCATGGCTGCCACAGTCCAAAAACTGATGAAAATGTTGAGAATTAAGTGGAGGCTCCATACCGCTTACAGGCCTCAGAGCTCAGGGAAAGCTGAGTGCATGAATAGAACCCTCAAAGCCACCCTAGCAAAGTTCTGCCAGGAAACTGGTCTCCTGTGGTTAGATTTACTCCCTTTGGCCTTTTCCAAGTTAGGTGCACCCCAGGACCCACAGGCTACTCTCTCTTTGAAATTCTGTTTGGGCGGCCACCCCCAATATCTGGGCATTCAGAGGAAGTCTCGGGCTTCTGGGGGAGGCCAACCTAGATTCCATTCTCCAGCAGCTTGGAAGAACTCTAGCTGAAATACATAAAACTGTCCCATCCCAAAACCTCATCCCCTTGGGACTCCGGTGCACCCTCATCAGTCAGGGGACCAGGTTTGGGTCAAAGGTCTGGGTCCAGCCTTCCTGGACAGGTCCACATACTGTAATCCTTATAACACCCACTGCTCTTAAAGTTGCAGGTATCATCCCCTGGATTCATCATTCCAGGGCCAAGAAGGCCCATCACGATAAGGAGCAGAAGAGCTGGGCAGTCCAACATGTACCCAACCACCCCCTAAGGGTGTGAGTCACCCAAGATCCTCAAGACCAACCTCATTGAATGCCAGCTGAAGGGACCCCTGCTCCTGGTGGGGTCTGTGTTTATATGGTCTGATCACCTTGGTGTTTGGAATTGGACTCATTGCTGTGGCCTCTGTGGACTGGACTGTTGTGAATAGAACCCTAATTGCTATAGCATACTGGTGTATAGTAGGATGTTTCTGTACCTTAGGCTGTTTTCCCTATTCTCCTTCAGGGCTGATGCCAGCTCCCAGCCCTACTCCAGTTTTTACAAGACTGCCCCT
Organism: Tolypeutes matacus; assembly: GCA_026826555.1. Lineage (NCBI taxonomy): Eukaryota > Metazoa > Chordata > Mammalia > Cingulata > Chlamyphoridae > Tolypeutes > Tolypeutes matacus. The sequence continues at coordinate 464,978 of JAKSZT010026900.1, read as the reverse complement.
CTCTCAGTAATGGATAGGTTGAAACAGCTCACAGGGAAAAACTAACCTTCCTCTTCCTTTACCCACTATACCTATATGCCAGCAGAATGTTGTAAGTTATCCGAAGCCTCAGTTTGTGAGGAAAGGGGACAAAAGTTCTGCATGGCCTGAATAAAATCTAGGGCTAGCTGAAGAGCTTATGGTACCCCAGGAGAGGTCAGTTGCTGCACTTATTATATACATGCAGCCATGTCAGATGGGAGCAGGGTATAGGATATAGCCCAGAAAGAAAACTTGGAACAAGTCAGAGCCAGCCTCACCTGACTAACTACGGGCCCCAAGTACAAGTGAGCAAATATGACAGGGCTTTACCATTTCACATGATTCACGGCCTCTGTTCAGCAACAAGTGAGGCGTATGATTAATGCCACCTATGTTTACCTCCATGAGATCAACCCCGGGAGCAGCCACTGTTGGTTATGTCTGTCCTTAGGGAGGAGAGCCTACTCAGGTACCCCAGCTCCCTTTGACTGGTACTTAAATCAAACGCAGACAGAAACCAGTAATCAAACTACCCCTGTTGGCCCTGTAGTCCTCGATGTCTGTTTAAATACCGTAAAAGGTAATTTAACCTGTCTTAGGAGCAGCCCACCCAGCAGGGATGTCCCTGAAACATGGTGTGCTTCCTACCAAATTCTGTCAACTAATCAGGCTCAGTGCTCCCCCCAGGGACTGTTCTATCTGTGTGGGAGCACCACTTACAGGTGCTTAGAGGGCGACTGGACAGGAAGTTGCATTCCAGTGTTCCTGGAACCTGAAGTGTCAATCTACAATGACACAGAAATTGAAATGACACTAAGCCCCCATCAGAAAAGGGCTAAGAGGTCCGTGCTTACCTCCATCCTCATAGGGGCAGGAGTGGCCGTGGGGGTAGGAACAGGGGTAGCAGGTCTGGGCTTCTCTATTGGGTTCTATTATAAGCTCTCACAAGAACTAAATGAAGACCTGGAGTGAGTAGCAGGTTCTTTGGTTTCCCTCCAAAACCAAATTAACTCATTAACTGGAGTAGCCCTACAAAACAGGAGAGCCTTTGACTTGCTAACTGCCAAAAAGGGGGGGACGTGTATCTTCCTGTGGGAAGAGTGCTTTTGTAATGTTAATGAGACAGGAATAGTCACTACCAAAATGAAAGAACTTAGGGATCGAATCCAAAAGAGGAAGGACCACTTAAAAGAGTTCTAGGGTTGGAGCCTCGGACAGTGGACCTCTTGGCTTCTGTCCCTGGCTGGACCCTTATTCATCTTGCTCATAGTGGCCATGTTTGGCCCATACTGATAAATGCACTCATCAGGTTCATTGAAACAATGATATCATGTATAACTACCACCAAGATCCTAGGCCTAAGGGGATACAGACCCCTAAGTACAGATGATGCCCTATGGGAATTATAAGGGCATCAAAGTGGGGAAATGATAAAGAAAAGTCACAGCAGCCCTATCCCTCCCCCTTTTTCTGACAAGAATCTCCCACCTTAGAACTGAAACCTGCACTTCTGGCTCTGTAACCCTGCCCGCTTGATTTCATAACCTGCAGTTCTGCTTCTGTAACCATGCTGGCTTAGTTGCCTAAGGTAATGAAAAAATTCCACCTGCTGACTCACTAGCCAATGAATGGGAGCCTGCAGACCCAATAAAAACTCCAGAAAACTGGGGCTTGGGGCCCAGAATTTGGAAATTGAACTTTCCTCTGGGCCCGCATGTGTAATAAAGCTTGGTTCCTCTGCTTGTCCGGGTGCCGTTTGGGTTTCTCATCATGACAGCCGCAACAATATAGCTATGGTCAACTGATTTTAAGAAGGATGCCAAATACATTAATTGGGGAAGGAAGGTCTTTTTTAGCAAATGGTGCTGGGAAAAATGGATACACACTTGTAAAAGAATAAAAGACATATTGATCAATGGCATTGAATTGAGAGTTCCTAAATAGACCCTCACTTCTATGGTCAATTGATTTTTAAAAAGCTACCAAGTTCATCCATCTGGGATAGAAAAGTCTTCAAAAAATGGTGGTGGGAGAACTGGACATCCATATCTAAAAGAATGAAGGAGAACCCCTATCTCACACTTAATACAAAAATAAACTCAAAAGTGATCAAAGAACTAAATATAAAAGCCACAGCCATAAAACTCCTAGAAGAAAATATAGGAAAATATCTTCAAGATCTTGTGGTGAGAGGTGGATTTTTTAGACCTTGTATCTAAAGCATCAGCAAAAGAAGAAAGAATAGATAGGACCTCCTCAAAATTCCATATATCTGTGCTTCAAAGGACTCAGTCAAGAAGGTGAAAAGCAGTCCACTCATTGGGAGAATATATTTGGAAAATACATATTGGATAAAGGTGTGATATCCGTGATATATAAAGAGATCCTATAACTCAAAGATATGAAGACAAACAACCTAATATAAAATGGGCAGACAATGGGAGGATGATGCAAGATGGTGTCAGAGTAGCTCAGGCAAAGTGCAGCTCTCTTGTAAAAAAAGAGAGAAAGCATAAAATTAGTCTGAGGAAGCCCCTTTGGTGAACCCTGCAGACCATGAAAGTACAGCATGCATTTTGTCCAGGAAGGACTGGGGACAAGAGATGGAAAGACCAAAGGTAAAACCATGATTTGATACCTCTGTGTCTGGGAACACCACCCAGACCCCATTCCCAAGAATAACAGCCTTGGTAAAGCCTGCATCTGAACAGCCAAGGGAGAAGGGAAAGGACAAATTCCTCCCAGGAAGAAGGAGGTTGTGATAGAGAGCTGCCTATGGTTTCTCTTCAGAGCATGCAACTACCTTAAGTCAGTAGCTCCGAAGAGGTAGTGGAAATTGAATGGTTCATCTTCATGGAAGGGTTTCCCACAGAGCACCATTTGTTGACCAGCCAGGAAAGGGAAATTAGACAGACTGGTCTCTCTAGATTCTTTCCCAGGCATGGTAGATGTGATTGGCCCCATTAGAGGCTCCCTGACACAGTTCTGACTACTTAACTGGGTCCCTGACACAGTTGTGACTACTTAACTTTTTCTAAAAGTTTTAGAAAAAATTAAAGTAACAATCAAAGAAGAGCTGAGAAACAAAACCACTAGGCAAGAGAGAAAAATTGATCAACAGATCAAAATGATCAACATAATTAAATGCCTACATATCGATGAAAGATAACAACTCACACTAAGAAATAGAAAGATATGGCACACTCAAGGGAACAAGCCAAGAATCTAGATAAGACTCAGGAGTTAAGACAACTAATAAATGATGTTCATACAAACCTCCTTATTCAATTTAAGAAATTGAAGGACTAAAGAGATAAAGATATTAAGGTGACACTGTGTAAGCATAAAGAATAACTTGAAATACTGCAAAAAAAAAAAAAAGGAAAAGAACTTATGGGAATGAAAGACACAATGGTTGAGATAAAAAATACATTAGAGTGCCTTTGGCAGCACATATACTAAAATTGGAACAATACAGAGAAGGTTATCATGATTCCTCTGCAAAGATGACACACAAATTTGTGTTCCATATTAAAAAATATATATGTTAGAGGCATATAACAGCAGGTTTGAAATGTTAGAACAATGTATAAGTGAAATTGAAGATAGGGCATTTGAAATTGAAAAGATAGGAGAAGAGACAGAGAAAATAATGCAAAAAATTAAACAAGGTCTCAGGGAACTGAATGACAACATGAAATACACAAACATACATGTTATAGGTGTCCCATAAGGAGAAGAGACTAGAAAAGGAGTAGAAAGAATATTTGAGGTAATAAAGACTGAAAGTTTTCCAACCCTTATGAAAGACATGAATATAAATATTCAAGAAGGACAATATACCCCAAACAGAATAAATCCTAATGGACCTATTGTTATACATCTATTATTCAGATTGTCATAGGCCAAAGGTAAAGAGAGGATTTTGAGAGCAGCAAGAGAAAGGCAACATATTACTTACAAGGGAGTCTTAATAAGGTTAAGTGCCCAATCTTTCTTCATAAACCATGGAGTAAAGAAGACAATGGCATGATATATTTAAGGTACTGCTAAAAAAAAAATGACAGCCAATAATTATTTATCTGGCAAAACAATCTTTCAGAAATGAAAGTGAGTTTAAATTCTTTCCAGACAAACAAAAACCGAGAGTATGTTACCAAAAGACTAAACCTACAAGAGCTATTAAAGTGTGTATTACAGCCTCATAGGAAAAGACAAAGGACCAAGCCCTGGAGAAGGGTATACAAATGAAGGACATAAGTAAAAGATATTGAAAGGCCTAAAAGACAGACAATAAGAAGATATGACAACAAAAAGCCAAGGGACAAAACGGACAAAGTAAGTAATGGCTTTATAATAGAAACACTGAATGTTAATGGATTGAAATTCTCAACTGAAAGACTTATACTAATAGAATGGATACAAAAACATGAGCCATCTATTTGTGGTTTACAAGAGTCTCATCTTGCATGCAAGGACACAATTAGGCTGAAAGTGAAAGGTTGGAAAAAGGTATTCCATGCTAATAGCAATAAAAAAAAGAGCAAGTGTAGTGATACTAATGTTGGGTAAATAGATTTTAAATGCAAAACTGTTATAAGAGATGAAGTAGGTTACAATATATTAATAAAAAGGGCAATTCACCAAGAAGAACTAAAAATAATAATATTTATGCACCTAATAGAGATGCCCCCAAAGTCATGAGGCACACACTAGTAAAACTGAAGAGAGAAATAAACATCTCTAAAATAATATTTGGAGACTTCAACAAACCATGCTCAGCATTAGATAGAACATCTGTACAGAAGATAAATGAGGAAACTGAGAGCTTGAATAATATGGTAAAAGAACTAGATCTAATAGACATTTATAGAACACTACACCCCAAAACAGCAGGACATACAATCTTCTCAAGTGCTCAAGGATCTTTCTCCAGTATAGACAATATGTTGGGACATAAGTCAGATTTCAATAAATTTGAAAACATTGAAATTATACAAAACACCTTCTCTGATCATAATGAAATTAAATTGGAATTTAATAACATGGGGAAAAAAGAAAGTCCATAAACATATGGAAATTAAATAATACAATCTTAAATAAAGTAGGTAAAGAAGAAATTACAAGAAAAATCAGTAAATGTCTCAAGACAATGAAAATGAGAATGCAACATATCAAAACTTTGGGATACAGCAAAGGGAGTGCTGAGAGGGAAATTTATGCCCTCAATGCTCACATTAAAAAAATAAGAGGGAAGCAGATGTGGCTCCAGCAGTTGAGTGCCTGGTTCCCACATGGGAGATCCTAGGTTCAGTTCCCAGTGCCTCCTAAACACACACACACACACACACACACACACACAACAAAAACAACACAAAAAACCAACTCAGAGGAGCCAATGTGGCTCAGTGGTTGTGCGCCAGCCTCCCATGAGGTCTCAGGTTCCATCCCCAGCCCTGGGACCTAAAAAGCAAGAAGAAGGAGGAGGAGGAGGAGGAGAAGGAGAAGAGGAAGAAGAAAGAGCTAAAATCAAAAGCCCAACTCTACACCTGAAGGAATTAGGAAAGAACAATAAACCAATCACAAAGTAAGCAGAAAGAAAGAAATAAGATTAGAGCAAATCTAAATGAAATGGAGAAAAATAAATTTAAAAAATCAACAGAGTTAAAAGTTGCTTCTTTGAGAAGATCAACAATATCGATAAACCTTTAGGTAGATTAACAAAGAAAAAGAAAGAGACCATGCAAATAAATAAAATCAGAAATTAGAAGGGTGACATTATGACTGAACCAGTAGAGTTAAAAGAAATCATAAGAGGATACTATGATCAACTGTAAGTCAACAAATTAGACAATGTTGATGAAATGGACACATTTCTGGAAACACATCAACAAACCGCACTGACCCTAGAAGAAATAGAAGACCTCAACAAACCAATCACAGGTAAAGAAATTGAAACAGTCATCAAAAATCTCCCCAAAATGAAAAGTCCAGGATGAGATGGCTTCACAGGTGAATTCTACCAATCATTTAAACAAGATCTAATACCAATCTTGCTAAAAATGTGCAAATACCTTGAATAGGCATTTTTCCAAAGAGAAAATACAAATGACCAAAAAACAAATGGAAGAAAACTTCAACATAACTAGCTATTGAAGAAATGCAAGTCCAAACTACAATGAGGTACCATTTCACACCTAGTAGAATGGACAGTATTTAAAAAATGAAAACTACAAGTGTTGGAGAGGATGTGGAGAAATAATAATGCTCATTCACTTTTGGTGGGATTGTAGACTGAGACAGCCACCTGGAAGACTGGTGGCTCCTTGGAAGTTAAATATAGATCTGTCATATGATCTGGCAATCTCACTACTAGGTATATCCTCAGAAGAACAGAAATCAGGGACACTAATAGACATTTGCACACTGATGTCCACAGTGGCATTATCCGTAAGTGCCAAAAGAAGGAAAAAACCTAGGTATCCATCAACAGATGAATGTGATACATGCAAAAGATGTGATATATGCATAAGATGGAATATTATTCACCTGTAAGAAGAAATCAATTTAGGGTGCATATGACAACATGGATGAACCTTGAGAACATTATGTTGAATGAAATAAGCCAGGAACAAAAGACAAATATTGTATGATCTCACTAATATGAATTAAATGTAAGGAGCAAACTCATGGATTTAATAGCTAGAATATAGGTCACCATAGCATTGAATCAGGAAACCAGGGAACTGATGCTTAATTTGTGCAGAATGTGTAATAAGATTAATTGTAAACGTTGGAAATATATAGAGGTGATGATAACATATTATAGTGAATGTAATTAACTGCACTAACATGTGGGTATGATTGTGGTTGATAGAGAAATTAGGATCATGTATGCTACTAGAAGGAAAGCTAAAGGATGAAACTTGGGACTATATAGCACTGTGAACCATGCTGTGCATGATAAGTGTGGTCAATAGTACAAGAAAAGAATGTTTTCCCATGAATCAGAGCAAATGTACTTTAAAACTACAAGATGTTAATAATCAGGTGGTATTTGGGCAAATATACACCTAAAACAAGCTATGGCCTGTTGTGAATAGTAGTATATTAATATTTTCCCATCAATTGTAAAAGAAGAATTATGCTAAGTGACTAAGTGAAAGAAAAAAAAAAACAACAACACACACACAGAGAAAGTACTACATAATGAATGACTCCATTTATATAAAATAGAAATATAAATAAATTTATAGGGATGGAATTAGATTAGCAGCTATGTACAGCAGGATAAGAATACATGAACTGAGAAGTGACTGCTAACTTGTAGGTGGTTCTTCTTTTTGGTGTAATGAATATGCTGTAAAATCAATTGCAGTGATGAAAGCACAAGTCTGTGATTATACCCAAAGCCACTGAATGTATGCTTTAGATGGATTGTGTGGTATGTGAATATATCTCAATAAAATTGCTTTTCTAATTATTTCTGAAATTACTCAGATTGAAAACAAGGAAATCTAACAGCACACCTCTTGACGTGAGCAACCAAACCCATCCAGGTTAAGATATAAACCATGGTGCTTGATCAGGGAGCAGGTATAGTAACACTAATAAGGCTTTATCACATATAGAAGTTGAGCAGGGCACCCAGTGCTGTGCCTGGGACAGAGCAGATGACCAGCCCACCCACACAGAACCAAATCACTCACTGGACCTACCTCAGGTATTCCTGAGGCATCCTTGGGAGTACAGAAGGATGGAAACCTTCTGTCATGTTGCAAGGCTCCACTGGCAAGAGCTGGGGCATCAGTTCTTCCACTGCAGACTCCCATCAATACCCATGCCACAGCTTCCAGGTCAGTCCAAATTGCTTTTAAAATAAAAGAATTATACACCACGGTCAAGTGAGATTTATTCCAGCAATGCAAGCATGGTTCAACATAAGAAAATCAATTAATGTAATAGACCATATTAACAGAATGAAGGGAAAGAACTACATGGTCATCTCAATGGATACAGGAAAGGCAATTGAAAAATCTTGCACCACTTCTTTGTAAAAACACTTAGAAAACTAAGAATAGAAGGAAACTTCCTCAACATGATAAAGGGCACATATGAAACACCCACAACAAACATCCTACTTAATGATGACAGACTTAAAGCTTTTCCTCTATGATCAGGAACAAGACAAGGATGCCCACTGTCACCACTTTTATTCAACTTTGTGCTGGAAGTTCTAGCTAGAGCAATTAGACAAGAAAAAGAAATAAAAGTCATCCAATTTCAAAAGGAAAGAGACCCACAAATTCCATTAGCTTCTGCATTGTCCTCACAGCTTGTATGCACCTGTTATACTTCTTTACTCTACTGCTGGGAACACTAGTGTTCTTCACAAAGAAATTATCCATGATGTTGTTTCTGCAGCCAGTGACTGTGACTTAGGTGGCAAACTGGGAAGAGCTGCTGATGGCAAGCTGGAGGCAGGATCTGGGGTGAAACCTAGCATCCAGGTGAGGAGCCCAAGGCAGCACCAGGGAGCAGGCGGCAAGGCAGCAGCTGGGGCACCAGATTCTGTATGTACTGGTGGCCCTCCCTCAAAGTGTCCAACAGGCTGAGCTGGACTGTGTTGCACCTGAAACTTGAGTTGTGGTCCTGCTGACCCTCAGTCTCCTTCTCCCCACTTGGTGCTTCCCAATCCCTCTCCCAACCCTCTCCACCCCCAAAGCCACCTTCTTTATCCTGTCCCTGCCTCTGATGACATCCTCCTCCTTAGATATCACTCTGTTGACCCACAGGAGAGGGAGGGATGGAAGGAGCCTCACCACATATCAGAGATCTACTTCCCAGGTGATGTGGACAGTTGAACGGTTTGTATATTTAACTTTTAAGTTTATCATCAACCTCTTTACAAAACTGGCTCTGTAATACCTGCTGAAATTAAGGGACAATAGACAGTCAGTTGAAAAAAAGAAACATGAAAAGGGTGAGATGGCTTTGAAAAATATATTTTATTTAAGCCTATATATCCAAAATATTATCATTTCTCCCATGACACCAACCAAATTTCAAATGCTCAGTAATCACATGTACCCAGCAGCCACCATAGTGGACAGAGCAGATAAAGATCATTTCCATCCTGGAAATTTCTTTTGGACAGTGATTTTCAGCATACCAGGCAACTATAATTTTATTCTTGACAATCTTAAAGTAATCTTTCTTTAGATTGGTTATTGAAAATTAAATTTATGCCCACAACTCCCATTAGACATTCAATGGGTGACAAAATTGCACACACATCGTTTATTCTCGGTCAGTAATAGTTTCATTATGGTCATAGAAATTGTCCATCTTCTTATCTCCTACCATAGTTTTCAGAGATCAGAAAATTTATTTAAAAAACATATTTAGAACTCACTTCATCTTCTGAATTTTCTGGCTTCAAAGTGTTTATGCAAGTGAGCTCAGTTCTGCTGGAAAAGAGACCTGTCTTATTCACATTGTGCCATGGCTCTTTAAACCAATCTTATTTTGATTTAATCATGGCAACAAGTTCTACTTTATGCCCTAATATTATATAGATAAATGGAAAACATTATATATGTTGACTTTCAGTGGTTCTCACCCAGGGATGATTTTGCCCCTTAGGGCACTCTAAGTAATGTCTGGAGAAATTTTCACAACTGTGGAGGAGGACTGCTACCTGCATTCTGTAGGTGGAGGCCAAGGGTGCTGCTAAACATCCTACAATGCACAACACAGCACCTCTTCCCCAAGAAAGAATCCTCCAGCCTTAAATGCCAATACTGCAGGTTGAAATGCTGTGGCTTAAGCTATGCTTATTAAGTGTGTATTGGAGAATTGGGGATTCCAACTGCATCCTTTTAACAAATATTAAGAAGTTAATTTCTATCCATAGAAATGCAGGTGCTTATCCAGTTTATGAAGAAGGAATAAACTATTCTCATATTTAGATCAAGAAAAGTCATGAAGCCTTTTCAGAAGTTTTCTCTAAAATCCCACTCAGTGGCCACAAACATTTCTACCAAAACATTTCGCTCCTTGATTGCAAAAACATATCATCAGAAGTTTAAGAAAAAAACAACAGCTAGAAACTGTCCTAGACTATATGTTGCTAGACAATTAACTTTCTTTTAAAATTATGCCAGCAAGTATAAAATAAAAGACATCATCTAAAGACAAAGAAATCTTATACTCTGAATTTTATCCAAGCCTAAAACTCAGATCCATATAAAACATTTGTGACTCATCAGCTCATTCCAGAGATATTTTAATCCCTCATTAAATCTAATAGTACACACATTTTGATTCTGTTAGTGTCTTGACAAAAGTGTAAACACGGGAAGCGGCTGTGGCTCAATCAGTAGGGCTCCCGTTTACCATATGGGAGGCCCCGGGTTCGGTTCCCGGAGCCTCCTGGTGAAGGCAAGCCTGCCCGCACGGCGTGGTTAGCTGACCCAGCGAGCACAAGCAGCAAGGGGGGGGATAAATGAATAAATAAATAAAATCTTTAAAAAAAAAAAAAAATCTTGAGTAAAAAAAAAAAAAAAAAAAAAGTGTAAACATTTGCATTTACAGTAGTTTGGAATGACCTACCCCTATTTCAAATATAACCAGAGTGTCTTTTTTCTGTCATTTTATGATTTTCATATTCTTTTTTATTTGCTCATCAGAGATTTGGAAACATTTGATAATGCCTAAGTATTCACAATATACATAATGTGAACCATGAACTTAACATCTGAGATGTGAAATTACAAATAATTTGCAAAATCTTAATAACTCCCCTTCTCAATTTCACACCACCATTCAGAAGAATTTCTTTCTTTCTTTTTTTTTTTAATGTACAGTCAATTTTTCTGTCTTTAATTATGATATGTTAGTATTCTACATGACCCACAAAGGATCTGTGATTACATGGAAATGATGAAATATCAGAGAAAATTCTCAAGAAGCCTGTTAAATTCAAATAATTGGAATGGAGATAGGATGCCTGGATCACAAGAAACAAGGAGGTCCATTTGTAAACGTTAAGATAGTGCCACCTGGAAGGCTGCTGCAAGACAACCAGATATGTCTATTACTATTACTTCATGAACCAAATGCTGTTAAAGCACTATAATTGTCACACAGGAAATAAAGTCTCTGTGGGATCATTAAATTGGAATAATAAAAGTCAAAATTGTTTAAAGACAACAAAAACCTCAAATTTCATTGAAGTTTCTGTAATACACATATTTGAAATATATACTATTTGTGAAGGATCATTTTGACCTTTTCAGTGAAACATTCAATAAAATTGAAAATGAGCACCATGATTTGGGGCTCAGTTTCATTTTTTACATTTAAATAAGCACTAAAACAAGGTGACATTAAGGTTTCTTCTTTCTAATTTTTGAATGACAGTAAAATCAAAGTGAGAAATCTCTCATAGCATGGGAATATAGCATGGCCAAATTCCATCCTATCCTACCTTAGTGCAACATGTTTACTTAGCAAATATGCTGTTTATCCATCATAGTGGAACTTCATAGTCTATAATTTTAGCTAAATTGAATGAGAATATATATCATGTATTAATATATGGTGACAATAAGTCTCAAAGTTTTAGATTTTCACAAGGTAAAACACAAAAATATATGTACAGGACTAATTTTTACTACACATCAACGGAAAATAACATTTGTTAATTTACCAGGAATCATCCTCCTGAGGTTGATAAACATTCAAATATGACATATCTGAAAATGCAAGTCATTTTGAAATTTAATTAAATTTAATAAATCCATTTATGTTTTTTCTTTGTCATGGGTAAAAATCCTATTACTGCCACAATTAAATCAAAATATGATTGAATTAAAGAGGTGTGGTCTGACATGAGGAAGAAGAGAAGAAGGACCCTCTCTCTAAAAGCCCCTTATCTGTTTATTTCATTCAAAAACCTTGGGAAGCAACTGGAGGCTAGAAGACAATCTCCTGGAGAAGAGGTGAGTCCAATTTTATGGAATTACTTTTTCACTTCTTCGATTACTGTGAAGAGTTCTGATGAGAAAGCAAGGTCTTGGGAATTGAATACTTCATTTATTAATTGAGCAAGTGACTTCTGAAGCCAACTCAATGTCTATGCACTTAGGGACACTTGGACCCCCAAATCTAGGAACAGTAGGCAGAACCTAGATTTTCAGTATTCAGGCAGAAGTGAATATTCTTCATTTTCCTTAAACAAATAATAGCTTATGGGGGTGGATATAGCTCAAGTGGTTGGGCATCCATCTCCCATATGGAGGGACCTGGGTTCAATCCCCAGGACCTCTCGGTAAAAATAAAATAAAATAGCTTAAGCTACTTTACCAGAGGTGAATTGAGTTTTCACTATAGACTTCTTCAATAACTGAGGTGTTGTTATGTGTTTTTATTGGTCAGGCCACACCAGCTGGAAGAACTGGTGGGTCTCTGAGTCTAGACCAGTGTTGTCCAATAGAAATATAATGTAGTTTTAAATTTTCTAGTGGCCACATTAAAGAAAGTAAAAAGAAACAAATGAAATTTATTTTAATAGTCTAAATATTATCATATCAACATGTAATCAATTTGAAACTTTTCCAAGTAAGAAATAACAAATGAAGATGCAAGGCAACAAAGGCACTTATTTGTGGTCTTGGAATAGCATTCAGGGAGCACAGATTCAGGAAGCAAACCAAATTTCATCTTGTCTTGGCATTTCCAGGTAAAGTTTTTTTTTTAAGGAAAAGATTAGACAAGTTGTCTGTGGTTGGTGAATATTTGGGGTGCTCCATTTGCCCTTCTGATTATATAGGTAACTGAGTTCTTTGTCTTATAGTTTGTTTTATGGTCTGGATGTCCTTGAAGTTTTAAGAATATGTTGCTTGAGGCTTTGCATACTATAGCAGTTTGTGCTATTTGGCTGAGAACTTCTGACTCCATTTTAAATCCCTTAACCATAGAAACTCTCTTTTGTTTTCTATCTTTTAACACAGTTATCAGTGAGATAGTTTACATTCTTTTTCTCATTGTGCCTTTGAACTCAGTGTGTTCTTTATGCTCACATCACATCTCAATTCAGAGAAGTCCCATTGCGGGTGATCAATATGGCTGGTGACTACCATATCGGACAGTTTCGCTCTAGAAGTTTTCGCCACTTCAACTCAAACCTTTATGATGAATTGTGTTCTTTATTCAACCTAGTGTTTCAGATTCAGAATATCAGGGCCATGAGTCTCTACATTTGCATCCTTATCTCCTAGAACTAAGGAAGCACATAGTATATGCACAATAGCTCTATGCAGGTATAGATGATAGAGCCCCAATTCATTCCTTTTATGGAATCATCATTTTATAAAATATGACAATTATATGACATGTAAAAGAATTATGCACATTCTTTCTGCAGCAGGAGACATGGCTGAACATTTTTGAGAAGCAAGCAGATGTCCTGTCTGTCCAGCCTATTATGAGAAATCCATATACTTAAAATGTGGATTTATCTGCTGTCACCACTGCATCAATTCCCTTCAGATGGACCCAAACTGGGAGAATTTTTTGTGTCCTTTCTGCTCATTGGACTCTCAGAAGGATGACATTAGGACACATTGTCAGTTGGGAAACTGGTTTCCAAAATCAAGGAACTTGAACCCCACTTGAGCACTATTCTGCAAATGAACTCAAGGATGCTGAAATTCCAAGGTAAGGATTCTGTTCGACTTGCTCACTTACTCACAAATGCCCTGGAATAAGCAACTGGCCAAATGCTCTCCATTAAATATTAGCACCTAAAATATCTATGCTTCCTGAGCACATATTGAATATAGATTAGAATCATCTAGAGATTCTAATTTTTTATTTTATTTTATTTTTCAAAAGATACTTAGATTACATAAATTTTACACAAAAATATAGGGATTCCCATATGCCCCACTTCCCACACCTCCCACACCTTCCCACATAAATATCCTTCATTAGTGTGACATATTCATTGCAATTGATAAACACACCCTGGGGCTTTGCTATTAAACGTGGACCATAGTTCACATTGTAGTCTACACTCTCCCAGACAGTTCTGCATGTTATGTGATGATATAAAATGGCCTATATCTGTCATTGCAATGTCACTCAGGATGATTCTCAAGTCCCCAAAAAAGCCCCTGTATCACAACTGTTTTCCCTCTCCCTGTCCCCAGAGCCTCCAGTGGCCACTGGCTCCACATCAATGTTGTCATTTCTTCCATTGTTAGAATCACATTAGGTCTATAGTAGAATACCAATAAATCCACTCTAGTCCATAGCTCTTCCCACAATCCTAAAGATTCTGGGATGATGATATCTACTCCACCTTCAATTGAAAGGGGTCTTTTTTCTCATGGGGAAGATGGATGGGGCTATCCTGCCTGCAACTGTCGACTCTCTCCATTCCCTGAGAGGGCTGTTGTCCATCATCATCTCCCTGCCAGTTGTCCTGGGAGAGTCCAATGAGCTGTAGAGTAGGTGTTGTAGCTCCACCAAGATTCCTGGCCCAGGTGACACATGGACAGCCCAAAGACTTGGGCCTCTGGACATACACCTACAAACTTCAACACCAAGTATAGGTTTAAATAGAAGGGACACATGAGCCATGTTCAGGGAAGACATAATTGAGACCAACTCTGTCATTCTCAGGAGCACAAACTCCAAAGTAGGGCCTGCTGTCAAGACACCAAACTCTGGAGCCATCTCTCCTGACCATGGGACCTGGGTGTCTGCAGAGCCATCAGGAGCCCCACTATTTGGGGTAGTATCCACACTTGAAGTCTATGAAATCCTGCTGAGATGTGCATGAGCATTACCTCTGGGATGACCTCCCAACTCACTTTGAAGTCTATTAGCCACATGAACTCATTTGTCTTTACCTTTCTGTCCTTTTATTTGAGGCCTTTTTCCAGTTGCAGTGCTAGTTGGTGCTTGGCAGTAATCCCTTGGTGCCAGGGAGGCTCATCCCCAGGAGTCATGTCCCATGCTGGGGGGAAGGTAATGCATTCATATGCTGAGTTTGGCTAAGAGAGAGGCCATCTTTGAGCAACAAGGAGGCTCTCAGGAGGCAACCCTTAGGCACTGCATAACAATAGGCTAAATTTCAATTTCAAGAGCAAAACTCATAAGCCTAATCATCAATATCAAGGGCCCATTTGTGGACCATCCTCCTTCACAAGTCACTGTCCCTCCCTGCACTTGGGGTCTGTTGCTGCTCCCTTAAAGCATGTGTCTGAGCTCTCCAGGATGGGAATTCAATATTTTCTCATTTATTGTGTGGGTCTCCACCCACTGTGACAATATGCTGTGAACATTTGAACATTTTTATATACCTTATATGTATGCTCAGATGAACTTTCTCCATGCATTCCCTGTCCCTGACACCTCACTCCAACAATCCTCCCCCACCAGTTGTAACCTTTCTGTGATCCAAAGCCTCTTCAAAGATGAAGCCATTACAATAGCCAAATACAATTAACAGGAAAATGAAATAATAATAATAAGTTTAAATATAAGAGATAAAATATGTAAAAATTTTAAAAATTCAAAAAATAAATTAAAAGATTGGGATATAAAAAATGAAAAATATTTACAAAATTAAAAAAAATTTTTTTTGACATTTTGCCTTTCATCACTGCAATATCTGGTGTCCTGTCTGTACCATGGTGCCTTCCCCACTCATTCCTCAGTGTCTCACTATTTTTAATTTTGTTTTCAAAGAACTTTTAGGTCACAGCAAAGTCACACACAGAATACAGGAGACTTTCATATACCCAACATCCTCCCCATTTCCTCCACCCCATGTTAATACCTTTTTACATGTGGATGGTAGCTTGGTTATAACTGATATACAAATAGCGAAACATAGCTACTAAACATGGTCAATGGTTTACACTATGGTTTACATTTTAAACTGTACACTTTTATCAATTTTGATGATATTTACCACATCCTGTGTCCATCATTGTAAGATTATGCAGAACAATTCCACTGACCACTAAATACCCACTGTTTGATCTTTTCTATTCCTCCCTCCCCATCCCCCCAGGGCCCATGCAACCTCCTGTCTTGACTCATTGGATGACAAGATTCATACTTACATGCAACAAGATGTCTTGACACACTGGTTTGTCTTCCCCTATTAGGAACCACACTTGCTCTCAAGAGACTCCCACTTGTCAATTTCTGAACAAATTGTTCCTTCTGAGGATTGGAATCCAACTCCTTCCCACTCATTATGTGGATCTCCCCCACTGATACAACACACTATGACAGAATGATCACTCTCACACTCCCTAGAAGCCTGCTCCAGGTGCACCCTGTCCCGAATGTGCTCCCATCCAACACCCTAGACCAGTAACCCTTCTTTCTCATATTGCCAAAAGAGCATTCCCAACTTTTTACTTTCAACCAAATACCTGCAAATCCCCAGTGTTCACCTGGTCCCTCACCCAAACTTCTCCCCAGTACCCTGGACATTCTATCCCAGCCTTCCCAATCTAACCACCTGTCAACCCTGCACTACCCAACCTAATAGTATCGCAACCCTCCTGTCCTATCCCTTCAATACACAACTACACTCTTAAACTTACCATAGATTATGTCCATATGGGTGATGGCTAACAACGTTCTCCTCTCTTTCTATTTCTTGTAAACTTATCTTCCAGCAATAGCCCTCTGAGACTGCTCAATTTCCTTAGTTCATATCAGTGAGGTCATGTACTGTTCATTCTTCAATGCCTGGCTTGCTTCACTGGACATAAGGTCTTCAAGATTGATCCATGTTTTCCCATATGTTAGCACTTTATTCCTTCTTACAGCTGAGTAATATTCCATTGTATGTATCTACCACATTTTGTTTATCCATTCTTCTTTTGATGGGCACCTGGGTTGATTCTAAATTTTGGTAATAGTGCATAATGCCTCTATGAACATTGGTGTGCATATATCTGTGTCTTTGCTTTCAATTCTTCTGTGTATGTACCCAGCAGTGGAATTCCTGGATCATATGGAAGTTCTATAGTTAGTTTTCTGAGGAACTGCCAAACTGTCCTCCACAACGGCTGGACCATTCAACATTCCCATTAGCAGTGGATGAGTGTCCCCATTCCTCCACATCCTCTCCAACACTTATAGTCTGCTTTTATTTTTTTTCCTCTCTCTTTTATTTATTTATTTATTTATTTATTTATTTATTTATTTATTTATTTTATTGTGGATAAAAATCAAATTTTTCACAGTACATACGAATATTTTTTAAATGATATATAAATATATATGCATATATGTGAATTTGCTTACAAAAATGTTATATATATATATATATATATATATTTTTTTTAATGGTGCTTAGATTAACTAAATATTACACAGAAACTACAAGGATTCCCATGTTCTCCACCTCCCACACCTCCCACAACATCCCACACAAACATCTCCCACAAGTGTGGCCCATCACCCTCAATGGACCTACACATCCTGGGGCCTTGCCATCAACCATAGACTACAGTTCACATCGTTGATCACACTCTCTCCCACACAGTTCTGAATGGTGTGTGCTGATTTAAAATGGCCTGCAGCCGTCGCCACAATGGCACTCAGGACAACCCCCAAGTCCTGAAAAAGCCCCTGTATTTCAACTGCACATCCCCTCACTGCCCTGAAAGTGTCCAGTGGCCACTGGCTCCAACTCACTGTTATAATTTCTTCCATTGCTAGAATCACCATATGTGTACAACAGAATACCATTAAGACCACTCTAGTCCATAGTTCTTCCCCCAATCCTGAGGGGACTGGGATGGTGATGTCCACTCCACCTCCAAGTGAGAGAGGGCTTATATCTCATGGATATGGTGGGTGGGATTGTCCTGCCTGCAGATGCAGGCCCTCTCCATTCCCTGGGATGGCTGTTGCCCATCGTTGTCTCCTTGCCAGGTGACTTGGATGAGTCCATTGAGCTGTAGGGTAGGAGTTGCAGCTCCACCGAGATTCCACGCACACCTGGCACATAGGTAGGCCAGAGGCTCCAGTCTCTGGAAGTACACCTAAAAACTCCAGCATCACTTATATGTTTGAATAGAATGGACTGATGGACCATGTGCAGGGAGGACTTATTTGAGTCCAATTCTGTCACTCTCAGGAGCACAGATTCCAAAATAGAGCCCACTGATAAGGCGTCATTCTCTGGGGCTATCTCCCCTTATATAGGACCTGGGTGTCTCCAGAGCCCCCAGGAGCCCCTCTGTGTGGGGTGATATGCACTTTGATGTTCTATGAGATCCTACTGAGGTGTGCGTAAGCATTACCTCTGGGATGACCTCCCGACTATCTTTGAAGTCTCTTAACCACTTGAACTCATTTGTCTTTACCTTTTCCCCCTTTTATTCAAGGTCTTTTTCCAGTCGTGTTGCCAGTTGGCACTTGGTATTAATCACTCATTGCCAAGGAGGCTCATCCCCGGGAGTCATGTCCCACGTTGGGGGGAAGGTAATGAATTCATATGCTGAGTTTGGCTTAGAGAGAGGCTGCCATTCTAATGGGTGTAAGATGGTATCTCACTGTCGTTCTGATTTGCATTTCCCTAATAGCTAGTGATGTTGAGCATCTTTTCACATGCTTTTTGCCATTTGTATTTCTTCCTTGGAGAACTGTCTTTTTAGGTCACTTGCCCATTTTTTAAATGGGTTGTTTGCCATTTTATGTTTGAGGGTTAGGATTTCTTTATATATGCAGGATATTAGGCTCCTATGGATATATGGTTGCCAAATGTTTTCTCCCATTGGGTAGGCTCCCTTTTTACTTTCTTGATAATGTCATTTGAGGGGCAAAAGTTTTTAATTTTGAGGGGATCCCATTTATCTGTTTTATCTTTTGCTGCTTGTGCTTTGGGTGTGAAGTTCATGAAACCATTTTCTATTACAGGGTCCTTTAGACACTTCCTTATATTATCTTCCAAAATCTTTATGGTCTTGGCTTTTATATTTACATATTGGATCCATCTTGAGTTGATTTCTGTATAAGGTGTGAGATGGTGTTCCTCTCTCATTCTTTTGGATATCGATATCCAGTTCTCCAAACACCATTTCTTGAAGAGGCCATTCTCTCAAAGTTGAGTGGGCTTGGTCACCTTGTCAAATATCAGATGATTGTATATGCAAAGATCTAGATTAGGATTCTTAATCAGTTCCATTGGTCAGTATTTCTTTCCTTGTGCCAATACCATGCAGTTTTGACCACTGTAGGTTTGTAGTATGTTTTAAAGTTAGGTAGTGTGACACCTCCAATTTCATTCTTCTTTTTCAAAATGTCCTTGGCAATTTAGGGCCTCTTACCCTTCCAAATAAATTTTGTAGTTAGCTTTCCAATTCCTTAAAAAATACAGTGTTGATTTTTATTAGGATTGCATTAAATCTGTAGATCAGTTTGGGTGGGATAGACATTTTAATGGTGTTTAGTCTTCCTATCCATGAACAGGGAACATTCTTCCATTTATTTCAGTCTTCTTTGATTTCCTTTAACAGTTTTGTGTAGTTTTCTGTATATAAGTCCTTACATCTTTAGTTTAATTTATTCCTGGGTATTTGATACTGGTAGTTACTGTTGTAAATGGTATTTTTTTTTTCTTGATTTCATCCTCAGATTGCTTCTTATTGGTGTACAGAAATGGTACTGATTTTTGAGCAGTGATCTTATACACTGCAACTTTACTGAACTCATTTAAAAGCTCTAGAAGCTTTATTATAGATTTCTCAGGGCTTCCTATGTATAGGATCATGTCATCTGCAAATAATGAAATTTTTGCCTCTTCCTTTCCACTTTGGATGCCTGTTATATCTTTTTCTTGCCTCATTGCTTGAGCAAGAATTTCTAAGACAATGTTAAATAGGAGCAGTGATAGTGGACATCCTTGTGTTGTTCCCGATCTTAGAGGAAAGCTTTTAGGATTTCACCATTGAAGATGATGTTAGCTTTGGGTTTATCATATATACCCTTTATCATGTTCAGAAAGTTTCCTTCTATTCCTATTTTTTGCAGTGTTTTTTTTTTTTTTTTTTTCAGGAAAGCATGCTGCATTTTGTCAAATGCTTTTTCTGCATCTATAGAGATGATCATGTGATTTTTTTCTTTCAATCAGTTTACATGATGTATTACATTGATTGATTTTCTTATGTTGTACCATCCTTGCATACCCAGGATGAAACCCACTTGATCATGGTGTATAAGTCATTTCATATGTTGTTGAATGTGATTAGCAAGCATTTTGTTGAGGGTTTTGGCATCTAGGTTTGTTAGAGTTATTTTTCTGTAATTTTCCTTTCTTGTGACAACTTTGTTTAGCTTTGGTATTAGGGTAATCTTGGCATCATAGAACGTGTTAGGCAATGTTCCTTCTACTTCTGTTTTCTTTGAAGACTTTAAGCAGGATTGGTGTTAGTTCTTTCTGGAATGTTTGTTTGAATTCACCTGTGAAGCCATCTGGTCCTGGGCTTTCCTTTGTTGGGAGATTTTTGATGACTGAGTCTATTTCTTTACTTGTAATTGGGCTGTTGAGTTCATGAATTTCTTCTTTCATCAATGTAGGCTTCTTATGAGTTTCTAGGAATTTGTCCATTTCCTCTAAATTATCATTCTTGTTGGCATATAATTTTTCAAATTATCCTCTTATGATTCTCTTTACTTCTGTTGGGTCAGTGGTAATATCCCCTTCCTAATTTCTTATTTTGTGTATTTTTCAGCTGCTCTCTTTTCTTCATTGTTAGGCTGGTTAAGGGTTTGTTAATTTTTTTGATCTTCTTTAAGAATCAGCTTTTGGTTTTGTTTATTTTTCTAGTGCTTTTTTATTTCCTATATCATTTAGTTTTGCTCTAATCTTTATTTCCTTCTTTCTACTTCCTTTGGGGTAAGTTTGTTGTTGCTTTTCCAACTCCTCCAAGTGTGCTGTTAGGTCTTCAAATTTAGCTCTTTCTTCTTTTTTAATATATGCATTTATGGCTATGAACTTCTCTCTAAGTACAGATTTTGCTGCATCCCATAGGTTTTGATATGTTGTGTTCTCATTTTCCCTCATTCCCTCATTTCCCTCATACTGCTGTCTTTTAAGATTTCCTCCTTAAACAACTGTTTATCTAAGAGTGTGTTGTATAACTTCCATATCTTTGTGCATAATCTGGTTCTCTGTCCTTACTGGTTTCTACTTTCATTTAACTGTGGTCAGATAAATTACTTTGTATAATCTCAATATTTCTGAATTAATTGGAAGTTGTTCTGTAGTCTAGCATGTTGTCTGTCTTGGAGCATGATCCATGTGCACTCAAGAAGAATGTATATCCTACTGTATTTTGGTGTAGCATTCTGTATATGTCTATCAGGTCCAGATCCTCTACTGTATTATTCAAGGTCTTTGTTTCTTTACTGATTATCTGTTGAGATGTTCTGTCTAATGGTGTTAATGGTGTATTAAATCCCCTATTATAATTGTAGAGGCATTTATTTCTCCACTTAGTCTTTCCAGTATTTGCCTCATGTATTTTGAGGTGCCCTGATTAGGTGCATAACTGTTTATGATTGTTCTTTCTTCTATGTTTATGATTACCCCTTTTACTAATATATAGTGTCTGTCTTTGTCTTTTACCATAGTTTTGCATTTAAAGTCTATTTTGTCTGATATTAGTATAGCTATTCCCACTCTTTTTGGTTATTGTTTGCTTGTAAAATTGATTTCCAGCCATTCACTTTCAGTGTCCATGAATCCCTGGGTCTAAGGTGAGTTTTTTGTAGACAACATATATATGGGTCATATTTCTTTATCCATTCTGCCAACCTGTGTCTCTTGACTGGTGAGATGAATCCATTAGCAGTCAGTGTTATCACTCCGAATTTCTTACATCAGCCAATTTTTCTTTGGGTTTATGTATGTCATATGTTGTTTGTATTTCTTTTTGTCTTTTTAGTTGTTGTTACACTCTTCTCCAACTCTCTCACTCCTATTTTTTCCTTTCATTCTGCAGAATTTCCTTTAGTATTTCTTGAAGGTTTCTTATTGGCATATTCTCTTAATTTCTGTTTATCTGTGAATATTTTGAACTCTCCATCATTTTTGAATGCCAGCTTTGCTGAATAGAGAATTCTTGGTTGGAAGTGTTTTTTGTTTGTTTGTTTGTTTGTTTTTAGTACCTTGACTATGTTATACCACTACCTTCTTGCCTCCATGGTTTCAGATGAGAAATCAGCACTTAATCTGATTGGATTTCCCTTGTATTTGATGGTTCTCTTTTCTCTTGCTGCTTTGAGTCTTTTCTCTTTGTCTTGAGCATTGGACATTTTGACAAGTATATGTCTTGGAGTATGCCTGTTGGAATTTATACTGTTTGAGGTGTGCTATGCTTCCTGGACATGTATGTACATCTACTTCAATAGAGTTGGGAAGTTTTCAGCCATTATTTCATTCAACACTCCTTCTGATCCCTTTCCTTTCTCTTACCTTTTCCATCCCTCTGGAATGCCTATAATGCATATGTTTGTATGTTTTGCATTGTCATTTAAATCCCTAAGTCCCTGCTGGATTTTTTCTATCTTTTTATCCATCTGTTCTACCATCTGTTTGATTTCAGATTTGCTGTCTTCCACATCACTAATTCATTCTTCTGCCTGTTCAAATCTACTGTTATTTGATTCCAGTGTCTTTTTTATTTCTTGCATTGTGCCACTCATCACCATCATATCCATTATCTTTTTATGTATGTTGACAATTTCTTCAGTGTGTTCTCCCAGTGTCTTCTTAATATCCTTAATCTCTTCCTTCACTTCATTAAGTTGCTCCATAATATTTTTTTTTTGACAGCTTCGATTAGTTGTTCAATGTTCTGCATCTCTTCTGGTTTTTAGTTTGTTCATTCTATTGGTCCATGCCATCCTGTTTCTTAGTATGGTTTGTAATTTTTTGTTGTCCTCTGGTCATCTTTTTATCTTGATGGTTTATTCAGTTGATTAACTTCTCTCTCTGCTCTAGAGTTTTATTTAGCTGCTGGTTTTGTGTGTGTAAGTTTTCTCTTTGACACTTTGTTCTTCCTGTTCTATTTCCTTGCTGTTTTCTGTTTCCTTGAAGGAAAAACATTAGGGCCAGAGAAAGTGAAAGAGGTAAGAAAATAAAATGATAATAGTAATGATAATGATAAAAGTTAGAAGAGGGGCCATATAGGACTTAGTAAAATGAATATTTAACTCATGTAAGCAATGTAGAGTAATGGGAATAAAAAAGTGGAGTACCTACAATGAAATGGGAAACCGAATAGAGAAAAATATATAGAATGATTTAAAAGGCCAGAATGATGAGGAGAGAGAGAAAGAGAAAAAAAAGAAAGAAAACGTTAATTAAAAAAAAAAGAAAAGAAAAGAAAACAAAATAGACAAGATAGAAATTGAAACCAGAACAGTTGAGGACTAAATAAAGGTGGAATGTAAGAACCACAATAGAAAGCAGAAGATAGAAAGATGAAGACAGGAAAAGAGATAGTGTTGGTAGAATTGGTAGACACAGTAAACAGGAAATCAAGGAAGAAGAAGCACAGCAAAGAAGAAACAAGCTAACACTACCTGGTTTAAAAGGGCGGGGGGGAGGAGGAAAGAGGAAAGAAAAACAAGAAACAAACAAACAAACAAACACCCAAGCAAGCAGTGAAACAAAGTTAAGGAAAAACAGCATTCCTTCTTGGGTCCTTGTGTAGCTTCTCAGGCTGTCTGTGTTCATCAATCAGTTACCCTGCAGGCTTCTCTCTGCAGGTTTAGTGGCAGGTTTTAGCGAGTAAACTAAGGTAAAAAAAATTTTTTTTATACTAACCTTTTTTTTTTTTGGAAAGTAAGGGAACCAGAAAGAGCTAGTACAAACATATGTTTTCCTTGTTCTGAGTATCAGCTGGATATTAGATACCCTGGTGGATTGCTACTCTTAGAGGAGCTGGAAAACAAACTAGGGACCTTGTGTATTCAAGGCAGAAACTCCTCCACTGAGTCACCTTGCTAATTGGGTCAGTGAGTTCTTCAGAAAGCTATTCACTTAACCTTGGGCAGGTTTGACTCCCCTAGGGCAGCAGGATTCAGCAAACTATGTGAGTAAATCCACCCTCCCTTCTCCTGGTCAGGTTGAGTTCCCTTTTGCATTTCAAAAGGGACCCTGATGACTGAGTTTATGGCACAGAAATGATTCTCAACCCTTTTTTAGACCACTCCCTCCTCCCAAGGGACCCTAAATAGACTCTTGGAAACTTATTAAGCACTTTTCACTGCCTGACTCCCTTTTGGGAGTTGAAATTCTGATAGTCCTCAGCATGGAACTATTAAACTGGCTGGCTCCACCCTCTCTCCAGCCAAGCCTCTGTATCCTAGGATGGTTAGATAAATTAGGCTTCCTCAGCAGATTTGCCTCTCCCCTCTGCCTAGTCCCACCTTGAGCCAACTGCTGTGCTCCCCAAAGCTCAAAGGGGGCCCAGACAAACATACCCATAGAAAGGAAACCCCTCTCCACCCCTTGCCAGAACCCTCCCACCCTTGGAGAATGCTCCCACTTGATGGGTGGCCAGCTGGAGTTAAGGCTCACCATGGTCCTTTGCCCCGACAGTGGGGCTTAGCCATTTGTGATATCCAGGCATGGGGCTAAAAACTCACAGTTTTTCTTGAGCAATCTATCTCGTGGTCCAGCTCCCTCCAGATCCATGCCTCAAAGGCTCTTGCTCTGTGGGCTCCCAGAACAGCTCATTTGAGCAGGATCCTGTCCCCAATCAACCATCTTTTGTGAGAGAGATGGTGAGCACCCACTTAAACTGATGCCATCTTGCTTACCTTTCCCTGGAGATTCATAAGGAAATAAAATATCTAAGTCAATCCATAGACCTCTGCTGTCTAAGCCTATAGCCACAGATGGCCATTCAGAACTGAAAATGGTGATAGTGCCACATGGCAATATTGGGTTAAATAAAACATATTATTAAAACTAGTTTTACCTGTTTCTTATGTTTCTTAATGTGTCTACCAGAAAACCGACAAACATGTAATTCACATTGTATTTCTCTTGAGCAACACTGCCTAATTCCCAGCTTCTCAAACCTGAATATGTACTAAATTACCTGGAGGTCTTGTTAAAATACAGTTTCATATTCTTTAACTGGGCTGGCCTGAGAATCTGTATTCTGAAGTAAGCCCAGGTGTTGCTGAAGCTAGTAATTCATGGACCACACTTGAGTGGCAAGGCCCTGCACCAATTGTGTCTGACCACCTCTCTGGCTGTGAGCCCCAGGAACTTGGTGATTCTAAGCTACAGTCAGTGCAGACAACCACTTGGGTGAGTAGATTTATACCAGTGCTCAGACCCCTAAGCAAAGGCAGGTGAAAGCACAGGTGGTGATTGTTCCTGTAAATTTAGGTCCAGCTGCAGACTCTGGTCCTGAGTGTTGCAGCCTGTGCTATCCCTATTGACTGACCTAGTGTTACAGGAACTAATACCTGATTCCATTTCACAGCTCAACTCTGAGTCATTTGTGATCTATGTGTAGAAATGTAGATGGTTAAAGTGAATTCTGAATTCAGCAGCATGGAAAATAGCGCTGAAGTAAGATGCCAAAGCAGACCTGCCAGACCCTCAAATGCCAGCTCATTCCTTCCTAGTCCCTGTGTGTTACAATGGTCACATATTGTTTTTTTTTTAAATAATTTTTTTAATTTTAATTTTTAAAGAAGCTTTAGATTACATAAATTATACATTGAAAATGGGGATTCCCGTATACCACATGCCTTCCCCTTCCCACACTTTTCCCCATTATCATCTTTCATTAGTGTGGTACATTTGTTACAATTGGTGAACACATATTGAAACATTGCTACTAACCATGGTCAATCAATAGTTTACATTACAGTTTACACTTTGCCCTGCACATTTTTATAGGTTTGGACAAAATGTATAATGGCCTGTATCTGTTATTGCAATGCCATTCAGAACAATTTTAATGTCCCAAATATGCCCCATGTTATATCTATTCTTCCCTTGCCCTCCCCTCAGAACCTCTGGTGACCACTGCTTTTATATAAATGTTACAAGATCTTCCATTGCTATAATAATATTGTCTTCTTTAGTCCATATTTGCAATACTCCATTAGGTTTGTTCATTCCTCAATCAAGGATTTTAGGGTGGTGGTGCCCACTCTTTTTCTGTCTGAGAGGGGCCTTAAATCCCATGGGGCAGATGAATAGAACTGTGTTGCTTGCAGGTGTAGACACTTTCTGTTTTGGGGGATGGGTGTTGTCCATCATCATTTTGTTCTTTGTCCTGGGTGAGTCTGATGAACTGGAGAGTAGGTTTTGCAACACTGTGAAGATTCAGGGCTCAACCAGCAAATGAACAGAATGAAGATTTAAGTCTCTGGGACATATATTTAATAAGTATAGTGCTAATTATAGGTTCAAATAAAAGAGGCAGAAGAGCCATGTGTAGGGAATTTATAAATGAGACTAGCTCTGTTACCTTGAGGAACATATATTCCAAGGTAAGACCCACTGACAGGATACTGAATTTCTGAGATTGTCTGCCCTGCCTATAGTGTCCAGATATCTCTAGAGACCTCAGGAGCACCCCTGCTTTAGGCACTGTTTACTGGGGCAGTCAATGATAACCTGCTGAGATATGCATAAGCGAAACTCGAGAGCAATTTTATGTATAGGATCATGTCATCTGCAAATAATGAAATTTTTACTTCTTCTTTTTCAATCTGGATGCCTTTTATGTCCTTTTCTTGTCTCAGTGCTCGTGCAAGTACTTCTAAGACAATTTTAAATAGGAGTGGTGATAGTGGGCATCCTTGTCTTGTTCCCGATCTCAGAGGGAAGGCTTTTAGGATTTCACCATTGAAAATGATGTTAGCTTTGGGTTTTTCATATATACCCTTTATCATTTTCAGAAAGTTTCCATCTATTCCTATCTTTTGTAGTGTTTTTATGAGGAAAGAGTGCTGTATTTTGTCGAATGCTTTTTCTGCATCTATAGAGATGATCATGTGATTTTTTTCTTTCAGTTTGTTTATGTGGTGTATTACATTGATTGATTTTCTTATATTGAACCATCCTTGCATACCTGGGATGAAACCCACTTGGTCATGGTGTATAATCCTTTTGATATGTTGTTGAATGCGATTAGCAAGTATTTTGTTAAGGATTTTAGCATCTAGGTTCATTAGAGAAATTGGTCTGTAATTTTCCTTTCTTGTGGTATCTTTATTTGGTTTTGGTATTAGGGTAATGTTGGCATCATAGAATGAGTTAGGTAGTATTCCTTCTACTTCTATTTTTTGGAAGAGCTTAAGTAGAATTGTTGTTAGCTCTTTCCGGAATGTTTGGTAGAATTCAGCTGTGAAGCCATCTGGTCCTGGACTCTTCTTAGTTGGGAGGTTTTTAATGACTGAGTCTATCTCTTTACTTGTAATTGGGCTGTTGAGTTCATCTATTTCTTCTTTCGTCAATGTCGGCTGTTTGTGGGTTTCTAGAAACTTGTCCATTTCCTCTAAATTGTCATTCTTGTTGGCATATAATTTTTCAAAGTATCCTCTTATGATACTCTTTATTTCTGTGGGGTCAGTAGTGATATCACCTTGCTCATTCCTTATTTTATGTATTTGCATCTGTTCTCTCTTTTTCTTTGTTAGTCTGGCTAAGGGTTTGTCAATTTTGTTGATATTCTCGAAGAACCAGCTTTTGGTTTTGTTTATTGTTTCCAGTGCTTTCTTATTCTCTATTTCATTTAGTTCTGCTCTAATCTTTGTTATTTCCTGTTTTCTATTTCCTTTAGGTTTAGTTTTTTGTTGTTTTTCCAATTCCTCCAAGTGTGCAGTTAGGTCTTCAATTTTAGCTCTTTCTTCTTTTTTAATATATGAATTTATGGCTATGAACTTCCCCCTCAGGACTGCTTTCGCTGCATCCCATAGGTTTTGATATGTTGTGTTGTTGTTTTCATTAGTTTCAAGGTAGTTACTGATTTCTTTTGACATTTCCTCTTTGACCCACTGTTTGTCTAAGAGTGTGTTGTTTAACTTCCATATCCTTGTGCCTAACCTGTTTCTCTGGCCCTTATTGATTTCCAACTTCATTCCGTTGTGGTCAGAGAAATTACTTTGTATAATCTCAAACTTTCTGAATTCATTGAGTGTTGTTTTGTGGCCTAGCATGTGGTCTATTTTGGAGTATGTTCCATGTGCACTGGAGAAGAATGTAAATCCTGCTGTATTTGGGTGTAGTGTTCTGTATATGCCTATTAAGTCCAAATCTTCTAATGTATTGTTGAGTGCCTTAGTTTCTTTATTGATTCTCTGC
This sequence comes from Tolypeutes matacus, assembly GCA_026826555.1. Classification (NCBI taxonomy): domain Eukaryota; kingdom Metazoa; phylum Chordata; class Mammalia; order Cingulata; family Chlamyphoridae; genus Tolypeutes; species Tolypeutes matacus. Next base: position 436,567 of record JAKSZT010026900.1, on the reverse strand, counting down.
TTAGATGTTCTGTCTAATGATGATAGTGGTGTGTTGAAGTCCCCTGCTATAATTGTAGAGGAATTTATTTCTCCTCTTAGTTTTTCCAGAGTTTGCCGCACGTATTTTGAGGCACCTCGATTAGGTGCGTAAATGTTGATGATTGTTCTCTCTTCTTGAGAGATTACTCCTTTTACTAATATGTAGTGTCCATCTTTGTCTCTTACAATAGTTTTGCATTTAAAGTCTATTTTGTCTGATATTAGAATAGCTACTCCTGCCCTTTTTTGGCTATTGTTAGCTTGTAAAATGGTTTTCCAGCCATTCACTTTCATCCTCCTTGAATCCCTGGGCCAAAGGTGGGTGTCTTGTAGACAGCATATAGATGGATCATATTTTCTTATCCATTCTGCCAATCTGTGTCTTTTGATTGGTGAATTTAATCCATTAACATTCAGTGTTATTACTCGTAACGAATTTCTTACTTCAGTCATTTTTTCTTTGGGTTAATGTATGTCATATGTTGTTTTGTTTCTCTTTTTGAGTTTTCAGTTGTTTTTAAACTCTCCTCCAACTCTCTCTCCTTTGTTTTTTCCTTTCAATTTGTAGAGATTCCTTTAGTATTTCTTGAAGTGCTGGTTTCTTCTTGACTTACTCTCTTAATTGCTGTTTATCTGTGAATATTTTGAACTCTCCATCATTTTTGAATGCCAATTTTGCTGGATAGAGAATTCGTGGCTGGACGTTTTTTTCTTTTAGTGTTTTGACTATGTCATGCCACTGTCTTCTTGCCTCCATGGTTTCAGCTGAGAAATCAGCACTTAATCTTATTGTGCTTCCCTTGTATGTGATGGTTCTCTTTTCTCTTGCTGCCTTGAGTATTTTCTCTTTGTCTTGATAATTGGACAGTTTGACAAGTATATGCCTTGGAGTTGGCCTGTTGGAATTTATACTATTTGGGGTGCGCTGTGCTTCCTGGATCTGCACATCCATCTCTCTCGATAGAGTTGGGAAGTTTTCAGCCATAACTTCCTTCAACACTCCTTCTGTTCCCTTTCCCTTCTCTTCTCCTTCTGGGATGCCCATAATGCGTATGTTTGTGCGTCTTGCATTATCGGTTAATTCCCTGAGACCATACTGGATTTTTTCTATCTTTTTGTCTATCTTTTCTACAATCTCTTTGATTTCAACTGTGTTGTCTTCCATATCACTAATTCTTTCCTCTGCCTGTTCAATTCTGCTGCCATGTGAGTCCAGCGTCTTTTTCATTTCTTGACTTTTGTCTTTGTTCGCCATCATATCCATTACCTTTTTAGGTGTGTTAGCTATTTCTTCAGTATGTTCTCCCAGTGTCTTCTTTATATCCTTAATCTCTTCCTTCAGTTCTTTAAGTTGGTCCATGATATTTGTTTGGATAGCTTTGATTAGTTGTTCGATGTACTGCATTGCTTCCTGGTTTTTATTTTGTGCACTGGACTGGTCCATGTTTTCCAGTTTTTCAGAGTCATTTGTATTTTTCTGTTGCCCTCTGGTCATCATATTATCTTGATGGGTTTGTTCAGTTGATTAGCTTTTCTCTATGCTCTAGAATTTTATTTAGCTGTTGGTTCTGCGTGTGAGTTAAGTTTTCTCTTTGGCAGTTTTTCTTCTTATTTTATTTCCTTACTTCTTTCTATGTTCCCTTGAAGGCAAAAGGTTAGGGCCAGAGGAATCAAAAGATGTAAGGAAGGCAGAAGGATAATAGAAATATTGATAAAAGTTAGAAGAGGGGCAAAATGAGACTTAATGAGATGAATATTTAACTTGTGTAGGCAGTGTAGAGTACTAGGAAAAAATATGGAGTTCCTATAATGGACTGGGAAAACAAATGGAGGAATATATATATATAGTGATTTAGAAGGCTAGAATTATGAGGAGGTAGAGAAATAGTAGAGAAAGGTCTGAAAGGAAAAAGTTAATACTAATAAAAAAAAAAAAGAAAAAAGAAGAAGAAAACAAAATAGATGGGATAGAAATTGACACCCTTAAGTTGTGGGCCTATGAAAAAATGTTGTCTCTAAGAGCCACAACAGAAAACAGAAGGCAGAAACATGCAGGAAGGATAAGCGATAGTTTGTAATACAGAATCAATATATACAGCGCGTGGGAAATTACTGAATAAGAAGCCCAGCAAATAAGCTACCAGCTGGCAGCCCCTATTTAAAAAAAAAATAGAAGGAAATAGGAAGGGGGAGGAAAATGGGAATAATAGCAATAGACCAGAAATAAACAGAGAGAAACCAAAGATCCACCCAGGCAAGCAGTCAAACAGAGCTAAGGGGGGTCAATGATTCCCCTAGGGTCCACGTGGATCCTTCCTGCCTACTTGTGTTTATCAATGAATTTCCCCACAGGGTTCTATATGCAGGTCCTGAAGCAGCTTTTAGCTATTAAACTAAATTAAAAAGAATTTATTTTTCATTTGTTGAGGTGACCTCACTTTTTTTTTTTTAAGCCAAATGCAGGACCCAAAATAATTCCTCTTCTAGACCAACCCCCTTACGGAAGGGACCCTAGTTGGGCCCGTGGAAATTAATCAAGCACGTCTCACTTTCAGGACTCCCCAGGTTAGCTGAAACTCTGATGTTAGTCAGTGAGGAGTGCTAAAGAGGGCGGATTCCGCCCCTTCTGGAGCCGAGCTCCAGCGTTACCGGGCTGCTCAGTAAATCAGTTTGAGTGCAGATTCGCGTCTGCTCTCAGCCTGATGCTGCTTCAGGTCGGCTTATCTGCTCCCCAAAGCCACGGAGCGGTGTAGACAGCCAGATCAATGTCTAAAAATATAAAATACCCTTCCCTGTCTTCCAACGGAACCCTCCCTTTTATGGGAAGTGTCCCTTCCTCCTGTCTCCGCAGCGGCCCGGGTCTTATCCCTGGGTGGCTAGGGAAATCAGCTGCGTTCCCCGACCAAAATCCCCCTCCGGTTCACCGGGTGCTGACTAGCTCGTTTGCTCTGTTCACACAAGGTCCAAGGGGCGCCAGGCAGCCAGCTCCCCAGAAAATAAAACTTTTTCGCCCCGCCCGCGGCTCCAAATGGCCGTTTTAATTTTTTTTTCCGTAACCGCGGGGCTCAGCCGCCTGTGCTAACCTCCACCGGCAGCCTCAAAACTCACGAATCTCCACCGTTCGGTCCACGCTGCCGATCCCCGCAGATAGATGTCCCAAGCTTCTCACTCCACGCGTGCACAGCACAGACCCCCGGGCAGGACCCCGTCCCCAATCCGCCTTGCTCTGGGAGCTTGCAGTGTGCGCCCTCCTACACCAACGCCATCTTGCCCTCTCAGGCTAGAACCTTATTTCTTAATCTCAGCAGTACCCAAATGAGTGAGGAATGCTTGACTGACTCTTCGGCCACTTCTGTCTCTCACTGTACTCTGAAAGCTCTTGGCAAATTGAGTTTTCTTTGTTCTTATTTTTGTGGCTTTATAAATTGGATATTTAGGTCATTTATTTCATACTTTTCTTCTCTCTAATCTAAGTGTTTAAATCTGTAAAGCTTTCTCTAACCTCTTCTTTAGCTGCTGACCAAATATGTGTATATTTTGTATATTCATTAACATTCAGTTTGAATGTTTTCTAATTTCCGTTTTGAGATCATACTTGAACCATGAATTATGTGGAAATGCAGTTTAATTACCAAAGTTTGGAGGTTATCCTATATATTTTATAGTTATTTCCTTCTAATTTACATTTTCTGTAATTAGCAAACATGTCTTGTATAATATTTTTTAATCTCTTTAATCTTATGAGACTTGTTATGTTCACAGTATGTACTCTTTTTTGTGAGTTTTCTTAAAGCCTCTTGAGAAGAACTTGTGTTTTGTAGGAATTAATTACTACAGTTGATGACTTTATGTTATGTTTTTACTTGTGTGTAATTATTCCATTAATTGCTGAGAGTGGGAAAAAAATCTTTATTTTTATTATGATGTTGTCTATTTGAACATTTTATTCTGAAAGTTTTTGTTTCACACATTTTGAATGATTGATATGTCTCATATGTACATTTAAGAAATTTTTGTCTCCCTGATGAATTGACCATTTTCCATAACAAAATTCCCTCCTTTATCTGGAAAACATCTTGGACTCAAACCTTTTTTAAAAATTTGATTTTACTATTGCCACTCCAATATCTTTTGTTGGGTATGCAACATATACTTTTATCAGCCCATATCCTTTTAACCTTTGTATCTATATCTTTAAATTGTGTCATCTGTAGACAAAATGTAGTTGTTTTGGGGTTACTCTTTTTTTCTGCATTATTTTGGGTCATTTGTATATTTTTATAATTCCTTTGTAAACTCCTCTCTTGGATTTTTTAGGTCTATCAGTAAACAATTTTTTATTCATTTCTTTAGAGATTTAAATATTCTTAACATTTCACAGTCTACTTAAGATTACTTCTAAACCATTTTGTGTAAAATATAAAACCTTGTAACTATATAGGAGTATTGCCTTCTTGCTTTGATGTATTTGTAATGTTTATTTCTTTTCTCTATATTTATATTTATGAGACATTATCATTTCTGCATTACACTATTTTATGTAATTTACAGAATTAATAAAACTAAAATTTCTCTTATCCAAAGTATTTATTTCATTTTTGGTAATCTCTAGTCATTTTTGAGTTTCACCCTGGTGTCATTTCTCTTCAACTTGAAAAACTTTATTTTGCATTTCTTCGAGTAAAATGATGGCATAAGTATCAAGTACTTAGTTTTATTTAATTTGAAAAGTCTTTGTCTTGCCCACCTTTGAACTGGGTAAAGCATACCTAGATTTTACCTAAAACTGCACTCTTATTGGTTTACTCCTCTTCCTTCCCCTGCTTCCACCATTTCTCCATTGCTTTCTTCTAGGAACACATGTACTCTAGTCTCACTTGAGCTTCTGAGAACTGTACTCTGATACCTGCAACTGTTATTGGTGTCTTGGGCTTTGCCTGTCTCTATTGAAAGGGACCTTTGAATTATATAATAGTATTTCACATATCTCCCATACAGCCTTCACATGTGGCTGTGTAGAGGGTTCTCCCTTAGCTCAGCTCATAGTGTTGATGAGCTAGACTCTGGAATATTTTCAGTAATTCTTAACTTTCATATTTGAGTTCTCTTAATATTTTAAAATGCAAAGAAAATTGAAAATTCTAGGTGGCTCAAAATATATTTGCCATAAACATTAAGTACCGGAACATAGCATTCAGTCTCCATGGTAACCAGATATGTTTCAGGAAGAGCAGGTCAAGCCAGTGCTGCCAAACAGAAGCTAATGCAAGCCATTTAAATGTTCATTTTAAATGTTCTAGTAGCCACATTAAGAAACATGAAAAGAAACATGTGGAATTAATCTTATCATTTTTATTTAGCCAAGTATACCAAAAATATTGTCACTACCACCTGACAATAGCCACATTGAAGACCCAATATCCACTTCAGTTTACCATAATGGACCTCAGAAGCCTAAGACATGAAGAACTAAGTATTAAAATAAGGGTCTTCATGCTAGAGAATAGGATGGAGATAGGGAATGGGAAGTTAAGGCTTAAAATATAGAGGGTTCCTATTTGGAATGATGGAAATATTTTTGTAAGGATGGCAGTGATGCTAGTAGAACATTGTGAAGACAATGAACAACACTGAAATATATATTTGAATATGATTAAAAGGAGAAAAGTTAGATTGTATAAATAATAACAGAATAAAAATTTTTAAAAATCCATGGAACTATATTACAAAAACATTGAACTCTAAGTTAAACCACAGACTTTAATTTAATAGAATAATTATAAAAATGTGCTTTCATCAATTATAACAAAAGTTCCACACCAAAGGAAGTTGCACTTGGTGGGGTGGTATATGGGAATCTTCTATTTTGTGCATGATTTTTCTGTAAACCCATAACTTCTCTAATAAAATACTAGGAAAGTGAGAAATATAAGTAAATATATGAATATATATTTGTATATAAATATTTCAAAGACTCTAATGTAGGTACGATTCAATGAAAATGTATAGCTCCAATTCCAGAAGCAAATATTAATTTGATAAGCTCATCTTAATGATGGAATGTCCCATATTTGATGCTGATTTATGAAATTTAATAACATGTCCAGGTGTTTTTTACTGTCTCAAGTAATACATTGAATTTTATGCATTAGAATTTTATCCAAAATCTTGATAAATTCTGTTATCAATTTAATAATCTATATGTTAAGTCATGAGGAAAATTTACATATACAAGCCTATCATCTGATAAGATTTTCTATTTTAATTTTTGGTTCTTATGATTTATTAAATATATTGCAATTTTGTGCCTCTCTTCACAAAATGTTCAAAGGTGTTTAATTCTGTTTCATGAGGGAAACACTGTCATTTCCTTGACTATCTGAGGTCTTTATTTGAAATCTTCTCTTAAACATATTGAGACCTCATCTAGCAGCATTATTGTCTCAGGGACTTCCCTTCCCTGAAACTTCCAGAGTTTCTGATGCATAATTGCCCTGCAGTGAATACTTCCTCTCTTAATAGAGAATAGACTTTTTGGTCCATGCAGAAGAGGAAATCCCCAGATTCCGTATGTGAGTGGTGATTCTTTAATCAGAGGAGTACAGAATCAATGTGTCTTGTTGGTCTACAGCAGGGGTTATTAACTTTTTTTTATTCCACAGACCCTTTTGCCAGTCAGGTTAAAACCATGGACTCCTTCTCAGAATGTAGCAGCAGACAGTTTTATGATACTCAGCATTGTGTCTTTAAATCAAAATTTTCAATTCAAGCTCATGGATCCCCTGAAATCTTTCCCCTGAAACCTTTACAGACCCCAGGTTAAGAAACCCTGGTCTAGTGGATCAGTAATGAGGGGTTCAGAAATTCAAAACCAGAAATTTTGTATATGATAATAGGCATGCAAAAGGTGAAAATAGAATCAAACAAATAAGAAGAAACAAAGTTGTTAACAGCATGAGGAAACTGGGTGTGGCTAAGGGCTCATGTGTGGATCTGCAGTGAAAAGCAGGGAGAGCAGAATTACTCACTGAATCAGGGCACTGGCCCAGACCATGAGAACCAGAAACATGACTTTACTACTGTCCACAAGATTACAAAGACACATGGAACTCTGAGGCAGAGTCAAAACAATTAATCAGGAACCATTACCATTAGTCCTATGCTCTGGACATTGCAGATTAACAAGTAGACATTTGTCAAAAGACTGACAGCCCACTTTCATGTATTAAAAGACACCTCCAAGAATGTGAAAAGATAACTCACCAAATGAGAAAAGGTATTTGCAAATCCTTTTTCTGATAAGGAATATATTTTTTTATATAACTATTCATTGAGTTATTATGTGTCCAAATTGCAGATCTAAATATGTACATGGTAAGGATTCAGAAGGGATAATAGGTCAGTGAAGATGCTGTTGTTGGCAAATGACTAATTTCTGCATCCCTTTTGGTCCACTCTCCCAAGTGATTGTCTTTTTTATTCATAATTGTTACCTCATGGTTGCAAGATGGCTGCAGCATCCCTATGCATAGTAAGACAGGAAGGGCAGGTGTTGGGAAGGAGTCTTTCTTATTAGTCTTTTTTGTGGCAGGGAAACCTCCCCCACAGGGCACCCACAGGACTACCTTTATATCTTATTGGCCAGAACAACATCTAATGGCAAACTTCAGGCACAGAGAAGGCTCAGAGAGGGTGTACATGAGAAAGTAGCCTTTATCCTGGGAGGTGGGCTCTGTGCATGTTTAATAGGTGACTGTGGTTGATACTTTTCTGCTGTAGTCACTGGGGAAGCAGCAGTGGGAAACTGTAGTTCCCATCCTCATGACTCTTGAAGTCTACTGTGATGTCATGACTTGCTCTTACCCAGGCGTAGTGTTTATGATAAATTCTTAGTCCCAGAATTCCTTAATCCAAGAAGGAGAAAATTAAACTGCCAGCAGGTTGAATCACTCTCTTTGGCTTTCAGATTCCCACCATACTTTTTCCAGTATCAAATCTAGTTTGAGATCAACTTTCCTGCTTTCTTCATAGGACACAGATAATGAGTTTTCTGCCATGTATGTGAGCAGATCAGTACTTCAATATTGTTAGTACTTAAGAAAGTTCCAGTTGTACAAAACCCCACTTAACCAGTGCCAAATTCTCTGCCTCCAGCCACTTGTAAGAGTTAGGCAATCCAATCTCCAAATAATTTGCAAAGCTAATCCTGTGATTTCCAGTTTACTCCTCATATCTGTGTCCTTGGAATTCTTGTCTCTATGAGATATCCAACTTTACATTAATATATAATATTTTACATTTCTCCAGTATGTGTATGTGACTGTGAGGCTGAGTCTCTCTTGTGTCAATTCACAATTGACAAACAAGACTCTTGAATATCTTCTTCAATAATTCTCCAAAATTATGTATAGGAATATTTTTAAACTTTTAAACTTCAAAGAAGCTATTAAAAATTCTAGCACTTGGTTAAACATAGCCATGAGGGGAAGAAATGAATTGTGATAAGAACATCAATATCTGGCATACAGCATTCAGTCTTCACCATGACTAGGTCTATTTCAGGAAAAGTGGTAAGGGCAGCAGTGAGGATGTCAGCTGGAAGAAGGAAGGGCTGGGTATATTGATGATACCAGAGTACAATTGAGACCAAAGAGTTCAAATTCTGTAACACATGCAGCATCATTGCTGACCCAGAAGAGCACGTATCCAAGTAAATGTTAGATAAACTTGTTACTTCTGGATAGCATTCAAGCATTTTTCCAGTTCTCTGTGGTTACTGTGAATAAAGAATACTAGTATTTTCTATCATCTAGAAAAATTGCATAATCCATTTGCTCACATCCAAGTGTTTGTTTAATTCATAACTTCCATAAGTAGTGAAGTTGATCTTATAGAAAAAGAAAAGTATTTCAAATTTATTCAAGAGTTCAGGACATATAGGAACAGAAATATAAACATAAAATATAATGACTTTGACCATGACAATATTCAATGTTAAATGCAAATTAGAGTCTAATTAAATTTTGATATTTATGATTTGTAAAATATTCCATGTTTCCTAGTACTCTGTACAATATATGGACCAAGTAGAAAAGCCATATATATAAGCATAATATAAACTTCAAAAAATGTATTTTGTTGTCTTGGCTTTATTGGTCTAGTCTGGGTTGTGTTGGGGGATAACTAGAATCATTGGACAACAGATATTGAAGAAGCTTTGATCATCATTTCCTGGATTTGCAGGAGAAAAGAATGGCTGCAGTGGCTCAGAAGCAGGAATCTTGGTAAATGTAGTATCCATCACTCATGTTACAAAAAGTAATATTTCTAATATCTAAATCCAGGAAAATCCCCTCTCAGTGTAAATGGAAGTTTACCCACAGAGCAGTCTTTGGTTTAGTGCTGGCAGAGAAGTGTTTTCCTTTTCTCAAATTCAGTGTCCAGAATTCAAGTTCTGAAGACATTAAGACCTCTCCTCATTCAACATATTCCTTGCAAATACCCAGGTTGCAGTCTTTGCTTGTTCCCACAACAACCTCCCAGTAATAATGGCCAGAAGTGAACTGAGAGGAGCACAGGGCTGCATCTCTGAGCACACTCTTCCCAATGCATGTTTCTATGTCCACAGCATATGTGCCTCCTGGTCATCAGAATTGATGAGGTGGTTGTGGGCCGTCTCAACATACAAGGTCATATCCACTGTGGAAGAAAAATAAGTAGTTCAGCAAAAGGACAGTTCATACCCACTGTAAGGGTTGACTTAAGCAGAAGCCTGTGAGGGTTAAGACTTGGGCAGTGGTCCAACTGCCTGGGCAGTGGCCCAACTGCTAGATCAGCTATTAGCTCATAAAATTCTTGGCCCAGCACTCACAGTTTCTGGGCACAGCAGAAATGATTCTGGTTAGTTGCATTTTGTGTTCCTTCTGTTAACATTTGAGTGATAACTGTAGTGTATGGATAACTCTACAAATAAAGAATGGCCATGCTTGCTTGCCTGTTTTTGTCTGGAGCAGACTGTGGCTGTGCCAGTGTGAGCAAACTTATCTCTCCACCTAAGTTTTTCTTTTGCCTACCTCCCTCACGGGATCCCAAGATGGATGCAGAGCACTCCCATGATTCACTTTTACTGCAAAGGCCCAAGGTACTTACCTACATGATTTTCTTAATTTTGCTTTTTAAGTCAAATCCTTCTGGAGAAACAAAAATATCTGGGAGATTTTTCACTACCCTAAGCATCAGCTTGCATGGAGTAAAAAGAAACACACTTAGAAAACAAAGAAATTTATTCTTTTCGCAGTTGAAATTTTATACTGAGATATATGCTAAAACACACTCTTATTCACACCCTAAACAGCCACCATGGATTCATGAAATCTCCCCTGATGTAAAAGATAGAACATGACACATTGTCATCCAGGCTAAAACATATGCATGTGTACTTATGTCAAATCAAGTATAGTTGGTGGGACTGGCCAGTAGTAATGTGTGGAGTCTTTACACCAAGAGTAACATACAAATTCAAAAGAAAAAAATTAAGAGATGACCCATTATCAAGAGACTTAGGGAATTAGGGGGGATTGTCCCAGTTTGTTTCTAAGGAGGCTTCGGTAGAATTCAGGCGGCTGGGCCAGTGGAGCAGTTAGTATGATCTCTGGTTATTATTTCTTACTCATAAATAGTGTTTGTGCCCATCATTATCTGTGCAGTTGTTTACACTGGGCAGCCTTGTTGATCAGTTAATCCACCTGCTCTTAGACAGGCAGCTTATAGGAAAATACAGATTTTTTTTTCTTTCCTTTTTTTAGATTTTACACTATATCTTGTTTAAAGTATTATGAGAATGTGTGTGTTATTAAAATTGCTCTCGGGAAGGCAAGATGGCGTTAGTGTAGGAGGGCGCACAGTGCAAGCTCCCAGAGCAAGGCGGATTGGGGACGGGGTCCTGCCCGGGGGTCTGTGCTGTGCACGCGTGGAGTGAGAAGCTTGGGACATCTATCTGTGCGGATCGGCGGCGTGGACCCAACGGCGGAGATTTGTGAGTTTTGAGGCTGCCGGTGGAGGTTGGCACAGGCGGCTGAGCCCCGCGGTTAGGAAAAAATATATAAAACGGCCATTTGGAGCCGCGGGCAGGGCGAAAAAGTTTTATTTTCTGGGGAGCTGGCTGCCTGGCGCCCCTTGGACCTTGTGTGAACAGAGCAGATGAGCTAGTCAGCACCCGGTGAACCGGAGGGGGGATTTAGGTCGGGGAACGCAGCTGATTTCCCTAGCCACCCAGGGATAAGACCCGGGCCGCTGCGGAGCCAGGAGGAAGGGACACTTCCCAAAAAAGGGAGGGTTCGGTTGGAAGACAGGGAAGGGTATTTTATATTTTTAGACATCGATCTGGCTGCCTGCACCGCCCCATAGCTTTGGGGAGCAGATAAGCCGACCTGAAGCAGCATTAGGCTGAGAGCAGACGCGAATCTGCACTCAAACTGATTTACTGAGCAGCCCGGTGACGCTGGAGCTTGGCGCCAGAAGGGGCGGAATCCGCCCTCTTTAGCACTCCTCACTGACTAACATCAGAGTTTCAGCTAACCTGAGGAGTCCGGAAAGTGGGACGTGCTTGATTAATTTCCACGGACCCAGCTAGGGTCCCTTCCGTAAGGGGGTTGGTCTAGAAGAGGAATTATTTTGGGTCCTGCATTTGGCTTAAAAAAAAAAAAGTGAGGTCACCTCAACAAATGAAAAATAAATTCTTTTTAATTTAGTTTAATAGCTAAAAGCTGCTTCAGGACCTGCATATAGAACCCTGTGGGGAAATTCATTGATAAACACAAGTAGGCAGGAAGGATCCACGTGGACCCTAGGGGAATCATTGACCCCCCTTAGCTCTGTTTGACTGCTTGTCTGTGTGGATCTTTGGTTTCTCTCTGTTACTTTCTGGTCTATTGCTATTATTCCCATTTTCGTCCCCCCTTCCTTTTTCCTTCTATTCTTTTTTTTTTAAATAGGTGCTGCCAGCTGGTCGCTTATTTGCTGGGCTTCTTATTTAGTAATTTCCCACTCGCTGTATATATTGATTCTGTATTACAAACTATCGCTTATCCTTCCTGCATGTTTCTGCCTTCTGTTTTCTGTTGTGGCTCTTAGAGACAACATTTTTTCATAGGCCCACAACTTAAGGGTGTCAATTTCTATCCCATCTATTTTGTTTTCTTCTTCTTTTTTCTTTTTTTTTTTTATTAGTATTAACTTTTTCCTTTCAGACCTTTCTCTACTATTTCTCTACCTCCTCATAATTCTAGCCTTCTAAATCACTATATATATATATTCCTCCATTTGTTTTCCCAGTCCATTATAGGAACTCCATATTTTTTCCTAGTACTCTACACTGCCTACACAAGTTAAATATTCATCTCATTAAGTCTCATTTTGCCCCTCTTCTAACTTTTATCAATATTTCTATTATCCTTCTGCCTTCCTTACATCTTTTGATTCCTCTGGCCCTAACCTTTTGCCTTCAAGGGACATAGAAAGAAGTAAGGAAATAAAATAAGAAGAAAAACTGCCAAAGAGAAAACTTAACTCACAC
>JAKSZT010026900.1:306154-405761 GCA_026826555.1 Tolypeutes matacus | reverse complement strand
AGGACTTAGTAAAGTGTCTGCAAGTATGGATATAATTGTATATATATGTTGTGGCTTTATTTGCAAGAAAAAAATAATTGTTCAGTCTTGCAAATGCATTTTTATTTTCTGCAATACTCATATTTATTAGAATGGAAACAGACCTTAATACAAAGTTGAAAAATAAAAAATAAAATTTCAAATTTATTGTTGAGATTATTCTATTTGATTGATATTTTTAAATGTAAAGATTAGTCTAATAAATAATTTAATTGTATTAGTTTAATTTGTTGCTCTAATTTATTAAATTAAGATGAAAGAGAAAAACACATTGTTCTCAATAAATTAAATATGCATATGATAAAAATCCACATCAAATGTTAACACTCCAGGAAAGAAGCAAAAAGCAAAACATTAAAATTAAAATTAACTCAGTAGTCACTATCACATTTATTGGGAAAAGGTTAGCAACATCTCAATTAATATCAGAGAGGATGAGGATTAATGTTATCATCATTATTATTAATTTTGTAAATCTCTAGAGTAGGGATCTTTGTGAGGGTAAGGATAAAGACAACAGGAGGAATGGAAAGTAGAAAGGGAGGAGCCAAATGCAATAATGGTTAGAAAAATAAATAGTAGACTTAAGTATCAATAAGAAGAAGGCATCTTTCCTGTTATTTCTGGATAATATGATGGTTTACTTAGAAAATTTTTAAAAAGCCAACCCAAAACTACTAAAATTAATATAATTATGTTAATATAATCTGTTAAAATACATATGAAAAAAATTATCAGCTTAACCATGTATCACTGTCAGTCTCAAGAATATTGGCCAGAACAAGAAAATAAAAAGCTGAGAATGATCCTGAATATTGGACTGATTTAAAGGCTCTTGGAAAAATTTACTGAGGGACATCTAAAAATTAATAAATGATGGAAACATGATGTATATTTTATATTGAATTATACCCAATATTATAAAGACATTAATTCTACCCTCAACTTAATTTATAACTATGATGCAATTAGAATCAAAATATATTTTTTGGAAAATGATATAGATTCTAAATTTAGAATAATAAATGCTTATATAATTATATATTTATGATATTTTATAGATATTTTGTATAATTATATTAAAACACCTGCATATACTGATATATATTAATATATAAACATGTATTATATTTTATGGGAAAATAATAGGCAACCATTACAATAATTATTTGAAACAAAGAATATTAGGTGAAGAAATACATTGTCAGTTATTAGGGCATATTCATTCTGTAATAATCTTAACAGTGGAAAAATGGTCTAATAATGTTACATGATAGAAATCAGAGAAACAAATCATGGTGAGTAAGAATATTTCAAGAGATTTCATTATTGCCTTGTTAACTTCTACTCATCTTCATATATCAAAAGAATGACATTGAATTCCATTTATACCAGGTGCACACCTCACAATTTTCTTTGTTTCTTAATTTGTTACAGTTTGGGAAAATCTATTTATTTCACCATGCATTAGTTTTTGCCTCCTTTGCCAGAATGTATGCCATAAGATCAGTCACTTGATCTCCATTTGCTCACTGTTGTGTCCCAAGCACATAACATAGTGTTTTGAATATAGTAAGTGTGCATTAGTTTGAATAAATGGGGAAAGGAAAAATTATTCATTAAATAAAGCTCTGATATTCAGTTATATGGGGAAAATTTAGCTTACTTTGTGGAATCTTTGTATTCCATATACTAAAATTAATTACAAATTGATTCAAGTGTTAACTTAAAAAAGTAAATCATGTTTTGTTCCAGATGAACGTTGAAATAATGTTTAGGGTTGAGAAAATCTTTCTTAGCATAATAGAGGAAGGAGGGAAGGAAGGATGGGAGAGAGGGAGGAGGGAGGGAGGGAGGCAGGGAGGAACAAGAAAGAGGGAAGGAGTGAGCGAAAGATATACATTTCTATATGTTTAAAAGCATCATCAATAAATTATAATACATAGATAAAATGGGAAGCTTTAGTATAAATAACAGCATATTTATATCTTTTAAAACAAAGCAGCCTTATTAATCAGTTAAAAAAAACATGCAAAAAACTGAAACACACAAATGAAAAGGTATCAAAGGTCATGAACAATTAGAGGTAGAAGAAATATGAACAAATTACAAACATAAAAATTATACCAATAACCAAAGAAAATGCATAAAATAGGAAGCATCATGTTTTGAAATAATCAGCTAGGCAAAATGAAAAAAAGTATATATGATATAATAAATATCTATAGTATGTAAGATACATATTATGTAATTGTACATATATATATAATTATCAGAACTAGTACAGAAAATAATGGGCATTCCAGCAACACTGCCAGGAGTCAAATTGCCGAAAATTTTATTAGATATTTATTTACCGTTCAACTATTATTTATTGAGTCTCTAATTTGTCTTAGGCAATACAGATAAAGTGGAAAAATAAACAAAAAGAGAGATCAAAACCCCTTCCTACACAATAAATCACAGAAAGACAACAAGCAAGCTAATTCAGTAAAAAAATAATATATACTGGTAAATGATATGGAGAAACAAGTAAATCAGCAAATTATGATAGTAATAGTAGCTATAATTGCTTATATAGCACTGTCAGTATTCTAAATCTTTATACACTTTTCCTCATTTAATTCTCAAAGTGGCACTAGAGGCTGTTACTATTACCACTCCTGTTTTAAAGATAGTAGAAGCAAAACACAGAGATATGTGACCCAATTTCTCATAGCATGTAAGGGCAGAGCCAGAATTTGGAACTGACAATCTGGCTCCAGCATTCTCACCATCACCATCATCAGGTGCTGAGGAGTGCACCATAGAGATATCTGAGGAAAGACAATTCCAGGTAGAGGAATTGACTAAGGCTGGCATGACCCTGGAGTGTATGAGGCCAGTGTGGTTAGAAGGATAAAGAGGGATGGTGGGATACGGCAGATGAGGTCAGAAAACTAACAGGGACCAGTTCATGTTGGGACTTATGGTCCATTGTAAGGACTTTGGATTAGACTTTGGATGAAATGATCACCTTATCAGGATTCTGCTTTGAGGAGTGAGATCACCTAAATTACTTTGTAAAAGGATTATTATGGGTATCATGTTCAAAACTGACTGTAGAGGGGAATGATAGAAGCAGGGAAGCAATTGGTAGGAAATTTGCATTAGAAAGGATAGTGAAGACCACTATGGAGTAACAGTAAAAAGTAGTTGGATGCTAGATAGTCTAAAATACTGCATCATTCTAAACAAAATATGAAGGAATTTCTCACAGCAATCTTATTTTACTAATTAAATAAATCATATATTAAAAGGCATGCTTTTTCCTGGGTGAGACCAACGAACTGGACAGTAGGTGGTATAAATCCATTGAGATTCATGGGGGTGATGATGGACAACTACCAAACCAAGGAACCAAGAGAGTCTACAACTGCAAGCAAGGTAGTCCCATCCATCAGCCCTATGAGATCACAGCCCCATCTCAACTAGAGATGGAGTGGACATCACCATCCCAGAATCCTCAGAATTGGGGAATGAACTATGGACTAAAGTAGACTGGTATTCTACCAGTAAATAGACATATTGTGAGTCTAGCAATTGAAGAAATTATATCATTGGTGTGGTGGCAGTGGCCACCGAAGGTTCTGAGGGCAGGGAGGGGGAAAAACAGGTGTAATTCAGGGGCATTTTTGGGACTTGGGAATTGTCCTGAATGATATCACAATGACAGATACAGTCCATTATAAATCTTGCCATAACCTTCAGAATTGGGCCGGAAAGAGTGCAAACTATAATGTCAACTTTAATGCACGCTTAGTAGCAATGCTCCAAAATGTGCTTATCAAATGCAATAAATGCATTTTTTATTAAAAAATAAAAGGCATGTTTGTGAAGAACCTTAAATAGTATGTAAAACCCTGATATGCTGCTGGTGAAAGAAAATGGTATTCATATCTAGTAAATTGCTACATATTTTTGAGTCCAATTTTAATAAAATACATAAAAATATGTGAAAGAAGACAAGGTAACTGCACTGAAACTTAAACAGCAGTAATCTCTAAAGACTGATTTACACACAATTTTTCATTTTTACTGCATATGAAATTTTATAAAGCAGCACACACACACCTTATTTATATTCTGGAAAAATATATTTTACAAAGAAAGGGTATATAAAAATGCTCTATGACTATCAAGGTGTTTTAAAACTCCAAGGTTTTTATTAAATACAAAAGCTTGTTGATTTTATTGAATTATACTAATTAGTAGAACAATATTTTAAAATTCTAGTTTCACTATAAATTAATAAGGCAAGGTTACTTTATTATATCTATAATGTCGGGGTGATTTGTTAACAATTTGGACAAATATCCAAATAGATCCTTGTCTCAGACCATATGACAAATTAATGTCATGTCATTTTAAAACATTAACTGTTAAATAAAGTAAACTGCAAACTCTATTAGGATGCATATTATGAGGTCTTATTGTTTTCATTTCCACACTTAGTAAAGAAAAGATAAATAGGTTCGTCTGCTTAAAAACTTAAAACTTCTAATTAGCACATTCTTTTAGAAGAGGGTAAAACAAGTCAAACTTTCTCACAAAGAAGTACACTGGGAATGGAAGAGACAAATATAAACAAATTATAACAATGTGTATTATAACAATACATTATAAGTGATTGTGACATTTAAAATGTTTGTTATCTGTTTTTGTTTTGCTTTGCTTTGTTTATGTAAATATATTAATGTGGGAGATGCGGGGACCGAGGCATATAGGAATCTCTTATATTTTTTATGTAACATTTATGTAATCTAAGAATCTTTTTTTAAAAAAAGAGTATTTGAAATTGCTATTTGATAATTTTATCGAGACTCAGTTGATTGCTTATTTTTTTTTTCTTAGTGAAAATTTTCTTTATTTGTAAAGAAGCTTTAGATTACCTAAATGTTACATCAAAAATATAGGGGATTCCCATTTACCCCACCTCACACACACAACAACCCCCATTAACAACATCTTTCATTAGTGTGGTACATAAGTTACAATTGATGAACACATACTGAAGCATTGCTACTAAGCATGGTCTGTAGTTTACATTATGGTTTACACTTTGCACTGCCCAATTTTATAGGTTTTGAAAAAATATATGATGGCTTGTATCTTTCATTGCAATGTCATGCAGAACAAATCCAATGTCTCAAAAATGTCCCATGTTACAACTATTCTTCCTTCTCCCTCCCCTCAGAACCTCTGGTGACCACTTTCTTTATATCAATGTTACAAGTTTTTCCATTACTAGAATAAAAATAAGTCTACTTTAGTCCATAGTTGCATTTATACCTTATGTTTGTTCATTCCTCAATCATGAGCATTTTGGTATAGTGATGCCCATTCTGCTTTCGATTGAGAGGGGGCCTAGATCTTGTGGGCAGATAGACGGAAATGTCTTGTTTGCAGTAGTAGATGCTCTCTATTTTGGGGGATGGGCATGGCCCATCATCATCCTTTTGTTATTTTTCCTGAGCGAATCCGAAGAAGTGGAGAAAAGCTGTTGGCTGTCACTCTGCTGTGATTCAGAACTCAACTGGCATATGAATGAAGATTTAAGTCTCTGGGACATATATTTAATGGGTATAGTCCTAATTATGGGCTCAAATAACAGGGCCAGAAGAACCATGTGTAGGAAAATCATAAATGAATCTAACTCTGATACAATGGGGAGATAGGTTATCATATATTCCAAGGTAAGTTCCACCGACAGTGTGCCAATTTCCTGGAGTTGTCTGCCCTGTCTGTAGTGTTTAGATACTTGAGACACTAATAATGGTGGGAGTCAGTGAGATCCACCTGAGATGTGCCTAAGCAAGCCATCTGGAATGACCTCCTGACTCACTGGGACTATCTTATTCATAAAAATTTATTTGGGGAAGCGGCTGTGGCTCAATCAGTAGGGCTCCCGTTTACCATATGGGAGGCCCCGGGTTCGGTTCCTGGGGCCTCCTGGTGAAGGCAAGCCCGCCCGCACGGCGTGGTTAGCTGACCCAGCGAGCACGAGCAGCAAGGGGGGGATAAATGAATAAACAAATAAAATCTTTAAAAAAAAAAAAAAAAAAATTTATTTGTATTTAATATTTCTTTCTTTTGGTCTAGGTCTTTTTCCAAATGTGTCACTAGTTGGCACTTGGAAATAATCCCTCAATGCCAGGGAGATTCATCCCTGGCAGTCATGTCCCATGCAGTGGGGAAGGTAGTGAGTTTATACGCTCAGTTTGGCTTAGGGAGATGCCATATTTGAGCAACAAGGAGGCTTTCAGGAGATAACTTTTAGGCAATATATATTACTAAGCTAAATTTCAATACAAGAAGAATAAGGTTCCTAAGTACAAGCATCGGTATCAAGTGCCTGGCATATTGGTCTGTCCTCCTTTGTTAGGCACTGCTCATGTACTCTAGGGATTCTTTCCACTCTATTATAGAATGTAACTGGTCTTCATAGGAACTGATTAATCTTAGGTTAAGTGAAATCTGGAGCTGAGGCTTCCATTGTAGACTTCCCTATGCACCGGGAAACAGAAACCTGGTCATTCGAGAAAGAAAAATAAAGAAACTCAGGCAAGAGAAAACCATGTGGACTCAAGAGAGAGAAAGAGGGTGGCTATCTTTATTCCTGTAGTTTCCCAGGCCCAAGTACTTCTTCCTCGAGATGTGGTTATTGTCTTTTTTATTGAGTTTCATAACCTAGCACTCTAATTTTATTTTTAAAAATCTCTTTTCAATTATGTTTGTTTTTAGTAAGAGACTTGGAGTGGTGCTTATGGCTTTAAGGTGAAACAAATATTTTATAAGAAAAGTAGAAGGATGAATGGATTCTTATTTCATCAATTTGCTGAATGATATGACTCTTCCACTATGAGCTATGTAATGTAACAGGTGTTGGAATGGTTCTAGTGACTCAGGGAATGCAGACATGTTGATAGTAGACAAAATGAAGACATGTTGATAGTGTCATAGACATATAACCACTTTGATGCCCTGATCTGATTCTATTTTTTCATTCTTTCTGTCATTTTTACTCTCATCTCACCAAAAAACCCAAGAGTCAGTCTTAAGCATGACTAGTAATCAGAACATGTCTGTATTTCAATATGTGACATCATAGCAGAAAAGAAAAAAGCTTAGCATTTGGAGTCTGACGGTCTTGAGTTCAAATTTCATTTCTACCACTTTCTGGCAAAGTGGTTTTAGATAATATCTCTGAGTTCCATCACAAAAGCTTCTCAAAAACCACCTCCGAGTAGTGGACAAAAGATTCACAGTAGCTTTGACATCATTAAATTCTAGGTAAGTGGTGCTTACAAAGCTCAGGAATCAAAGCTGATCCCATCCTTCAGTTACAGTTTTTTGAGTAATGTAGGAAGCATATCAGACACTGCAGTAAGGTTTACAGGGATTTCATCCTGAATCTGCCTCTTACCAGCAGAATTATCTTTAAAAGATTTATGTCTATGATAAGAAACTATAACAGCATTGCTGTGAGGGTCTTTCATAAAGTGTGAAAGCTCCAAGTGGTAATTATCAAAGAAGAAGAATATCAAAATATTGGTTTCCTTCCCATAATGATTGTAAAAGAAATGTCCAGAAAAAAAAATCAGTATTATGAAATAACACAGATTTCAAATATCATCTTTGAGGAATCTGTAAGTTTATCCACTCTCTACTTGGATGGACTGGGTGAGAGATAATCAGAATTGAACTTGAACACAAGCTTTAGGAGATCTCAAACAAAAAAGTGAAACACAGGCACTTATAATCAGTAGAGTAATGATGTTAGAGTCTGAAAAATAAGGCAAACCTGACCATCTTTATTTTAATTCAGCATTACTTTATATATTTATTACCTGATTACACTTTCATAGAAATGGAGGACATGGCATTAAGGAAAATAAATAAAATTGACAAGAAAGAAAGATCCTTTAGCATAATTTACTCGACAAAACATATGTGATTATCAATAGAGTGTATGAAGGAGAGTTACTCTAAATATTGCATATATACTTTGGTAGGGAAGAAAAATGGATACATGAATAATAAAAATGATGCTCAGAATTTCCTGTGAGCCAGCTATGTGTCAAGCAGTATTTTATTTACATTTATTCCTCATAAAAACCTTCTAAGGAGGATAATAATCTCATCTCCATTTTACAGTTAACAAAACTTAGCAACAGAGAACTTAACTAAAAAGTTCACGGATAAATAGTTAAGAAGTGGTAAACAAAGGCTCAACCCAGGGATTCTGACCTTATTCTAAACTATCCAATAAAAGACAGGGGATGGGGGGTACGCAGGACAAGGCTGGTCCATAAAGTCCATTTCATTACCAGCTCAGACCTGCATTTAAACATAACTATATTATGTTAGCAAAAATAAGTTATTTTGCCTGCTCCACACCAATATCCTTGCATTGCTGGGATCAGTGTGATAATTAAATATAAGTATAATCAGTTAGACACAGAAAACAAATGATGCACAAGGTCAAAGAGTGGGAAAAACAGATAATTACAACACAAACATTGTTGCTAACAAACATTGCATACTAAGAACAAGTGTTAAGATTGTATTAAGGCACTGGTTTTATTAAAACTATTAAAACAATGTCAGGTGTAAAAAAAACCATTGCATATGTAGAATACAGCTTGCTGAGTCCTTAGAGTCCATTCTTGGTGTAAGGCATCATGGTGTTAGACTGAACCTATTAGTGTAAGCAAGAGTTGCCTTCAGAAAGGCCTTTGTGAAAAAGGACTTTTGTACCTTGTCATTAATATTTACCAATATACCACAACAATATATATTGCACTTTCACTGCCCCAAGTTTGTCTTGATGATTGCTTTGTTGACTGCCTCTTTTGCATTCTTGTTCCTTAGACTGCAGATCATGGGATTCAGCAGGGGCATCACCATGGTATAAAGCACAGCAAATATTTTCCCCTCCCCCATAGACTCCTCAGTCAGCCGCTTAAAATACATGAATATTAAGGCCCCATTAAACATGGTGACAGCTGTCAAGTGGGACCCACAGGTGGAGAAGGCCTTCTTCCTCCCATCAGCAGAGTGCATACATAGCACAGCTACTACAATGAGGGTGTAGGAGATTAGGACCACTGCAATTGAATATGTGAAGTTAATGCCAGTAACTACAATCATTGTGTATTCTTTGATGAGGACTCCCCCACAGGCAATCTTGATGAGAGGAGGATCTGCACAATAGAAGTGGTTGATTTCAAAATTCCCACAGAAGTACAAGCCATATGTGCACAATGTGCATGTTAGACTAACAGAGAATCCATAGACATGAGGCAATGAGACGAGTCGAACACAGACTGTCCTAGACATTTTGTTGCCATAAAGCAAAGTGTTGCAGATGGCCATATAGCAATCAAAGGCCATCACTGACAAGATGTAGTCTTCCACATGGACAAGGGCAATGAAAAAGTAACATTGCACCAAACACCCCATATAGGAAATGGTTTTTGTCTTTGATAATAACTTTTCCAGGATTTTGGGGGTCATATTGGATGAGAACAACACATCTACAAAAGATAAATAACTCAAGAAAAAGTACATGGGACTCTGAAGCTGGAGACTGATGCTGATCAAAATGATCATCCCAATGTTCCCTATCGGAGTGACAGGGTAAACTACTAGGAAGACCACCAAAAAAAAGAGAACCTGTAGCTCCTGGTGACTGGTCAACCCCAGTAGAATAAATTCTGCCACATCTGTGAAATTTGGCATTGCCTGGCATAGACCCAGTCTGTTTTGTTATGGAGAAAGACAAAGAATGAAGAGATTTTTTTTCATTGCTGAAATATTTGAGTCACATTTATTCTTTTTCTAATTCAAATCATTTAGAAAACAATGTAGATTTTGCAAAATGTTCAAGAGAGAAATAATATAGGCATTATTGTTACCTTAGATAGGTCTTACAGACAATTGCCATTTATCTTTTTTCCAGTTTCTTATCTCTAAAACAGATTATACTCATCACTAAAATATATAGTACTAAAATTAGGAATTTATACCAACATGACAAAAGTCAGACTGATAGTTGCAAGAGATTGTCTAAACAAATTCCAATATATTATTTGATAGAAAAGAAATATTAAGACCCAGAATGTTAAAATATAAACCCAAGGTCAGCTAGCCAATTAACAAAAAACAGGAAAGGAAACAAGGGGAGCTTTTGAAACTCCATCAAATACTGTTTCCATATATCATAGTGCCTCTCAATGTCAACAAAAATGCAAATACATGTGATATTATCCATTTTTACATGCTTTGGAAGGGAAGCTTTTCCTGTATAATTTTTTGGGACAATGGACTTATATTTTGGCCTTACAATCTAGTTACTGACATAATTATTTTATCTATGCCAAATTATTTGATTATATGCTTTCAAAATATGAGATTCTGCCTCATATTTTATTTTACTTTGCTACACATTATTCTGATTTGATTGCTGCCAACTGCAGCGGCGAGGTAAGAAAGAATTAACAGCATAAACTCTTTCTGACTTTTTTTAGTTATCTCAGAAAAATAAACTACAAGTGTATCAATCACTGAGCATCGCTATCAAAATGTAACAGTAAATAAACATCCTGAGGTAACATGTCAGTGATGTGTTTTATTAATTACAGTGGCTCTTTTCAGACTCCAGTAGTTTTCAGAAACAATACCACCCCTAACCATTCAAACCCCAATTTAAAGTCACTACAAAGAAAATATTCCCAAACATTATTTTTCCCAGTTGACTTCATGCAAGAAGCAAAAGTGTGTCTTGAGTGCTTAAGGAAGTATCTGTAGGATTAGGACCACCCTGGGAATTTCAGCTCTCCATAATAATAGTGTTTGAGTGCTTAACACTCAGTGATTCATAAATGGGCTTTGGTTTATAATTGGTTTCATTCATTTATTCTACAAAAATCAAAGACAATTAACATATGTCAGATATATTTGTTAGATTATATTCCAAACTAATCTAAATTCTGGAAATGTGAGGGTGAACAAGATATACAAAATTCCAGCTATCATCATAATTCATTCTTATTGAAGAGAAATAAACTAGTAAACAAATGAGATATTTTTGAAAGTAGGAACAGATGTGACAAAAGTTGAGTATGTTGATAAGATAGGGTATAAGGGGGAGAAGGTGAAGAAAGAGCGGCCAAAGAAAATTTCGTCAAATAGGTAGCTTTTGAGCTGCTATGAAGCAACCAGCTATGTAGAAATATGGGGAAAGAAGGAGGACAAGTTCAAAAGAGGAAATGTTATCTTGGCATGTTCAAAAAGAGCATTGTTACAAAGATTTCTTTGTGTATTAAAAAGTTTATGAACTTTATGATCATATCATGTATCCTTCACTTAGCAGCAGGGTACACTTGGGAAGGTAATCTCTATGAACTAATAAACATGCTATGTTTAAAATGAATTGGGTATATAACATTAAAAGCACTGAAGTTTTAGTTCTGATCTAAGTTTCTCCTTATTACAGATTTTCATAAATGTAGCTTATTTGTTTTGATCAAGTGTGGAAATAGCCAGATGAGAGCTGTAGACTATGGAAATAGAGCTAAGCTCATGGACTTTCCTGTATTAAAACTTCTGACCTTAGTAGATTCTCTAATTGACAAAGGCTTGAATTGGGTTAACGTCACTACTATATAGTTTTAAGTATAAAATATTATATAAAATATTAAGCATCTTAGAAATACAAGCTAATAGTATCTTTCATAAAAGAAGATCATTATTACAGCCTATTCTATAATTTTGTTTCAGTTCCTGTGTAGTGTGTGAATTTCTCTTCCTTTACAAATAATCGTTAGATCTCTGGTAGTAGAGTTTGTCTGATTCACATTGGAACCCCTTGTGCTACCTAGCATAGTCATTATATACCCATAAAAAACAGATATTC
The DNA here is from genome assembly GCA_026826555.1 of Tolypeutes matacus. Taxonomy (NCBI): domain Eukaryota; kingdom Metazoa; phylum Chordata; class Mammalia; order Cingulata; family Chlamyphoridae; genus Tolypeutes; species Tolypeutes matacus. Next base: position 393,763 of record JAKSZT010026900.1, on the reverse strand, counting down.
AGGAATAATCATAAATACAACTTTTCAAAGCTTCCTGATCTTTAGATCAGTTTGATATAATGCATCAAAAATTCCAATGGTTTAAAACTAAGAAATATTTTTTCTAGTAGCAGTAACAGCAGCTTTATAAAATTAAGAATAGCTAACTTACTGCATTCTAAGCCCTTTGCAAACAAAGGTGCTATGAAACAGGTTCTATTAACATCTCCATTTGACAAATGAGGAAACTGAAGCACTGAGAGATCCAGAGCCTCCCTGAAACAGGCAGGATTGATAGGATTGAGATGCAAACCAATAAGATGGCTCTTGTGTTATAAACTTAACCAACTCATATGTCAGGCTTTTCAAAAAATCTATTCTATTATTCTGGTAATTTTAATTTAAAATTCAGTTTGATTGTCCTTCCAGATAGAAGAAAGTTATCCTTTTAATAGTTTGTCCTTGATGGAATATCTGAGTTTTGCATGATTCTCTCCAATTAAGACTGGGCTACAGACAGTGTAGAACATTTCTTCCCCTTTCCCTCCAAAGTTAGGTGATTCTAACAACCTCATACCAGATGACTAAGTACTTTTCATTACATATTACACATTATATTATCTATCTAGACATTTGGGAGGATGGAATATAGAATTTAAAAATACAGACTCATTCGTATTAATAATTTGGGAATTCCTCTTGGAGAAAAACAGTGAAGAATAATCACTGGTCTAAACATTCATACTTACTCAATATTCCCCAATCTTTTCATACATATTTTAAAACAACAATGTGAAAATCAATGGTCTTTAGGTGTAAAGAACAGGGAAAGGAGAAAAAATAAGAAAAGAAGAATTTTGTAAATGCCCATTATAATGAGTTCATTCTTATGATGTTTTGAATACATTATGGATAAAAACAGGAAAATGTACCAGAAATATAACTTTACACAGTAAAATATTGCATTAACAAATAAACACAAGGATGAAGTCTTCATCTTCTTTTCAAATAGTGATTAAAATAAAACAATTGTTCTTCATTAACCTGAATTGCAGAGCTTAGAATTTGTAGCCTTACCTTCAACAGAGCAGAATAGCAAATGAGTAATTTCTCAACATTTAAATTAGAGTTTGGGAAACTGGGAGCATCTCCTTAAGGACCCATCTATATATTATGAAAGAAATAATAATTAAAATTCTAGGAGCATATCAGGGGTAGGGTAAGGGAAGAGATTAATTGGAATAATAATTCTTATAATAAAATAAGTTCAAAATTCTTGGCATCATGATATCATCTGTCTACCACTTTCAAATGGGTTCCGTCCTCTTATTGTCACACTTGGAAACCAGGCATCTCAAGAAAATATTCTTGGTCAGTATCATGCAAAAATTTGATGAATCACTTTCTTTCTTGTGTTGCTATGTCTCTACTAAGCACCGTCTTTCAGGATAAATGATCTCAGCAATTTATGTCCTATACATTGAAAAGTAGTTTTGACGGATGACACATGTCTCAAAAGTATGGATCACCTCACATTTGGGGAGAATGAATTTGAGTAGAGGTCACTGGTGAAGTGATAGATTGTATTATAAGGAATGTATCCCTCTACATAAATACTTTTCTGGTATGTAGTAGAGCATAGCCTTTGACAACATGAAAACAGCTCTGAAATCTAACTTTGGCTCTACCACCTTAACATTGTGACCATGGGCAAATAACATAATTCTGAGTTTCAATTCACTCACTTGTGGAATGGAAAAATTCTGCCCTGAGATGTGGTTATGAGATAATTAAGGGATGACTCTCAGTACAGTGTCAGTGACATATAAAGCACTAAATAAATGGACTCATTTGTGTAGTCACAGCTCTAAGCAGATTATAAGTATTAATTCACAACCTCTATGGAGTTGTGACTAATATTATCCCCATTTTGAAGAATAAAATATGAATTTTATAAACTAAATATGAGCTTACATTTTTTTAACCAAGTTTACAAAGTGAACAAGTGAAAGAACAAGATTGGCAACCTAGGTTGTTCATTAACTCTGAACTATATACTACCTTTATTTGGTCTGGGAAACTATGGGCAGAACTATGTTCAGGTAAAGCTTCTTTTGCATCATTCAGTGTCAAAATACTTTGAATCCCTGAGTTCCTGACCATCTATTATGAGAAAAATCTATCAGGTGAATGCATTGCATCAGAGTATTATGACTTAATATTTACTCTCTCAAGAAAATCTAAATTTGAAAGGAAGAAGATATGTTAGTGTGTGTATGCATGCATGTGTGTATGTGTTTGAGAGAGAAAGAGAAACAGAGAGAGTCAGAGAGAGAGACACAAGACAGAGAGGCTGTAGGAGAGATAAAGGGACTCCATAGTTATAAATTGGGGATGCCTAAATATAATTAAGCTGATAAATGTAAAAATAATTATAACATGCCATCGATCTAAAAAATGTGTTTTGCAGAAGCATTCTAAATTTTCAGCAGATGGCAAAATCACTTTAAGCTCTGCCAAAAGAATCTAAACCCAAGGAAATTATATGTGTCAGAGAGGTCTTGGAGATTAGAGACTACAACTGACAAAATTGGATGTGATGCAAATGACTTGTCCAAAATCATCCACAAATTAATTTGAAATTTGAAAACTCAAAACAATAACATGATTTAACCACAGACCCTGGCATTATTATTCCTCATATAACACTGACTCTCCAAAAATGTTAGTAGGAAGTATTTTGTCTTCGAAAAATGAGGAAATGAAGATGATCCAAATCTTCCAGCCAACATACTACAAAGTTTTAAAATGCTTTAAAAATATATTTTGAAATGTATTCATAATCAGTACTTAGTTTGAATTGTCATGGTTCCCAATAAATGGCAAGAACTTGTTTTAATGCCAAAATAAATTACTTTTAATTTTTCCCCCAAGTAACATTAAATAAGTTAGTTCTTAAAGTCCTTAGGGGTTTTAATTTTTGCAACTATATACACAGTAATATTGCAATTTAATCTTTTTTTTTTATTTTTTTATTTTTTATTTTTTATTTATTTTTTTTTTTTGCAATTTAATCTTAATTAGCAATTCGTTTGCATTTACAAATGGTTTTCAAAAAGTTGTCTTTGCTATATGTGTATGTGTGTGTGTGGAAATGAGAGCATATGCTTCTGGTTTTCCTTGAGGACAATAAAAATTCAACAAAGGATGAAGAAGAATGTTTCTTCTCACATTGCACCAATCTTGTTTTATAATTACATCATTGAAGAAAAATTTGTAATTATTTACTGTGCAATTATAAATGTGTTAATTACATTTCATTAGCTATTTATTATCTGCACCAAAACCAAAGGTGATTGATTGATCTACTGCTTGATTGATTTCCCTGAGGTCATATAGACTTTAAAGAACATTAGTGTTGCCTCAAGATTGTACTTTAAGAAATTAGATACTAGGGATGGGAAAATATATTAATATTATCATGTCAGAAAATTACCATTCACAACAAATATTTTTTTTTTTCAAATATAAAAATAACCAAAGAAATTAGGTACCATATCTTAGTCCTGGATGTGCAACACATTCTGAACTAAATATCAATTTAGTTTGTTAAGCAGAGCCTGCAAAGCCATGATTTTATAATGACACACATATCTAATAATTCTACCTACTATTCTGTCTGCCTGTAGGTCAAAACAAGTTTGGCTAGAGTAGTTGAGAAATGCACAATCTGGCATCCTTATGGTTAAAACATTGTAGTTACTGCAGTCTGTAAAGAGACATACTTACCATGGTATGTCTCTTAGGAAACACCAAGACATGAAAAAATAATTAAATGTATGTTTTGCTACTCGGAAATTGGAAACCTCTGAAGAGTTCTACCTTACCCTGCAATGAAAGAATCTTTAAACAATTTCATAGCTAATAGTGAGAATATCATTTTTATATCATATTTTGAAACATAATTAAATATGTTAATTTTTCCACCACAAATTACCTAAATAGGCAAATTTATAACTACTTCTAAATTCATCCACATTTTTAATAAGAAAAAGGTTTTTGATTTTAGCTTAGTATTTGAACATCTTTTCAATTATCTTTTATTTTTTTGCTGTTTATTGTTGTAACATTTATGCAACTCAAAATTTCTCATTTTAAACATGTTCAATTGTACCATTCAGTGGTATTCATTAACCATCACTACTTACATCAGCAAGAATGTGTCAATCTACTATTTTTTCTCTCAATTTGAGTCTTTCAAAACACAAGTCTTTAGCCTAACTTTCCTATGTCCTAGACAATATGTGTCGACAAGCAAATACTATTGAAGCATAGAAGACAAAATCAGCTCAATTTTGATTTGTTCAACATATTTTGCTGATCACTTTGCTCATGGCCTCTTTCACATCCTTCTTCCTCAGACTGTAGATCATGGGATTCAGCATGGGAATAACCATGGTATAAAACACAGCCACTATTTTCCCCTGCTCCACAGACTCCTCAGTGGGTAGTCTGAGATACATGAAGATAAGAGTCCCATAAAATATGACAATAGCTGTCAGATGTGACCCGCAGGTGAAGAAGGCCTTCCACCTCCCTTCTGCTGAGCACAGCCCAGGATGGCAGTGAGAATGAACAGATAAGAGATGGTAACTACAGTCAGGGAATATGTGAAGTTAATGCCTGCAAGTCTGATCATTGTGCATTCTTTTACAAAGGTCCTAGCACAGGCCATTTTGATGAGAGGTGGGTCTGCAGAGTAGAAGTGGTTGATTTCAGTTTTTCTACAGAAGTACAAAATATAAAAATAACCATAAGCAAGCTGTATGTCGATAGTGTTGCCCAGACTAGTCAGAAAACCATATATGTAAGGGAAAGAAATCGGTCGAATACAGATGACCCTTGACATTTTACTGGCACAGAGCAGAGGGTTGCCGATTGCCATGAATCTATTGAAGGCCATCACAGCAAGGATGAAGACCTCTACATGGACAAGGGCAATGAAGAAAAAACACTGTACTAAACAACCGGCATAAGAAATAGTTTTGTTCTCTGATAATAAGTTTTCCAGCATTTTAAGGGTGACATTGGAAGAAAACCAAACATCAACCACTAACAAATGACTGAGGAAAAAGTACATGGGGCTATTAAGCTGTGGACTGACCTAATTAACATGATCATACCAATATTGTCCACAACAGTGATAATATAGACCATAAGAAAAATGATGAAGAAGAGAACTTGCCATTCCTGATGACTGGTTAATTCCAAAAGAATAAACTCTGTCACATCAGTGAAATTGAGCATTTTCACAGATATTAAACAGATATTAGTTTTAAAAAACATTGTGATATCTAAAAGGAAATAAGTGGGAAAAAAATCAAGAATTGTTCCTTTATTAATTTATATCTTTATCCATGTTTCCTGTCATTGTCATCTTTATTAAATATCTATGGCTGCACTTTGTCATTCTTTTCAGAGAATCTTTCCAGTGTGTGAACCTGCTAGGTAACTGGCTCTCTAAAGGTAATTAAGATTAATTAACACACGGAAACTATTATATAGCAGTTATATAAAGTATCTTGACTGAAACATGATAACACTAAATAGTTCTTTGGCCCAATGTCCAGGACTAGTTTTTAACCATCCTTTGTTGCTAATGCTCTTTGCTATTTTTATATATTATAATAAGGATACTTATGGAGGGTTATGGATCTCTTTTTAACAAAACTCAGAAAAATTCTTTTACTTCTTGTCCCTTTTTTTATCCTCCCTCATTAGAGATGGAAGCTATTGAACCAAATAATTCATCAACCATAAATGTCATGTAATCTAATCTCATTCTTGTACCAATTTAAATTGAAAAGGGGCAATTGATTAAAAAATAGCCATAAAAATCAACTATAAAAGGTTGAACTACTTATGTACATTCATTTCATTAGGCATATTCCCCAAATGTAACATATATTTATAATCCACTGTATATCATCCTTTGCTTTGTTCTGGAGACTTAAATATGAGTAAAAGAAGGGGATTAATATCAGCATTTGCACAGGAATTAATGTAAATAAATACTTTCAAAATGGGTAATGCATTATTATATAGTTATGAGGGACACATAAATTAGGAAATTATTGAATCAACTCTGGGAAATCATTGGAATCTGGGAAGACTTCTTAGATATTTTGAAAAGTTATTTTCAAATATAGGCTGTATAATATGAATCATTTTCTAGAACAATATTTATCAAATTATATTCCTAAGAAAACATTAGTGTATTGCATGATGGTAATAGGAATTATGGAGAAAAGACAAGAGTTCCTTCATCAGATGATAATGGGAAATCTCTACACTCTATCCAACCTCTTAAAGACACACAGTCTACTGTAATAAAGTCAAACTATGGGAAGTTTTATGGGAAAGAAATCTGTAAAACTTAGTTTAACTAGCATTTCCTTAGGATTAAAATTCTAAAAATTATATAACAGATTCCATCAACATCATTGAACATCCATGTTCTTTAGAACTGAGAGCAATTTTGTAAAAAAATTGAGATATCTTTTCAGAAAGACAATAGGTTTGTTGAAGATGGGATTTATGTCATGCTCTCTGAGAGCTAAACTCATCTCTAAGACAAATGATGATTGCTAAGATCCTAATTTCAACCTTCAGACTTACACTTAGTTCAAGAACCATTTGTTGGACTCTATCCATAATTATCACTAGGTAGTGATTAAGAAAGACAGAGAGCAGGCAAGAATGTTAACCTCATTGTTACGGCGAAAATAACAGACTCTTACCCACAAGGGTGATCCATAATCTCTACCCACTCCACTTAGAATAAAAATTTGCTATTTTACATTCAAGAAGAAGCCTATAAACCAAAGTGGCTTAGATGACTACATGACTGCAGAGAGTCAGGCTAAGTAATGAAAATTCATGGCATTAACAATTGGATTAATAAAAAGCTAAAGAGCAATAACAACCAAATACTGCCTTGCAACATATTTATGTACAGAATGCAACATCTGTTAAAGAGTTGATAAATTCATCTCTAAGGTCTTGTATTTTACAGTATAAAAGACACCACCCTTCTCACAGATGAGTCCTCCTTCCCCAGGCCCATTCCTCAGGCTTCATGTTACCTCTATGGGGATCATTTTCCACTGGAAGAGTTTCTCAATGTCAACTTGACATGATCATTTGTATTTAAGCACACACAGGTATATTGAGATCATGAAAGCTTGGAGAAAACATGTAATCTCATTGAGTTATAGTCGAACATCAATCTGCTAGGTATAAATAGAATTTACTTTAAATTCTACTAAAATCTAAGCCAATAATATTCACTTTGTTATTGTTCAACTCACCATTCACAACAGGCATGCATATTAATAAATTGCTCTAAATTCTTTATCCACCAATTTATCATTTATGTCACAAATGGTAAATTACTACTTTAAAGGAATATATTTGTGAGCCTTTAAGAAATATGATACAAGGTGGTAATAATAAGGTGGAATGTGGGAAAAACACAACTAATGTAAATAATGGATGATAAAACGATTTAATAATCTTTAACTAATTATAACAAATGTAAATACTGTTAAAAATGGGACAATTATTTAGAAAGTGCTATCATCAATGGTAATGGATGTTTCACTCTAAAGCAAGGTATTGGTGGTGGGGTGGAACAATCATGCATGATTGTTTTGCAAACTCACAACTTCTCTAATAAAAAAAAAAAGGGGAATACAGGTGATATCAAATCACAGGGAAGAAAATAGTTAAAATATTTTTTATTTTGCATTTTTAATTACAAATTTTCTCAAGTATGCACAGTAATAGGCATGTGATGATTATGCAGCTATCAAGCTGATGTGGCTCAGTGGTTGAGCGCCAGCTTCCCACACATGAAGTCCAGGTTCATTCCCAGACCCAAGCCACTCAAAAAGAAAATCTAAATACAAGAAAATCATACTGACGGGTAGCCCGATGACAGATGGCCATGGTGAAATCACTGGAATGGTTATGTCTAGTCCTTGGTCTGATTTTGCAGACCTCAAGAACACTATAAAATTTTCCTCACCATCTGAAGGCAAAAAGATATAAACATATAACCTTCCCCCATTGTGTCAGAATGTATTTCAAATTAAATCACCAATGAATACGCAATTTTTCCTCCGACCAAGTAGGAAGCAATATTGAGGATTTCATTAGTTAAAGGGATCTCAGCTTCTATTGCCAGACTGTTTGAACTTTGGCTCCATGACTTATTTTGTGAACTTGGGCAAGTTTTGTTTCATTTCTTTGTTTTTACTTTCTCTGTTCCTCAGTAGCACATGACAATAACAATATTATACATTTTACTGGGTGTTTGTGAGTATGAAAAGAGAGATTGCATATTAACACATAATGACTATGCAAGGAATGATGATTATTAAATCCACATTTAGAAATTGTAACTACTATTGATAGTTTGTAATAATAAAATATCAAATCTCCTTTGAATGTTTACCTCTACCTGTATTTTTCTCTCCCTCTCCATCTCTGTCTCTTTCACACACAGGCATGCATGCACACACAAACACAAACACAAACACACACAGATAACATAATGGAATAATTGATTTATCCCTACAAAGAATAAAAGAATAAAAAATATAAGATGGAAGCCCCATGCAACAGTTCCACATAACCTTTATGACATCAATGTAAACTTATTTTTCAACTAATATTTAAACATTAAGGTTCACTAGAATTATAAATGTTTTTTAACCTTTTCTTTCACCCTCAATTTTACCTCAATTTACCTGAAAATGAAGAGAAATATTCCCTGTAAGGGTGCAGAGTTAAACCAGTGAGTGCTATATAAAGAGTGGTAAACAATTAAATCTTGCAAAGGAGAAACTGGGAGAAATATACAAAAGAAGCTTCCCTGAAGAGTTTGCCTTAGAAAATAGGAGGCATTAAGAAGTTTCTCCTAGAAATGACCCTCGGGAAAGTACACTCTGGAGGAATAATCAACTGCTGATTTGCTAATTTATTTATTTATTTTTTAAAAAAGATTCATACAGGTTTTTTTTTCTCAAGCTCTGGTTATTTTGAATAGATCCTGAGATCAAAACATAAAATTTGCTTTGAGTTTACATCAAACTAAAGTTCTTGATAGTGTTACTCAACCTGCATATGCCACTCTTGTGTTCTGTAATTCATGATTTGTCCCTTGGCTTTTCCAGTGACAGACGAAGCAAATGTAATCTCATATAATTAAAATTAAAGCATTTCAAAGCAGTAAAGCTATCTGCTCCAACTTCTTTGTTTTATAAATAAGGAAAAGAAGTAGGATAACAATAATAATAGCAACAAGAATGCCCTTATTAAAGTTAATGCATGTCAGACTCGACGGTAATTTAATTTAATTCTTATAACTATACCCAAGACAATTACTACATTACTACAAGATTTTATTCCTTCTTCCAAAGACTTGTGGAGGAAATTGCTGGTCCCCCTCCCCAAATCGCTTCTTCTTTCCATTGTAGTAGTAATTTGATTAGAAGCCACCATGAATAAAGTCTATAATCCCCAGCCTTCCTGGTGACAATAAGACAATGTTCTTAGGTTCTTATATTTTAAATGGAAGTGCTATAGGACAGTTTCTTGATGTCTTTCTCACAAGCAAGGTGCATGTACTGTTACCTTCTCTTTCCTCTTCTCCCATTCAGCTACAGGAAATGCATATGTGAGTTCTTCCGTTCCATCTAGAACCATATGGGTTAGAGATCGGCCCCAATGATGGCAAAAGACTGCTTACCTCTGAACTTTTATAAAATAGGGAAATAAAAATATCTCTAGCTTAAGCCACTGCTATTTTGACTTCTGCTATTGGCAACCAGACCTAATCTTCACAAAGGTCTTTTCCACTGGCTTTTCCACTATTCCCTAAAACTTCATGTAATTGCATCTTAAATGTCACCACTTAAAAAGGCCTCCTTCATAACTTCAGGAATTCTCAACCACAACTCACCACTTTGATTACCTAACTGGCACTTGTGATTTTCTGAATTTTTATGTGTGTGTCAGTTTATTGTCTGCACCCTTTCCATCTGAAAAGGAACTCTGCAAATGCAAGGATTTTGCATTTGTCGAGTTCTTGCTCAGGGCTCTGCCTCGTACCTGTAACAATACTTGGAACCTGGGAGGTGCTCAATAAATCTATTTTGAATGAAGAAAATGGTTAAAGGGTCATGCTTTTGAGTCAGAGGTGGGAGAGCCACATATCTAAGTATCAGTCAGAAACTTCTTAGAATAGTGATGAGAAGTCCAAGGCATACAATGAGGCCATACATTGGAAATGAAGAGCACTGATTAAGGTTGTGCAAATTAGAGCTCTGTGAGGCTCTTGAGAGAATGATTGTGCTTTGAAAGAATAATCATTGGTTTAAGAGAATAATTGTGCCTCTTAGAGCTAGAAGTCTACTCTCCACAGAGTCTTGGGACTAGCATCATAATGGTTAATCTACAGTTCTATGAACCCAGAATTCCTCTTAACTACAAATAATGTTTTCAGCCTCTCTAAAGTTGTATTAAGTTTAAATTTAATGCCAGCCTTTACAATACACTAAATAGTCTCATATGATTCTTATGGGTTTTGTGCTAAAAATATGGTTCTCAATGCAAGAAAATGTGAAGACCATTCATTCTGTACAGAGTATCTTTCCCTCAAACAAGAAAGTGAATTCTCATTATCCTAGTCCTAATTCAAGTCCTCTCCAGACCAGGAAGATTGTAGCTCAACTCATGAGCTATCTCGGTGAACCATGTAAAAATTACTCTCTTTAAACATTCCTTGAGACTCCCTCAGTAAAAGTAATAATTTCTTCTGTTGCATTTACAAAGCACGTAGCTTGTTTTGCTTATGGGAATAACTACATCGTCTATAGATCATTTCAAGTGCATGCCTCATGATGTTAGACAATGAACAATTTGAAAACAAGACAGTGCTTTTTTTTGTCATTGCACCCCTGATGACTATAGAATATTAAGCACTTTGTTAAATGTTGTGAAGGGGGCAGAAAAGTGCATAACATTTCCTGTCCTTCTCCCTTCCAGTTGAATGTGGTCTTCTGTCTAAGTTCTGTCCCGTGAGATTTATGTGAGAGTGATGTGAGCAACTTTGAGGTCATGTTTTTTTTTTAAAGTAGGAGGGCATGCACTCCTTCTTTTCTCATTGTTCGGTTCTTCTTGATGCCATTGCTTGGAATGTATTCAGGGTAGTAAGGTATCCTAATCTTGCAAAAAAGCACAAACCTGAGAGTCACTGAAGAAGCTTGAGTTCTCAGTAGACTCCATGGAGGAGCAAGGCCATAGCAGCCCTGAAATGCCTGATTTCCTGATGGCTACATAGAATAGTCATAGGTCAAGCCAATGTTACTTTGGGTATATATAGCATGCAGTTAAATATATGCCCTACCTAATACAAATGGTAGATAGAAAGTTAATAAAAGAGAGTTAACTTGCCAAATCTAAACTCAGTGCTTAAAATCTGGTGATATGAACAAAATCAATGAAACCATCAAAAAGGCAGAGGGTTATCCTTTTTTCCTTTACAGGGCAATTATGTTGATTTTATTTATCAAGCTTATTATTTTTCCTCAAGTTTAAAAAAATCTCCCTTTTCAACACCACTATGTCATTCGTGTCCCTTAACTTCCCTTTATATCTTTGTCTCTCTGTGCTGAAATCAGAGCATTTTCTTCATCTCTATATCAGCTTTACTAATTCCCTTTAGTCATTTTTTTTTTTTTTAATATTATCTGCTCTAAATTGTTAATACTCTGTTACATAGTTTTATGTTCAGTTGTTCTTTTTGGTTCTTTGTCACATCAGCTCAGCTGATTTCAATCTTTTTTCTTACTTCATAAATTTAAATAGCTTTACTATTTTTAAATCTGTTAAACATTACTAAGGAATGGCATGTTAAGATGAGGCTCATTCTCTCTCAGATACCTCTGAGTCACACAATCAGGATCTAATGCCACTGAGACATTAGACAACAGATGTTAAACAGAGTTATGAGGCAACAACCCACCAGCCCTGTATATAGGATTTAGCCTAAAACCAGTTAATGACCCTTGAGTACTACTCCCACATAGAAGGTATAAAAAATGTTGAATAAGTGTGAGGATGAGGCCGGAACTTTTAAACCAACTAAGGGTTTGTCAGGGCAAAGGAAATATGAGTGATTCCCATTGATCAGTGAAATACAAAAACATTTCAATTCAAGGAAATGTCGGTTCAAGGGAAACAGCAGTGGGGGAAAAGAGTCTCTGAAAAATCCGTGGCAGTGCTGCAAGTAGGGAAGAATCCTTGACTGAGGGCATGGTATCAGTTTGTGAGAATAAAGTCAGGAAAGGAATGTCCTGCTTCCTTTTGCTCCCCAATCTCCCTGCCACCCCACTTTTCTGGTATTCAGTGGTTAATAATAGCAAGTAAGAATTGGGAGATCTAAAATTAGTGAGAATATAAAAAAAAAGAGGTTAACAATACTCTCATACCTTCTTTGCCTAATGAAGGTCATCTACTTTTAGGAGCCTCTATCTGGGGAAGTGTGAGGAACAGAGGTTTTATGCTCTGGAATGAAATAGGGGTCTTCAATTATTACATAGATCTGGATATTTTCAAATACCTCTGAATGATCAGGAAAAAAAAGAAATTAAGACAGCATGAGGAAGGGTGGATATGGCTCAAATGGTTGGACATCTGTCTCCCATATGGAGGGACCTGGGTTCGATTTCCGAGACTGCCTGGTAAAATAAAAAGAAAAAAATATAAAAGATGTGAGGGCCACAAAGCCCTCCCGACCCACGCAGCAAGATGATGACATAACAGGAGAGGGACAAAAGGGAGAGCCAAGACAAGACGTGCCAAAAAAAAAAAAACAAAACCAGAAATGAGGCAGCACAGGTGGCAGAATGCCTCTCTCCCACATCAGAGGTTCCCAGAATCGAATCCTGGTCAAGACAGGAGAAGAATGAAAAAAGAGGGCAAGAAATAGACACAGAAAATTGCAAAATTGCCCAGCGAATGGACACAAAACAGCAAAAACGGGGGGAGGGGGGGAAGAGGGGTTAAAATGGATAAAAGTAAAATAAATAAATCTTAAAAAAAAAAAAAAAAAAAAAAAAAAAACAGCATGAGGCCACCAGAATTTCCATAGAGGGAAAGGGGAAGCACTTCTCCCTCAATATATTTTAAAGGACCAATAGAAATAATACAATGTCCTTTTAGTCTAATATACTGGTTATACTTATTATATTCTGTATGCCATAATTTTAATATCTGAACAATACATAGGTTTGATTTTGAGGTGTTCTTTTTTACACTTCTTATTCTCACTTTTGGCACCTTATTTCCTAAAATGCCCTATGATTTTTGGTTGCAATTTAATATATGTTGGAATTTTAGCTGTGAATATTCTTATTAATTTGGGATGGAAGAATGTTCCTTCAGGGATGTATTACATTAGTTTCTACCAGGAGCCCAGAAGACCTTGTGTCCTGAGAATACTTTATACAAAATTATTGACTTAGAGTTTTTAGGACAAAATGAGTAATAGAAACACACATAATAAATTTGTGAGAGAACAGCTTATGACAAAAATGTCTTAGGGGAAGTTCCCCCTACTTCCCTTTTTCTCTCTTAGTCATTTCTCTCTTCTCTCTTTACCAAGACTAAATTCGAGTAACAAACAATTTCTTGTCTTCTCCATTTGAAGGAAGGGTATTTTTTTCTTGAAACTTTATTCACCAAAGACAAGATATAACTTTCTATGATTGCAAATTGATGCTAGACTCTCACTTGAGCCACCCTATTAAGTGAGTCCTTTTCCCATGCCACTTGACAAAGATCCAATTAATGAGGAACCCTAGCTTTAAAAATAGTTAACATTCCTGGAGTTTTAGTTCTATTTCAGCCTTAGCTTATGATAATTTACACCTTTGCCGGATGAGTCATATATTTTTAAATGATTTTAATGTGAACTAATCTTCCATGTTGTCAGAAACAATAATCTTTAAATTTACATAAAATAATTTATCTAAAGGACCAGAAGCCAGATAGTTTGTTCTATTTATGGGTGGTGTCTTGCAGTATGTAATTCTGCAGACCATCCTCATTCCCTAGAAAAAATTCACTTAACTGAATCTAATCAAAAGGTCCCACATTGATAGGTTTATATATACAGGTGAGTTAACTTAATACCATAATTTTCTGGAGTTCACAAAAGAATTAAACCAGGACACTAAGGAATTTAGAATTCAGCCGGGAAAAGCGAAGCAATATTATATATTATGGCAATACGGGGTTTATTCTAGAGAACAGAACTTACACAGATGTGGGAGCTGCTAGGAAGTGATGGTGTGAAAAAGGGGAGTTAGTAAATCAGAGAGAGTCACTAACCATCACAATCTGAAGTGCTGAATGGCTGGGCAACTCTGTGTTGTCTGTTTGAACACTGATCCTTAGAGAGTGTAATAGTTTTCTACTGTTGCTATAACAAATTACCACAGATTTAGTGGCTTAAAAAAACACAAATTATTTTCTCACAATTTTGTAGGTTAGAGGTCCCATATGGTTAGAAGCCCAACATTGGGCTAAAACCAAGTTATGAGCAGGGTTGCATTCATCTGTAGAGGTTCTGGGGGGAGATTTTGTTTCCTTACCTTTTTCAGTTTCTAGATGCTGCCATTCCCTGGCTTGTGTCCCACTTCCATCTTCAAATCCGGTAATGGCTTGACTCCTTCTTACGTCACAACATTCTGGCTTTCTCTTTTGCCTCCCTCTTCTATTTTTAAGAGCCCTTGTGAATACACTGGTCTCAATCAGATAATCCAGGATAATTTCCCTATTTTAAATTCCACAACTTAATCATATGTGCAAAATCCCATTTTCTATGTACGGTTTCAGGGGCTAAGCTGAGGACATCTTTGGAAGCCATGATTCTGTCAACATAGAAAGGAATGATTTATTGTCCTCTTTCACCTTTCAAATCCCTCACAAGTTCCTCTTTTTGTCAACTCTAAAACAGAACCATATGGAGAAGGGGATCCTGAGATTCACAGTTCCCAGTATTCATCAGATTGACATATACAATCCAGTATAAATACTTTTTTTCCTCATGCCATGAAATCATTCTAGGACAATATAACTTCATTTAACTTTGATATCAAGTTTTTAAAAATGTTTTCTTTTAAAGTATGTAAAAAAGAACACCTGAGTAAAGAAAAGAGTATCTTGAAGAAAAAAAAGACTTCACTGTTACATTCAACCTACTAGTTCTTGCCTTACAAACCTAAGTATCAAAGCCAATAAAAATAAAGGAATAAGCATATAGAAGATTAATCCATTAGACAGTCTAAATGCGATTCGTGAGGGCATGAGTAGGTTGCAGCCTGACTGACATGCGTGTTCTCAAGTCTATCACATGAAATGCTGAGAGAGGATCACTGGGAATCTTTAGAAATGAGCAAGTTTTCTGGACGATTCCTCAAAATTTGATAGCAGAATGAATGATAGATTAAAGGAGAAAGACCAAACGTAATAAAACCTGGGCTATGCCTGACTATCTCTTTGAAAACTCACTACTCAAAGTGAAGACAACCTCTAAGTAAAGGACCTGCTTTTGAAGAGTTTTGATTTTGTGGTATGGGAGATGACAAAATAAAACTAATTTTTGTCTAAAACTAATATACATAAATCCCAGAAAGATTAGACAACACAGGACAAGTGAATATAAATACAAAGAAAGCAGGAATTATAGTATTAATTTGAGGCAAAGGAGAAGATGAGGTATAAAGCAACAAATAAGAAAGAGATACTTTTAATTGAAGAAGTCTTGCTTTCAAGCTGTCTGCTTTTTTTCTGATATGTGTTGCCCTTGACTCTTGAGATTGCCTAAGTGTATATCTGTTCACACACCACTAAGAACTGAGTGGGAGAGAGTGTGGTCTACAGTGTGAACTGTGTTCTATGGTTGGTGGCAAGGCTCCAGGATGTGTAAGTTCATTGAGGGTGGTGGGCCACACTGTGGGAGATGTTTTTGTGGGATGTGGTGGGAGGTGTGGGAGGTGGGCAACATGGGAATCCCAGTGGGTTCCGTGTAATAATTTGGGTAATCTAAGCACCTCTTAAAATATATGTGTATATATATATATATATATATATATATATATATATAACATTTTTGTAAGCAAATACACATATATGCATATATATTTATATATCATTTTGCAAATGTTTGTATGTATTGTGAGAATTTTGATTTTTACCCATAATAAAAAATAAATAAATAAATAAATAAAATAAAAGGCATAAAGTAGAATAAAAAAAAAAAAAAAAAAGAAAAGAAAAAAAAACTTATTTGGAGATAACTATTGCATCCAGGCCCAGGCAGGAAGCATGAGCTGCATGGTTTAAAGTGTGCTTTTAAAGTCAGCTATGCAATGCATGACAAGGTACAAATGACTATGCTAGTACTACTATGGGACAGTTAATTTCTATTCCCACCAAATAAAACAGTAAAATAAAAGCACAAAGAGAAGAAAAAAGAATAAATATCTCTCTCTCCCCATAATATTATGAAAGTAAGTTCTTGAAATCTAGTTAAGGAAGCACATTCTAAATTCCAGGTCACTGGGGAGAATATATCTTAACCTTTTCATGATCACTATAAAATAGAATGGCCAACCAATAACATAGAATATTAAATAAGTTCATATGAATATTAAGTTTATTTAATCAATATACATCTGAAAAAAACTCATGTAATACATAGTTATATTAATAAATATTGTTTAAATAGAATTTAAGCAGATTTAACTTAAAATATTCCATTGTCAAGGATGTTGTCATCAATTATAACAGTGATTTATGGTGCAATGGTACTCATTTTAAGCATTTTTAAATAATAACATATAATCCAGAATTGAAATATATTCTAGGTGCAAAAGGAGACCATCATCCTTCTTTTCAAAGCAGAATTAGAAGGGTAGATTATTGAAATGTTAAAGGACATGAAAAAAAATTCTCTATTCCAAAATGACCTAATGAATTTGGCATTGTGTGGAAAATAAACAAAGTAGATAATATTCTCAATATATTTTTGTCATTTCAAATTTCATAAACCCAGAGAGTCCTGGGTTTACAACATTCTTCTTTTCCTGCTACATCATTATTCCCTTTTCAATTGCATATTATTTTTTCTCTACTCACTGAAAATATAAATAATAACTTTCTTCAAATTACCCAAAATAAATGATTAATTTTCATTCCTTCTATTGGGCTATGCATCTAATTGTACATTGCAAATTTCCATTTAATTTAGATAAAAATATTCTGATTGTTTTGTTCATGGCCTCCTTTACATCCTTCTTCTTAAGAATGTAGATCATGGGGTTCAACATAGGAATTACTGTGGTGTAAAACACAACCACCATTTTTCCCTCTTCCACAGACTCCTCAGTTGGACTTCTACGTTACATGAAGAAGAATATTCCATAAAATATGGTGTCCCCAGTCAGGTGGGACCCACATGTGGAGAAGGCTTTCTTTCTTCCTTCTGAAGAACATATTCTTAGGATGACAGTAAGGATGAATAAGGAATAAGACAAGTTGAGACCCGCTAATGTGTGCATGGTGTATTCTTTAATAAAGGTCCTGGCACAGGCCATTTTGATGAGGGCTGGGTCTGCACAGTAGAAGTGGTTGATCTCTATGTTTCCACAAAAGTACAAACCATGGGTCCAAAGTGTGGAGATCATACTAATAAAGAAGCCATATATATAAGGGAAATAAATCAGCCATATAGACACAGTCCTTGACATTCTGCTACCATAGAGCAGAGGGTTGCCAATTGCCATGTATCAGTCAAAAGCCATCACAGCAAGGATGAAGACCTCTACATGGACAAGAGCAATGAAGAAAAAAACATTGCATTATACAACCAGGGTAGGATATGGTTTTGGTCTCAGATACCAAGTTTTCCAACATTTTTGGTATGACATTGGAGGAGAGCCACACATCTGCAAAAGATAAATGACTGAGAAAAAAGTCCATAGGGCTGTTGAGCTGTGGAATGATCTTGAGTACTATGATCATGTCAATGTTCCCAACCAGGGTGATAACATAGAACAGTAAGAAAACCACAAAGAAAAGGTGTTGTAATGCAGGACGACTAGTTAATCGCAAAAGAATAAATTCTGTCACTTCTGAAAAAATTGGGTATTTTCTTAAATCTAATCCAGCTAGAGATGCTTTTAATCTAACAAAATAAATAGAAATCCATAAACACACATAACAAATACAGCTAATCCTCATTTATATTATTTTTTCCTGCCCATTTCCATTAAAAGCCTCTCCTATTTTTCTTTTGCCCTCCCCTCTCTTCTTTCATGCATATCTCTTACCAGTGTTTATTTTTCTTATGTATGTGTGTGTGTGTGTATATATATAATTTTTTACACAGAAAGTAGCAAAAAAATAGGAAGTTATAAAAATATCGTAATAGAATTTCTAGTGTCTAGTTTTTACTTTTCTCCACAGATTTCAGAAGAACTTATATTCTTGCTAACTCCTGGGAAGAGAAATACCTTTTTTCACTGACCCCAACATTTAGTAGATGCATGTATTTTATTTATTCACTAGTTTTGCAAAGCTCAGAAGGTGTGTAATATGTTAGAGATTTAAAATGACAGGCAAAAAATGTTCTTCCACAATCAAAGAGTAAAATATTACCTCTTTAGTCACCTTGCAAATTTGAGATGTTTATTATAAAAGGACTTAATGAAACTCTAAAATACCATAAAATGAACACATTACTCTTATCCAAAAAAAAGAAAAAATTAAAGAGTGCCTCTTAAAGAATCACATTGATTTAGCAATTTTTAAAATTCTGAAAGTCAACCTGGTTAAGAATTGAATCCTTGCCAGCCATTGTCCTCACTGCAACAAGTCAAATAAAAATGATGTAAAGCATCATTTCCTCTTTAAAATCTTCTCTTCCCTTAGACCTTGAACATTTCAATCTTATGGCAGTCCCTCATTTCTATTTCTGTCTGCCTCAAAGCTGTTGAACTTGAGATGAGGAATTCCGTCCTTATTCACCTTTATATCCCTGTTCATTAGCCTAGGACGATGAGAAAATGCAAGAGGACTAATTTAAACTAATTTAACCCCTTCTTGATGACTGGAATTAATCATTAGAAAAGCTAATTATTGTTTGAAAAAGTAAAAAAGTGATGTATTCTACAACTGATAAACATCTAATTCTTATTACAGCCTATTATGCTTTTTAATATAGATACTAGATAGATAAATTGATAGATAGATGATATAGATAGGTAGAGAGAGAGATATTTAATAGTTTCTTTATTCCCCATTTCACTGCTTTATTCCCCAATTCTTTTATAGTTCCTTAGAACTTTGAGGAAAATAAGAGAAATAAAATACTGAGTAAAAACTACATGATTATTTTGTAAACATTTAAGTATAAATTCATGAAATTTCTAAAATGTATTAGAAATGAAAGGAAAATTTTGAAATGTTGGGTAGGAGTCTATTTTTGTTTTGTTACTGTATCAAATTAAGTTGGCTAGCTATCTGGATTCTTTATACTGTCAATACTCTAGTTAATATATTTTGAGCTAATTTATGTACATATTTTTTATTTATGTTCTATTTATTAATGGGCCAAAGGTTTACAAAACTTGTTCTTCATAAAGCTTTCTTGTATTTGCCACCAAAGTACAAATTAGAAGAATATCATCATCATCACTTCCCAGCTGGTCCTTGATGATGCTGAATATTGGAAATAGAATAAAGATTAACTACAGAGATATTTTTTGTTGCATTAAAATGATATTTTAATGAAATCTGAAATGCTTCATTAATAGTAAAATGACTGAAGACTTGGTTTCAATTCTTAGCTCTTCTATTTACTAGTGTGTGATCTTAAATCATTTATTTAATGTTGCTGTGTTCATCTTCCTCATGAGTAAATGGGAAAATGAGAGGATGTACCTTATAGGGTTGTTATGAGGATGAACTAAGAAAATATGCATGAAGTATTACAGAAAGCACAGGTTAATGAAATCTCTGAGTTTTGTGTTTAGTCTTGATTCTGTTATTAAATTTTTTAATCTGAAACCTAATTTCCTGATGTGTAAAAAGTAAGAGATTGGTTGGATCAAAGGACTTCTACCAATGCTATTAATATGTATTCTAGTAAAAGAATCAAACATATTTTGTCATGCTCCATTGTGCTTTTAGAAAAATTAGTTAATATTTGTTTGTTTGTTTTCTTAGGATTTAATTTATCTTAAGGTGACTATAGAGGTGTCATCAAAAATATGGATGTATTAATAGTTTCTATAAAGAAGTCCTCCATTCCTGTAGCATCATCTACTGAGGTTGCCTGTTACTGGTTAAGAAAGCTATGCATCTCAGTCAGAAGGTTCTCAACTTTTATTGGATGTATTAAATGTAAATAACTCAGATTCTGATTGTTTTCTTTTCTTAGATAAACACAAACATAATACCCAGTATGAGAAGAAAAAAGCTAATTGTGATTTAAATTTTCCTGTAAGTTGAAAAGTCTCATTGCATAAAAGCAAGTGTAGTCGAAGAGTTTGCTTAGAAACATGAGACTGACTTTTAGTTGTTAAATTATCTGGCCTTTTTTTTAACACATTACTTTGGGACTCATCTATTCAGGAGATGTGTAGTTATAATATGTAATATTCAGATGAAAGGAATTGATATATATACATATATCCTGCACTCTCTCTCCAGATTAACTATTGAACATAAACCCCCACACACATTTAAACACACAAAGAGAATTTTATAAACATAACTCATTGAATGTTTTACCATTTTAAAGGTTAACACTACAAAGAAGATGTATAAACTATTAAAAGGAAAATTTCTTTAAGATATTCTAAGGCATAGTTGTATAGCAATAAAAAAGAATATCATATAAAATCTATTAGTTTCAAGAAAAATATTTAGAGGCAACAAAATTTGCAATTGCATTGGATCAAAACAAGAGAAAATATATATTTTGCTGAGTGTCCCAATATAAATATTTATAAAGATTATGATTAAAATCTAACTTACAAGGCAGAGCAGTGTGGTTGTTTGCTATAAAATGATGCATTTAACCCATCTCTCAAAGATGGTTTCCTCCTCTGAAAAACTGGGTTTCTTTTGAGGATTAAATTAATTGAGCCAGAAAAGGGGAGAACAGTGTCTAGCACACACACACACACACACACAAAAGTTTATAGTGTCAGCTATTACTGATATTCTTATCATTACTTAAACTTGACATATTTGTAAAAGAATCTTCACCAATTCCCTCTTGTCATAACCCTTTCTTTGATCTGTCAATTGGCGGCTTACTTGGTTGCTGCCAAATTGAGTGGCTCATTACTAAAGCATCATTAATTTTAGATCACATGTATTGAGATAGATGTTATTGGTGACAAATTGGTGTTTAAAGAATTTTTATTTTGTTTCATAACTTATTTGTACATGATTTTCTATATGTATGTATGTATGTATGTATGTATTTAGTGCTTTCCAGAAAAATCACTGGTTCTTCTCTTATCCACCATTTTCTGTTACCAACAGTTTCTTGACTATAAAGATACATCCATTTTCTTACCCACTGTCATCTGAGATCTTTCCTTTCTTCCTCCTTCCTTGGGATTTGCCCCTATATTAGATGAGCTACTTCTCATCTCCTTGTTGGAATTTACATGAGAGCAATAAAATGGACCGTGGAAAAATAAGAGATGATTTTTCTCCTTTCTTAGGAAGGCAGTGACTTTATAAAATACAAGGAGCAGCATTATAGGTTTCCTGTGCCAAAATGCCAGGCACAAGAAGATGTTGCTTCATCTAATTGTGAATTTGTAAAAGAAAGAGACAGAGGGTATTGTCAAATCTATTAACATTTCCTTTTTATCTGCAGGTATTTCTGCATCATCATCTTGACCCCCTTATAATTAATTAGCCATTTTCCATACATCTGGACAAGAAAACTGTTTTATGTTCTCAGCCTACTCTGTCCAAGTGCTAAAGAATACTTTTTATTTTTACAGTTTTATTGATTTATTCAATGGTTAATAAACCTTATATATATATATATATTTTTTTTCTTTTATCTTTTATATATATATATATATATATACACATTCATTTTTCTTTCCTTTCTCTTTTCTTCTTTCCCTTTTTTCCTTCCCTTTATCACTGTGTTATCGGATGTCTGGTGTGCCATGACACCTTCCTCCTCTCAATCCCCATTGTCTCCCAATTTTTCATTTAATTTTCAAAGAAGTTTTAGGTCACAGCAAAGTCACACACGGAGTGCCGGAGACTCCCAGATACCAAACCACCCCCGCTTCCCCACCCCATATTAACTCCCCCTCCTTTTTTTTTTTTTGGTTGTTAGCATTGTTATAACTGTTATGCAGATAGCAAAATATAGCAACTAAACATTGTCAGTGATTTACAGTATAGTTTACAATTTAGATGATATAGTTTAATAATTTTGATGATATTTACCATGTCCTGTGTCCATTACTGAAAAGTAATGAAAAACCTTCCCCATGACCACCAAACAACCCATTAGATCTTGACTGTTCCCTTCTCCCCAGCCCCCCAGGGCCCATGATATCCCCCTCTCCTAACCCATGGAATGCCAAGATTCACAGTTACATGCCCTGGGGATTTGAACCAGCACTTCCTAATCCATCCACCCCCCAGTGCTGTACCACCAAACCCAGGAACACCACCACTCATTTGCCCCATCCCCCAACATGCAACCATACTCTATCCCTTTACCATAGATTATGTCCATATGGGAGATGGCTCAAAGCCTGCTCTTCTCTTACTCTCCTTTGTTAACCTATATTTCAGACAATGGTTCTCAGAGACTGCTCACTTTCCTCAGTTCAGATCAGTGAGGTCATATACTGTTCATCCTTCAGTGCCTGGCTTGCTTCACTCAACATAAGGTCTTCAAGATTCATCCACGTTATTCCATGTGTTAGCACTTTATTCCTTCTTACAGCTGAGTAATATTCCATTGTATGTATGTGCCACATTTTGCTTATCCATTCGTCTGTTGATGGGCACCGGGGCTGATTCCAACTTTTGGCAATGGTGAACAATGCCGCTATAAACATTGGTGTGCATATATCTGTTTGTATTTTTGTTTTCAGTTCTTCTGGGTATATACCCAGCAGTTGAATTGCTGGATCATACGGAAGATCTATTGCTAGTTTTCTGAGGAACCGCCAAACTGTCCTCCACAGTGGCTGGACCATACCGCAGTCCCACCAGCAGTGGATGAGGGTTCCTATTCCTCCACATCCTCTCCAATAAACCTTATATATTTAATAAGAACCTTTTAACTGCTTCTTTTTCACTTTAGTCAAAGTTAGTCAAGAATTTTTTTAAAATAGAAAACATAATGAACATTAGGCTTCAAGCACCTTTATGTGCTAAGTGTTTCAATTAGTTGAGCCAAATGAACTTAAGCTCCAGCTCCAGGTCATATAGGGCTCAAATTTTAGTAATTGTTCAATGACAAATTTGAACAGAAGAGTAGAATGAGGCTCAAATGTTTTCTGCTAATGAAATCTATCTATGTTCACTACTATTTCAAGTTGTGGTAGGTTATATGTACGATGAACAACTGCTACCCATTTGTCCAGGATTTTCTTGATTTTAGACTGAAAGTTTTGTATCCGAGCAAACTCTTCAGTCTCATGCAAATATTTGGTCATACTTAGCAAGGGTAGTGGTCCCCATTTATTAAGCTGATTAGGACTTCAGAGGTCTTTAGACTGCTGCTATTTGTGACATAGCAGAGTACTCTAGAAAATGGCACACAGGTCTGACTTGTTCATACAGGCATTTTACATGTTAAATTCCAATTATTTAGGATGAAGAAGGAAGAATGAAGAAAGGATCCTATGATTTCTAGCAATATAGGAGTATTTATTATTGTCCTGAGGCCAAGCAGGCTTCTTTGGACATAATTGCATTTGAAACATGTTTTTGGTATTGTTTACATGCTGGTATGGTATACAAGCCCAATTCAATGACTCTGTGCATGTGTATGATATAGATAGATGATAGATAGATGATAGATAGATAGATAGATAGATAGATAGATAGATATTGAAAATGACAGTTCTAATAAATAAACCTAAAAAACTATTATCTGTTTACTGTCTAGTACCTCTTTAAGAGATAGAGCACCATTGTTTAGGTAAGACTATTTATCTTTCTGTCACTGGATGAACTGCAGTCCACGGATTGGGACATCCAGCAAAATCCCCACCATGTGGATTTCCATTGCCACATTGATACTTCTCTAATCCCATTTCCTAACAGCCCTCCACAGAACATTCTCTGTCTACTGACAATTGCAAAGATAGCACAGAGGAATAGCACTTCAAACTGCATCTATAAAAACACATAAACTTTTCCTATGAATGAGCCTACCTGTGCATGAAGAAAAATTTTTCTTAGTAATATCTCATTGTCATCATGGATTTATAAGGGATGGAAATCCCACTGTGGGATTATCTCACTGGAGAATATAGACAGAAACAAGAAGAAACAATTAAAATGCTACATATTGCATCATCTATAATAGAAAATGAATCTCAAGGGCAAATAACTCTTAGCAGAATTAGAATTTTTAAAAACAAGAATTTAAAACATAAAAATTTGCTTTCTTCACAATTTAATTTATATTCTCTGTATCTTGAGGACTGTGCTGATTTTTTTTTTGAACAAAGATCTTGGAGTCCCTTGTGACAATAATTGGATGTCAGTACTGCATCAGTCACAACATATATTATGACTATAATACAGAGTATGCAAAACACTAACAATTTTCTTTCTAATAATGAAAAGGTTTCCTCCCTTTAATAGCAAGAAAGAGTTGGTAAAATGAGAGAATACACGGTGGCACAGTAAATGTTCACACATCACGTATTAACTCCAAATGGGCCTCTACTTCTTCTAAAAGAATTAATATACTTTTCTAAATTCCAACTAATTCCTAGGTTAGATAGATGGATTTTTGTTTTGCTAATATTGTTCTGTTCTATTTTTTTCTTAACATTATGTGAAAGGAAATTTCTTTATATGTGTTTTTTATTGATAGAAAATGATTTCTAATACATCTCTTCTTTGTGTTCATAGTTACTATCCATTTAGGAGATTAAAGATACTAACATGCTTGAGAAATAAAAGTTGTTGAAAAAGAGAATCTGTAAGCAGATTATGAGTGGGTATAATTTTTTGTTCACAATCTCCATAAAGTGAGACATGCAAATTTATTTCTCTAAATGAGCTTAATTAATACTTTGAGGTTCCATTTTTAAAATGGAAGAAACTTATTTTGATTATGCCCTCTTCCTGATTTCCACAAGCCTGCATTTGAGTTCCAGGAAATGAATTTTACCCCAAGGCATTGGAAAGTAAGACAATCCTTGTCCTTGATGCCATCATCTATAAACATTGACATTCATTCATTCATTCATTCATTCATTTATTTATTTATTCATTCACTATGTGCCTGGGATACATTGGGGGTAAAAATAGCATCTGCTTTCATAGAGCTTATGTTCTGATGATACATCCTGGGTCTTAATTGATTCTTACTGAATTTTCCTTGCTTGAAACACAGGCCTTTAATGTTTTGCCTCTTTCATTTACTTTTTACCCCTTTAAAAAACAAAGAACATTTTGCAACTACTTGACAATGCTGGACCAGAGAGCCCTTAGAAGGTCTGGGCCTTACTTCTCTAGATATGTTCTTCTATCATTGTATTTTGTGAATTTGCTTCTTCCAGTGGTTCAAGTGGAAAAATAATACAGCACTTTTTAGAATTTAAATTCTGAAAGCCCAATGGAATGTCTTTCATTTCCCCACTGAAACCCCTATTCTATCACACAGGAAGAAGGCAAGGGGCATTGATTTTCCTGTTTCTCAGGCAACCCCCTAGCTTGATCACTTTTAGCTAACTTTTTGCCTCCCCCCTTCCTCCAAATTAGGGGATTTTTATACATGTTTTAATGAACTGATCTTTGTCATTCATTTTTTATTGTTTGAGCTCCCTTTTCCTTGCCAAATATGTACATAATATACAATTTCATAATATTAACTAGTTTTTACTAAACAGAATTATTAATAATGGTAACCTAGAAAGCAAGACTGGGCTCTCAATCCATATATCATTCAACAAGATTTTAATAAATCTTCACAAATCCCTGGACACTATATCCCATTAATCTGAAATCACAAACTCTTTGAAATAAAGTGTCATAGTTCATCTTCCAGTGAGTAGGGAATAGATTCATCCTATCAAGGTAGTAATCAGCTTAAAAATAGGAAGTGTCTGTTTACAGTGTTCTCATAAACAAAAACTGTCCATGATTAGATAAGTCTTACTTATACTGGCAATTTGTTTACAAGCCAAAAACTTACCTATTGAATTGATGGCTATTTTTGATGGTCAATATTAATTTAACAAAATAGTGATAATATTACATATGAATTACTGTCTTGTGCTTCTGTTAACTTTTATGATGCATGGCTAGATGAGATAGGAAGTATCACTGGGCCTGGCCAGTTTTAGAATATCATGCATATTCTCCTCTGCTAGATTTTTCTTCCCTCGTTATACAATAATTCATTCTGGGATCCCAAATATATATGTTTCTCTGTTCAGTATTTAAAGATTTGTATAATGTATTTCTCAGGCTAACCATGTAACTTGACTTTGACTCTTTCTTGATTCCTGGGTTTGAAATTAGTGGCCAAGAGTGTTTGAAATTCGTAAAGAATCCTGTCATAAAAATCCCCATAAAGATCACAAGATCTTTCCTCAGATGTGAATTATTACTTGCATTTCCCTTTATTGCTAAGGTATTTTAAAGAATTATATTAATTAATAAAGAAATTAAGTACGAAAATTATAGTGTGCCCATGCTCTTTGTTGATTTATGGCTAATAAGTATGATGATGCTCTAACAATCTAAAGTTCAGGCATGTGGTAATATTATTAAGGCTATATTAGAATCTCAGGTGCTAGGATGGTATAGAAATGAGCGGAAAGTCAGAATGGTAGTAATTCCTTATCTGACACACAAGTGAACTTCACTACCCATGTCTATATCTAAACAGTAGTGCATAATACCTAAATATAATGGTTTATAAAATAATTTTAGTAAAACAATTGTTAAAAGTAGTTTTTATCTGTTAAAAAGATCCTTGAAAAGAAAAGGAAGAAAATTTAGGTAAAAGTGTATCTTCTATATAATCTTAATTTCTAACACAGCCAGATACCCTTAAAATAAGTCCACAAAATAGTAGATGAGCAAGACATTTTTGATGATGTAAGAAAAAGCCTATGTGATTTTAATTCTGGACCTCTGAAAATATATAATTTATCCGAAAAAATATTTTTGAAGAGAATTTACTCAAAAATTCTTATGGAACCCTTAGCATGTATCCAAAACCCTACCATCTGTGAACAAAATGTTTCACATTTTAAGAGTTGGTAATCAATGAAAATGGTGTAGCAATATATTACTTAAATTAGGATGGGGTAAGACTGAAATATTCTTAAAAAGAAAAAAAATTGGTTATTAAAATAGTGTATGGGATACAGTATGAAGCAAGACTTTCAGGCATTCAAGGTTAGATCATCACTATAAGTACATAAATAACACAAACCTTCATTAAAAGATAGAACAATGGACAACATCAGTCTTACCCTATAGGAAAGTTTTCTGAGTTAAACTCTCCTCATCAATATATAAAGCTTTCAGGTCAGAAAACCTCTAAGATATTTCTGGTTTTAAAGTTCTTTCATCCTAGCAAGCAATTGAAAATATCAAAACATGGAGAAAAATTTACACTGAAAGGTTAATTAAAAGTGTTTTTACTGGTTGAGGAGAAGTTGTCAGGAGATTTTAACTTGAAAGTAAATCACAAGGTTGAGTTACATGTTAGTGGCAAAGTAGAAGCATTGAAGTGAGAACAGCTTAGATTTCACCTGTGAGGGTATGTGTGTGTGTTTTCATGTGTGAAGTCACCCTCCTATGATGTCTGTTAGCCCAAGAAACCTACCTTAAATGTCTTCCTCCCATGTAATTTTAGACATTTATTCACAGTGTTGTGGAAGGTAGAGATAGTTACTTCCATTGGTATAGAACCCTCAATTTTTATTCTGGTCCACAGTGTCCTTGAATATACATTTCCAAATTCAGTCAATGAATCAGCATACACCATTCAGAACTGTGTGGGAGAGTGTGTGGTCTACGATGTGAACTGTGGTCTATGGTTGATGGCAAGGCCCCAGGATGTGTAAGTCCTTTGAGGGTGATAGGCCACACTTGTGGGAGATGTTTGTGTGGGATGTTGTGGGAGGTGTGGGAGGTGGGGAACATGGGAATCTTGGTAGGTTCTGTGTAATATTTTAGGTAATCTAAGCATCTCTTAAAATATATATAACATTTTTGTAAGCAAATGCACATATATGCATATATATTTATATATCATTTTGCAAATGTTGGTATGTATTGTGAAAATTTTGATTTTTACCCACAAAAAAAAAAAAAAAAAAAATTCAGCCAATGAGATATAAGCAGATTTGTAGTATGGAAAATTGAGTGCATCTGAAGAACATGTGCACATGCAAGCTGGCTCTCTAGCAGCCATTTTGGGTCATGAAGTAACTTTGAGAACATAAGCTATATTTAATATAAAACAAGATGTAAGGAGTCTAGCAACCTAACCTAATAACCCTGGTTTAAAGTTAGGGAATGCTTACCTCCAAACTTTTCTTTTCTGACCAAAAAACAATGGAAACAAAAACCCTACATTGTTTAAGGACCATTTCTTACAAGAAAGGACAGTAATTAATACAATCAGGAATGATAATGAATTGCTTAAATGGTACCTCCTATCCTTCCCTATTTGGACTACTAAATTCCGTTATTTCAATCCAGTTAGCTGACTAACAAAGTCAGAAAAATATTGTGCACCACTAGCTTAAAATGTAACATATAACTGAATAATAGCATATCAAACACCATCTCAGGATTTTTTAACGGTAACTTCAAACTTTTATTTTACCAATTTTTGTTTCGCTATTGCTTTTTGCAATGTCTCTAAAACATCCTTGTTCCTGAAGCCATAGATCATGGGATTCAGCATGGGAATCACTGTGGTATAAAACACGGCCAACATTTTGCCCTGCTCCACAGACTCCTCAGTAGGGCGTCTCAAATGCATACAGAAGAGGGTCCCATAGAAGATTGTGACCACTGTCATGTGGGAGCCACAGGTGGAAAAAGCTTTTTTCCTTCCCTCTGCTGAATGGCTTCTGAGGACGGCAACAAGGAGAACATGTAGGATGTGAGAATGACCAGGAGGGACTGGACACAGCTGTAGCCAGCAGCTATGTACATCAGCAACACTTTACTATAGGTGTCAGCGCATGACAGTTTGATAGAGGTAATATCAGTACAGTAGAAATGGTTAATCTCATTAGAAGGAGAGGTTGTAGGTCCTCAAAGTTTCCATCACACTTAGGAGGAAGCCATACACATAAGGGACAATGACCAAGTGGACACAGACCCTCTTGGACATCTTGCTGCTGTAGAGCAAGGGGTTACAGATGGCTATATAGCAGTCATAGGCCAAGACAGCCAACATGCAGTGCTCCGTAAGGACCATGGCAATGACAGTATCGCACTGCACCAAGCACCCTGCATACGAGGTGGTCTTTTTCTCATATAGGGAATTTTCTAGCATTTTGGGAGTGACATTTGTAGAGAAACACAGATCTAGAACACACAAACTTGAGAGAAAAAAGTATGGGGGTGTGAAGTCGAGAATCAATTTTGATTAAACCAATCATGCCCAAGTTTCTTATGATAGTGACAATGTAAACTACAAGAAAGAGCATAAAGAAGACAACTCACAACTCCAGATGGCTTGTTAAACCCAAGAGAATAAATTCTGTCACTTCTGTGTAGTTTCTTCTGGACATTTCTTTGTCTCATATGTGAGGCATTGGTTTTATTATCTAAATAGAGATAAGAATTTTTTTAAAATCATTGAAACCATGGTTAAATATTGGACTGTATAAAAAGATTCAGATTGTTTTAGTTATATATCTCGGTAGTATTTCTGTAATTAGTTATGGGCAGATATGCAAAAAACAAGTCTAAAATTTTGTCAAAATATGATTTTCTTTCACATTGTATTTTGTAATAACAATTGGCAATTAAGTTAGTCACTAATGACAAAATTATAAAAGTATCCCCATACTTTGGGAAATTAAAATTAAAACTACATAACTGCTATGTCAAATGAGAAATTATAATAGAAATTTAGAAAGGTGTAGAACTCTCTGCAGTATTTCTTACATATACATAGACACGTAGATGGTTAGAAAGGATTTTAAAGACAGCCTAGATAAATTTCCTCGTTGTAAGGATGGAGAAACTGAACCCCAGAGTGGGAAGAGACTTATCCAAGGGCAAGTACCTAACCAACAACAGACCTCATCTCACATTTCCCTGTTCAGTGATCTGCTGATCTTCTATGAATCTCAACAAATCCAAACCATTGTTTGGAACCCAAAGAGAAGTTTTATTTATGTATTTGTCACTGTGATTTGAGGTGTCAGTGGTGTCGTGGTTGTGTGCACAGTTTGTTTTATAACCTGGCTGTTTGGGTACTCGTGTAAACTAGTCATTTTTTGGACAATTTCATATTGATAGCATGTATTTGTAACCATTCTCTTCCATTTCCACATCCCAATTTATTCAATTTGTGGCTAGTCTGGAGTGGATAAATTTATGCTCTTTCATAGATATTTATAATTTATACGAAGTATTTATAGTCATTTTTTGAAGTCTAAGCATATGTTTAAGTTGGTCTATTTTTCCAATTCATCCCAACCTTAATACATTGCTGCTGCCCAGATCTATCTTTACAATCCCCGGCTAGGAGTACTTTCTCCTTGATATTGTTGAGCCATACAATCACTTTATATAAACAGTTATTCATTAGGATAAATGGAATTAACTTAATCCCTCTTGAAGTTGCAAAAATCATTTTCAGGTTCTAAATCTATACCTCTATCCTATTAGCAAACACAGAACACCCAAAGCTCTGATTGGCTTTTATAACATTGGCACATAAACTCAAGTGCACTCTATGCCTGTTTGTGTGCCTGTTTGTATGTATAAATATACATATATTTATATATACAAGAAGAAATATAATTTAAAAGAAAGCTAAGTAATATTGCACCAAGAACATTGATTCATTCATTCAACAAATGTTTATTGAACAGCCCTCTAAAAACAGAATGGCATGAAATAAAGATATGAAAAATGATCACCAATACTTGAATTAAAAACAACATCGCCATGATGGATATAGACCATTATATATTTTGTTGTAACTTACAAAATTGCACGTACAGAGCATAAACTATAATGTAAACTATAGCCCATGGTTAGTGGCAATGCTTCAATATGTGTTCATCAATTTTAATAAACGTACCACAATAAAGAAGGATGTTGTTAATGTGGGAAGGTAAGGGAGTGAGGCATATGGGAATCCCTTATATTTTTGTGTAACATTAATATAATGTAAATCTTCTTTAAAAAATAAATGAAAGAAAGAAAGAAAGAAAGAGACAAGACAGAAAGAGAGAAAAAGAAATCTAAATAATAAACCTCAGGAAAAAGGAAAATAAACCAAGATAAATGGCCTGAGATGAAAAAAGGAAAAATGTACAAATAAAATTGTAAATTTATATGTAAATCCAAATGATTATTGCCTGAATAAATAATGATGACAGTGATGATAATAATGAGGATGATTTAAAAAATGTGGAGTTTATAAAGGGCCAGAAACCTGAGCACTGCAAAACAACATCATAATTACAGAGTAAAATCATCAAATTTGAAGTTTTCTAAAATGCAAATATTTTTCATAAAGAGTATTCAGATGTTAATATGAGAATTTTTCTTAAGACAACATGAAACATTTGCAAAAATTATCACAAGCAATTATAAACAGATTTCAAAAATGGCTATCTTCAAACTGTATTTTGTAATCACACTGAACAATTATATTGGAACCTAATAAAATTATAAAGTAAAATTATAAAAACCTGAATAACCTATATGTCAAAGAAGATATCATAGCAGACATTCATAAATGACTAGAACTGAATCATAATTCAATACTACATAATAAAAATTTGATTCATTGAAAAAAGCTATTAATGGAGAAGTTTATAGTATTAAATACTTATATTTAAAAAGGAAGAAAAGCTGGTAAAGAGAGGTGAACTTAGGATGCATATGCTTAAGCCATCTTCCCCAGATGTTGCCAAATCTTTTAACAAATGTCAAGATGCACATATCAAGAAAAATCTTTCTTTCCCCAACAGGGAGCAACAAAAAATCTGTACACTGGAATTAAGACCATATTTTTGCTTGCCTTCTAACAGAGTATTCTGGTATGAAGAGACACACCCATAAATTTGATCCTCCCTTACTCCCCGATGCTCAGAGTC
Organism: Tolypeutes matacus; assembly: GCA_026826555.1. NCBI lineage: Eukaryota > Metazoa > Chordata > Mammalia > Cingulata > Chlamyphoridae > Tolypeutes > Tolypeutes matacus. Next base: position 361,088 of record JAKSZT010026900.1, on the reverse strand, counting down.
TCACTACCATCATCTGCCTAGAATCCTCAAGGACTTGTCCCATTATACTTTTCATCTTTATTTATGACAGTCACACAAGAAAGCCCAGTCTCCCAACTCATCCCCTATCTCTTCTACTCTAATTGCCATCAGGCTCTATTCCCATAATTTCTTGTCTAATTCATCTTTCCCTAACTTTTGAGACCATTCTGTGCCTTTTGGAATTCAAGATCCATTCTCAGTAAGATTTGCTATATTTTCAACTTATTCTCTTATCCCCAAATCAAGGTTGAAATGATTTCAAAAATTTTTGTTGGCTTAATTGATTATTTGAATGAGAGAAATTAAATTGCATCTTTACTTCACCCTAAACAGAGAACTCGTATTTTTAAGTTCTGGGTAGAGTTTCATGTGTATTCCTTAAATATTAATAGACATAATTTACATAGATAGTATATGTATTTTACTGAATTTATCACAAATTATATTAGATGCATACTATATAGAAAGTTAAAATATTATATACCCACATGAATCTTCAGATTTTAATTTACAAACAAATTTCATTTGTTTAGCAAATATATAGAACAAAAATTTATAGCTAAATTTTATTTTTCCATGGAACGGTTCTGATATCAGCAAATGTCAACATCACAGAACTGGTCAGAAGGCTGTATAAAACTTTTCACACCTTCTGAATAGCTCAGGAAATCAATGTACCACTTTATTCTTTAACTGCCTTAAGAATATCAGTAGAACTAGGAGGCCCGACTACTTGCTTACTTGAAGAAATATTGGAAATAATAGCAACAATACTTAAGTTCTTATCTTGTAAGCACCATACTAACATGCTTTACATTATCTCATTTAATTCCAACAATGTTATGAAACAGGTACTATTTTATTTCATTTTACAATTAAGGAACTTCTGATCTCAAATCCCATTTTCTTAGCTAGTAAGTGTAACAGAGTCTTTCAACAATTGTACAAATATTAGTACCATGAAATTGTATAGTTCAGAAAACAATTGAACTCATTTGTAAAATCTTGTAAGCATTTTTTCATTTATGCATATATGCTTCTAGCAAGTAATTATAGGGCATCTTTTATGTTTCAGACATGGTATTGGATGCCAGAGGTATGAGGGTAGACAAGAGAGAGGCAATAGGTTCAGTTAAGTTTGACATTCTTGCCCTATCTCACCACTCAGAGTGCAAGAACCAGGAGAGAAATCAAACATTCTACCGTCCTGTCTACCATTCTACCTCTGTAATATGATACTTTTCCAGAAAGTATCTGCCTCCTCTCAGTTGAATGGACTGCTTCTGGAAAAATATCTGTTAACAAAATTTTTAAATTCAATTTATTTAATATTATTGTCTACTTATTCTGCATCAGTGACTGGCACTACAGAACCAGAAGAAAGACAAGTGAATAAAACAGGATCCTAAACTAGAGTTCCCTTTGAAGTACAGATGATGGAGACTCATATCCTATCAAAGTTAAGAGATGGAGGAGTGAGAGTCAAGACCAAAGTATCAGTACTCTAACTGTCACTGTTAAGTACAAGAAGAGATCTGGGACAAGGATGCAGGATAGTGCCTAGGAATCATGCTCCAGTTGGCAAAAAAGGAAGCCGAGAGTTTCTCTTGTCACTCTCAGCCCCTAAGCAAGTTCTTCAGACCAAAACCTGGATTCTGATACTGACTTGGTCTCTACAGAGCTTTCAATTTTGCTCAGGTCATAACTTCTCACTCTAAAATGATGTCTTATTGGTCAAAGGGAACTTGCAATTTTTAATGGAAGCCATGGTCAAGAGACATATTTTAATTCTAGAATTGCAGAAACTATGGTAAACACAGACTCCTAATACAGACCATAGGAAGACTGTAAGATTGCTCTTGGGAGGCAAGAAATACCTCCAGCAAATAATCATGTGCAGTCAGGGACTTCGATAACTAGGAATGATTCTGCAAGTACATGTGCAACTCAGCAAGACAGGGTAAGTATCCTCTTCATCAACATATTGTTATAAGGTCCTTGACCTGATTTAATTCTTTGAGTATGATCAGTATTTCAAATGTCTTGGTTTGAAAAAGGAAAATCAAAACAAAAAGAACAATATTATGAAAAAGAAGGATTCCTAGGAGCACAACGATCACTTGTTAAAACCCAGGTCCTAAATAATAAAAAGGTATTGGAAAAGAAACAAGAATCTCATAAAAATAAGGGATCAAAAGGTCCTTAAAAATTTTCCTCCAACCCCCTTAGCTCCACATACTCAACCTAAGAGACTACTTTCTAAAAAGTTTAGTGGTCACCAGAAAAATGCCTATTTGAGCACTTACTTCTTAGAGGGTAGAACATTTTCAAAATGGTTAATGAAGCTACATAGCCCTAAATTACTTCTAATTTATCCTTTTCTTGTGGAGCATGGTGACAGTAGACACCAAGATATTAGGGAAATGGGAAAACATAAAAAGAATATTGGGAAATGTGTGCTGGGGATCCATACTCTGTATGTTTTATGATAGCTTCATAATAGTGAAAAACCGAGCTCAACAAGCACCCTTTAGATTTTATTTCATGAAAAATGAGTTGTCTGAGCAAATTTAACCCCTAACTACCTATTTCAATATATTGATATTCAAAAGTTACATGATTTAATGAAGGGTATAAATAAATGACCAGATATTGAAAACTAATATACAAACCTATTTCCCCTCCCACCTGTGAAAAGAAGAGCACTTTCTTGATCACCTCAAAGGTCAAATTCCAGCCATTGCTTCAGGATTTATACCCAAGTTATTGACCCCAGAAGTTATCTCAGGAAGACTCTCAAAGGAGTAAAAAGAAAGCAATTAGCAAAAGAATCCCAGCAGAGAATACTCTCAGAAGGGGAGATACTAATTGGTAGCACTGTAATTCCTTGAATCAGGATAATAGGAAAAACAACTATGTTTTATAGTTCACTGGAGTTCAGTCCAATTATCTGCCATGGAGATTCTGGTAGTACTTTAGACAATGCAAAAGACCAAACCTAAAGTACTCTGAAACACTCTTAACTTCTCATGAAACTAATTCACACAATTGTTCTCATCACTTCACTATCTCTAACATATCTTCTATACAGTTTGATCTTTAACAATTCACATAGAACATATTCAAAGGTAAAAATTCAAGGAGGTTTAATCTGCATAATATGTATGTGAAAAAGATATCTTTCATCTAAAGGAGTTTGCATGTTGACGAGATACCTAAGACAGGTAATTAAATAATACTTGGCATAAATGATAAATGTTTAGAAGAAAAACACAAATTGCTGTGACAGGTCTTTTCTTGGGGTGTCCAAGCTGCTTCAGTCAGGAGAGGAGTGGCCGGAGCAGCTTGGAATAACCACATTTCGGTTTCTCTACCTATCAAGAGTTATGATTCGTCATGGTTAATCTGTCATCAGAAGAAATTCAATTGAGGGCTCACCAGGTTACCGACGAGTCTCTGGAAAGTAGAAAGAGAATCCTGGGTTTAGCCATTGAGTCTCAGGATACAGGAATCAAAACTATCACTATGCTGGATGAACAAGAGGAACAACTAAACCGCATTGAAGAACATATGGACCAAATAAATAAAGATATGAGAGAAGCAGAGAAGACTTTAACAGAACTCAACAAGTGCTTGGACTTTGTGTCTGCTCATGTAATAGGACGAAGAACTTTGAGTCTGGTAAGGCGTATAAGGCAACATTGGGTGGTAGAGGAGACAACTCATCTAGCAATGTAATATCTAAGCATCCAGGCCAGGTGACAAAAGATCAGCCTCAGCAGACAGCCACAGGAGCAGCCACTGGTGAATACATTAAATGTATAATTAATGATGCCAGAGAAGATGAGATGGAGGAGAACCTGACTCAGGTGGGCAGTATCCTGGGAAATCTAAAAAACATGGCCTTGGACATGCACAATGAGATTGATGCTCAAATCAACAAATAAAATGGATGACAGAAAAGGCTGACACCAACCAAGATCATATTGACCTTGCCAATGCCAGAGCAAAGAAACTCATTGAGAGCTAAAGTTACTGGTGTACTTCTTTATTATTTTTTCACTTTTCTAGTTCCTCCTACAAAGCCACTACCTTTTCAGAGTTTGAAATTTTGGTCCCACACTCTTGTAATCAGGAGATAGTGTAGAAGAAGGGCCAGAACAGACCCCTTATTTCTTTAATTCTCTTGAGGGTGGACTGTATTGCTTCCTTCTGGCATTTTCCTTCTAGGTTCAACCTCTTAGATGGTTTTCATATATACATATATAGTGTTGTTTTTCATCCTCATTTACATTAGAAGTTTCTCTTGCTTTCAAGATTTGGAATCATTGCAAAAGACAGCCAGAAGGAAGCAGTGGTGTTGGTTGGTTGGTTGGTTGGTTTGTTTGTTTGTTTGTGTGTGTGTGTGTTTTGGGGGGAAGGGGAGGCAGAGCTAAGGGGTTGTTAGCTCAAAAAAAACCTAGAGGCCTGGAAGCAAAAGTTGTATAGTCACAGGAAAGATCTAGCTGGGTTTAATTTTTAAATTAAGTGGCAGTTATTGCCAATTTAAGCTGATGTTTGGTTTTGGAGCTTTTATACACGATATTTTTGTTGTACATCACAACTTTGTGACCTCTGCTCCAAAATGAGGAAAAGAATGATTTAAATTAAGTAAGCTTCATTTCTGAACTCTTAATGATTAATGTATGTACATAGGTTCTGTGATCTCATTTCATATTCACCATTCAGGAACACTTTGTATAAATTAATGGCTTTTTATTTTCATATTAGTAGTAGTATCATCTTCCTACTACAGATCTACACCCTCAGAAATTTGTCATTAGTCTTTGAAGAAAAATATGTAAAAATGTATGTGTAACATGAGTTGCTCTCTTGAACTGGGCTTAAAACTTTTTAGAAAAGTTTTACATAGTATATCAAGTGAATTCAGTTTTACCTTAATGCCAAGAATTATGTTTAGATAGTAAAAAAAAAAAAAAAAAAAAAACAAACTTACATTTCAGGTAGAAAAATAATTAGATTGCTTTGGGCTTTAGACTTTTTTTAAAAAGCTAGAATTTATTGTTTAACTAAAAGTTATTTAGGAAATTTTTTAAAAAGTGCTATGGCAGGTCATAGAAGGAAAAGGTTGATATCGTGCCAGTGACAACAATGCCTGATATTATCCGAAAGTATATATTAAATAAAGGGATGATTGAATAACATATAACTTATTGTTTGCCTCTTATGTTTGAAAATATTTAATGAAATTGAGTCAAAAATTAAGCCCAGAGAAGACTTATTTCAAAATGTAATTGAGAAACGGTACTTTATAAATAATATCTGATATTCACACAAAAAAATGACATGGGTGCACACACTTTTCAGCTGAATAATTTGATGCTGAAAGTCAACTCCCCTAAGCTTACCCAGCCAATAGACAGATTCAACCCAGGTCCAGATAATGTCAAAACCAATCTTTTCCCCACCACTCTATTCTGTCTCAATGCAATGAAAATAATTAGCTAACAGAAAAGTTGCTGAGAATGTTTTAAGAAGTGTCATGAGTCTTTGGATGGGTGAAGACAAATTGACCCCAAATTTTTATTCATGTTTTCCTAAAGGAATTTATGAATCCATAGCACACAGTCAAGTCTTTTCTAGTGGGTTCAAAGTGTATTCTTTTCTGGGATTGGAGCTTACCTGGTCCCAGTAAATGTGTATTTGCTGATACCCAACAAACATCTTCCCTGCCAGAGCAGAAGTGGCATTCTTTCTGATCCCCAACACCTCAAATCGTAACCAGCAAGACAAGGCACTTGGGGACACAGACTCAGATACAAAAGAAACTTTCAGCAAATGACCGCTTCTAACTTAGAGCACAAAAGTTCCAGAAGAGCAGGGGAAGAGATCCCACCATGAAAATTCTTCCAGGAGTGCCAAAAACTGTTGGGGTCAGGGTCCGCATATAGCAGTTGCACACCCCACCTTGCTTTGTAGAAGAAAGGCGAGTTTGTGCTTCTTGAAAGGGTCCTGCCACTCAGCAAAAAGCAACTATCAAGCAATTTTTGTGCAGAGTTCCTGCCCTGTCAAGCAGCTGGGGCTGATTATTCCAAGTTTTGGGTTCAAGATATGGTTAGACCATTCCTTAAGACAGGGATTCTTAACCTTTTTTGTCCCACGGAAGCCTTTGCCAGTCAGGTGACCCCTTCTCAGAATGTAACAGCAGATAATTTTATGACAATCAACATCAGCATGTCTTTAAATTAAATGTTAGGATTATTCAAAATTATATTTTACAACTCTCCTGTAATTTCAGTACCTGAAAACCTAACATGGTTCAACATCTGTTCAAACGATCATTTTTGGCAAACATTTAGAAATTCAAATTTTCCCACGGTGTCATAAAACCATCTCTGCCATCCTTACCAATCTTTTTGTAGGGAGTTATCCACTGCACTCAGAACACGCTACATCAAAATAAAAATCATACTAAGTCCACACTATACTGTGTACTATTTAATAAATATATCACACCTGCACCAATACCTCCTTACAAGAATAATATTTTTAAATGCATAAAATAAAATTACAAAGGAAATCAATTACTTATTTCGAAATACAGTTACTAAAATAAAAAAAAAGATATAATACTATATATGTGTGCTTCTTATCTAGCACATTAAATGGATCTCCAAGTAGATGCATTGCTACAAATACTTATTGCTCATAATTAGTTCCCTGAAATCCTTTTCCTATAGTTCAACATATACTTTTGTCTGTCTGTATCTTTTCAGTGAAAATAGACATACAATTTGGGATCACTCCTGTCTGACACCAATTAAATTATTTTCTCTGATTTCTGATGAGAAAGGACTCCCCTCATTGTGCTTGCAACAGACTATTTATGACCTGCAGAATATTATAAGGAGTTTGAACATGATTTTACTAAAGCATAGTGATCACCTATTGTTCTGGCTCAATTACATTTAAGATGAAAGAAAAAGTTTCAAAGAAAAAAAATGTGTAATTTGCTATAACTAATTTTTAGTTTCAATATTATTCACAAGGTTCTTTATTTTTAAAAGTAACAACACTTGTATAGTGTGATAGAAAGAGAAACAGGTTAACAAATTTATACCAATATGATTTTAGCATCATCTTTTTATCATACACTATGCCATGTTGGTAAAGATAAACAGATAAAAGGACATGGTTTCTTCCTTCAAGAAGTTCCTAGAATAGTGGAAGAAACAGAGGCATGTACAGATAATTAAAGTACCATATTGACACTTGCAATGATATTTTATAAATCTGTGGGTGAACCATGATGTGGCAGGAAAGAAGCAAGTGTCCCTTAATACATTCAGGCTCTTCTCTTCATTGCCGAACTTGATATATTGTAGTAGTTTAAATAAACAAAGGTATATTTCTCACCCATCTTACATGTTTGATGTGAGTTGTCTGAAGGCTCTGATCCATCTCTCCTCACTCAAGAAACTATGCTGCCTGAGCAGCCACTACCTTAACACTGCTGTTCACCATGAAAGTAATTTTTTAAAAGACCACCTGATGATAATCTGATCACAAATGCTCAACTGAGAAGCAACAGATGCAAACTCAAATCCAACTCATTGTCCAGAAGTTAGCACATGCCCCCAGATAACATGAAGGAATCCAGAGGTTATCTACTGTGGCCTGAAAAGGCAAAGAAATAAAAATATTTAATGAACAACATAGATGATTACTATGATATGAAAACATCTATGATCAAAATTTTATTTTACATACATAGAATATTTATATATTTAAGTTCTGTAAAAAGGACACATAGATCCCTTGGTACATCTTATTTCACATTTCACCATCAAATCTGTCCTGAATATTAAGGTAAAGTCTAGAAAAAGATTTGGACAAAAAAAGAGAGTTTTTTTAAAAAGTATTTTTTTTTTCCTGAACAGCTCTTTGGTTAAAGCCTCTTTCACATCCTTATTTCTAAGACTATAAATCATAGGGTTCAACATGCGGATAACTGTGGTATAAAACACGGCATCCATTTTTCCCTGTTCCACAGATTCCTTTGAGCGGGTTCTGAGATACATGAATAAAAGGGTTGTAAAGAATACAGTGACAGCTGTCAGATAGGAGCCACAGGTACCAAAAGCTTTGTGCCATCCCACTGAGGAGCTGATTCTCAGGATAGCAGGAAAAATACAAAGGTAGGAAATAAGGATGATGAGAAGGGAGAAGGAAAGGTTGCATCCAGCCACAACAAACTTGATGTTTCTTTGTTGTAGGTGTCAGAACAAGTGAGCTGAATCAGTGAAGGGTCAGCACAGTAGAAGTGGTTAATTTCATTGGGGCCACAGAAAGCTAGGTTGTTGGTCCACATGGTCTCCATCAGCCCGGTGAGTGCTCCATACACATAAGGCACTGTGATGAGGGATATGCAGACCCTCTTGGACATCTTGCTGCCATAAAGGAGAGGGTTGCAGATGGCCATGTATCAATCAAGGCCATCACAGCCAGGACATAGATCTCTATGTGGACCAGGGCAATAAAAAGGTAACACTGCACCAGACAAGAAGCATAGGAAATGGATTTCTTGTCTGATAAGAAAATCTCCAGCATCTTTGGAGTCATGTTGGAAGAGAAGCACAGATCCACAAAGGATAAGTGGCCAAAAAAAAGTACATGGGCGTGTGGAGCCGGACATTGACCTGGATGAGGACAATCATGCCAAGATTCCCTGCTACTGTGACCATGAAAAGTACCAGGAACAGCACAAAGAAGAGGATCTGCAATTCCAGGCGATTGGTGAGTCCAAGGAGAATAAATTCAGTCACTGTGGTGAAGTTTCTTCTCATAATTTCCCTGGATGGGAAATGACAACTTTGTATTTATTTTGTAATTTGGAATTCCGTAAAAAATAAATATTACTTTTATTGTAATTTTCTCCCTACCAAATTCCTTCTCTCTCTTCCTAGTATTTTTATTCATTTGATTCTTTTGAACCTGTTTCTTGTTAAATTCAAACTCAGGCAGACATCGGAAGATGAACTGGAGTCTTTCAAACAGCTCTCTGCCTTTGGTCATATATAGCCCTCTATCTTTCCTGTTTTATTTTGCCCCTCCCTCTCCCCACTCTTTGTTTTTCTTTGTTCAATTTATTCCTCATCCACTTACCCCCTTCTTCTATTCTTCTGCCTATTATTTATTTGTTTGTTTTCTTGAGGTTGGGTCGGGGATTGAACCCAGGACCTCATGTGTGGGAACCAGCTCTTAACCACTCAGCCCCATCCACTCCCCTTCTGCCTATTATTTGAAAAGATACTTTCTCAGCATAACTGGCCCAAAAGATAATCAACACTACCAAAGAATTTCCTTGTCCCTAACTATAATGAGAGCAGGGAATGAGTGGACAGAAAGAAAAGGATTATATATATTTTCAGATGTGTTGTTTTGAATAATGTTCCTATTCCCTGTTAGGTAATCACGGGGATCCAAGCAGGATTAATTTGAAGGTTTCATACCCCTCTAGACCTATTGGAATAAGAAGTTCCAGATAAGGCATGGGGGATTTTTAAATTTTTTAAAAATTATTATTTTGAATATTGTTTAAATCTTGCATTTGGGGATTGTACAGATTTAAATTCTCTAGCCATTAGCAGCACAATAGTATTATTTCACAGGAAATGTGCCACTGCATGGAGCTAAGTGATGGAAATTCTATCTTCTTGGTCACCTTCTTCTGTTATCCACTATGAAATTTGAGAGGAGAAATCCTTGGTTCAGATAGGAGGAGATAGAAACCAATGCTTGTCCCTGGTTATCCTGAGAGAGTGAGTGAGTGAGTGAGTGAGTGAGTGAGTGCGTGAGTGAGTGAGTGATTCAAAGTGAAAAATATTTACTCATCAAAATGATTGCAGTCATTGCTTAAAAACCAGACTGATCCTAGAAATGTACACTGGCCCTGTGGTTTGCACTACTCAGTATCCACACCTCTCTTGGTTGCTCTCTGCTGTCTATGCCTTGTGTTCTGGTTGCAAGTTGATTTGGAAGTTGCAGTATTCCTGCAGACAAGTTCCTATTTAGTTAGCATCGTCAGAGCTGACTTCTGTTACATGCAGCAAAGAAAAAACTTTACACAACTGATATTAACTAAGGAGATCCCATGGAGACTATTATTTGTATACAAATGTCTGCAACAAAGTTTTAATTTGTGATTTATACAACATGAAGTTGAATCTGTTCTAACTCTGATCTTAGTAATGATGTTGCCATGTCCCCTCTTATATGTCAGGCTTCCTTCACTTTTTAGCATTGTTTAATTTCCCCTACTCTTCCAGAGATAAAATTTATACAGTGAAGTGCACATTTCATAAGTCCAGAAGCCTATATTCTTCGGCAATTGTATAACCATGTAACCTACAGTGGTACAGTGGTGCATTCTATAATGAGTTTCAATAAAACTCCAATAGCTTTACCACACAACCAATTCATGAGTAGTTAGACATTTCTGAGATGATTTTATGCTCCTTGGGAAAATTTCTTTTTTTAGTTTCAATATTATGACAATTTCTTTATTTAAAATAAAAATTAGAACACTTGTATGGTAGTGTGTGTGTGTGTAATATGCCAAGCTCTGGTTAAAATGCTTCAGAAATATTAAATAATTTGACCCTCAAACCAATATTATGGTATTCTTGACCCTCACAGATAAGGAAAATAACCTGTGTGTGTTTTTTTTTTTTTAAGTTTTGTGCAGAGGAAATACTATTATGGGGATTCTAGTATACCAGTAAAAACAAGTGCTGTGGAGTCAACATCTTCCATTTGTATTGTGGCTTTAGCACATCTGATCTGAGTAATGTAGGGCATGGTTTTAATAATTATGACTTTCTATTTCTTCTTGAAATGTAAATAATAAAAGTACATTTTAACAGGGTTATTTTGAAAATTACACAAAATAGAGTTTACAATACTTATATCACTGTGCTTTATACATGCAATCCCTCAATTAATGTTAATTATCATTGTGTGTGTGTGTATGTGTGTGTGTATGTTCAGGATCCTGTAGCATGCCAGTAGCATACTTTGATTCCCCTATCTTCTATCCCCATTACTCATTAACTTTCATAAGTAACAGTATATTCAATACTAAATGTCTACATTTCTTGTAATTGACATTTTTCTTTCCATCTAGTCATTTAGTCATCATAGCAATAAATCTAATTCTTACAGTACATACAGTTCCACAAATAAATGGAGTTCTCACTTGCAGAATAAAGAAATCTACCTACCTGTGGAAGAAGAGCCATCCTAACAAGAAATAGCAAGGGCTCCTCTGGTGAATAAAGCAAGCAGAATGTATATAATTTGTTTGATTTCCTTAAGAGATTTCACAAATATATGAAGATGAAGTAATTACTTTGTTAGGTAGTTTTTCTCCATCTGGGGAAAAAACAATTGGCACAGTGCAGATTTCACACGGGAGCCACATCCTGGGTAGTGTGCTTTTCTCCCTTTTATTCAATCTCAAATTATTTCTTTTAATATTGGGAGATTTATTCTGTACATGTGATGTCTCTCATGGACTCTGCATTATGTTAAACATGTTGGTTTCTAATTAATCTATTTTTCTAATACTTATTCTTCAACATTATTGTCATAACTTTGTGTAAAAATGCTATTATCATCCAACTGTTTTCACTCTGCACACTGCACAATACAATGCTTTGATATTGGAATGAAGTTATGATTGTTTGAAGAATGATTTTATTTTTATTAATTTTAAGTAATGTTTATATTCAAGTCTAACATACATAAAGTATGCCAAATGTTATGTGTACACGTTCATGAATTTTTAGAAATTGAATGTAGTTGTGTAACTAATGTCTAAATCAAGAGGTAGAAAATTAACAGCACCCCAAAAGCTTACCTCTTTCATTTTCCCAGAAACTATACTGCAAGTTGACTATATCTTCACTTGTAACAATATAGATTAATTAATTGAGCCTATTTGTTATTTTAAATTTTATATCTTTGACGTCCTAGAACACCTGATATTGCTGAACATTATGTTTGTGAGTTTCAGTCAATGAACGTGATGAATACAGAGATGACTGCAAAAACTGCGATTGATTCTGTTCTGCTGCGTGTGCTGAAGCCTATCCTGTCTCCGGGGTACCTGCTAACATCTGGACTTCAGAATCTGGCACACAACAGAAGTGCTGACCTCCAGTACTGCTGACTTTCATTTACAATATTAGCATCTGGCAGTGGGGTCTCCTGCTTTAGAATGCTAGTTTGTAGCTCTCATGTATGCAATACTTTCCACCCTTTCACTTTGCTAACCAAAGAATATATATTTTATTGTTATCACAACTCTTGAATCCATGTGGCGTTCATCTCTCCTGCTATAACACTTAAACTTCTCATATTCCTTCTAACAACGATAGGCATGAATTGGATATTTAAAGTTCGTCGGAAATCATCTTTCTTTCAGTAGTAAAGAAAAATGAGCAAAGCAAGCCTGAATGTCTTCTCACGTTTGTAACGTGAAAATGGGACAGTATAGTTTTTAGAATTAAACACAAAAACAAGTACTCTGCAAAATTTTGTTCTATGAATCTCCTGGTTTGAAATTGGTTATTGACAACTGTCATCATGAAATTATCTCTGAATCATAAGATAAACAAATCAGCACATAGTATATAATATTGCTGTGTAGTATTCCACTTTATGACTATACCAAAAGTCTATATAGTTTTCAGTGTTGATAGATATTTAGAAAGCTTCCACATTAGAGTGTTAAAAAGGCATCCTTTTACAATCTCTTCATGAACATATATATGCATTTGTTCCAGTTATACATTGAGTGGAATTTCTGGTTTAGACTATATGCACATGTTCAGCTTTGGCTGATTCTACCAAATAGTATTTCAAACTGGTTATACCAAATTAACCTCATACCATTATTATATGACAGGTAACTTGTTACACATTCTCACCAATATTTAATATTTTCATTTTATTATTACTATTTTCATTCTAGTAAATGTGTTTAGGGAATGATATCTTATTTTAGTTGTAATTTGGATTTCTTTGATGATCACTGGAGTCCAGTATACTGTCCTATGTTTATTTGACTCTTTTTTTGAAGTTTATTTTTGAGAAGCACCTATATATATTTTGCTATTTTAGTAAGTTATCTGGTTTTATCTATTCATAGAAATTTTATATAAAATATTCTGGATATAAAACTTTCATTAGATATGTTTCATGCAGTTAACTCATCCCAATCTGTGCCTTACTTTTTCACTCTCTTATGTTGTTTTTTGATGAAGAACATGTCTTATTTTAAAAATATTTGCCTTCTCAAGTTTATGAACATATTTTCTTATGCTTTCTTCTAGAAGATTTATTGTGCAGACTCTCCTAGACATCTTGCTGCCATAAAGGAGAAGGTTGCAGATGGCCATGTACCAATCAAAGGCCATCACAGCCAGGATTTGGATCTCAGTGTGGACCAGGGCAATAAAAAGGTAACACTGCACCAGACAAGCAGCATAAGAAATGGATTTCTTGTCTGATAAGAAAATCTCCAGCATCTTTGGAGTCACATTGGAAAAGAAGCACAGATCCACAAAGGATAAGTGGCTCAGGAAAAAGTACATGGGCCTGTGGAGCCAGACATTGACCTGGATGAGGACAATCATGCCGAGATTCCCTGCCACTGTTACCATGTAAACTGCCAGGAACAGCACGAAGAAGAGGATCTGCAATTCCAGGCGATTGGTGAGTCCATGGAGAATAAATTCAGTCACTGTGGTGAAGTTTCTTCTCATAATTTCCTTGGATGGGAGTTAAGAATTTTGTATTTATTTTGAATTTTGTTATAAATGCAAAATAAATAAATTTCACATTTACATTCATGATCATCCTACCAAATTCCTTCTTTTCAACAGTATTTTTGCTCATTTTCTATTGAATCATTCTTTTTTCTTAATCAGTTTATTCCTCACCCACTTATCCCTTTCTTCTGTTCTTCTGCGTTTGCCTATTATTTGAGAAATGTACTTTGTGGACATACCTGTCACAAAGATAATCTTCAGGACCAAAAATTTTCCTTGTCCTCTATTATAATGAGAGCAGGGCATGAGTTGACAGCACGAAAAGAATATTATATATTTTCCAAAATGTGTTGTTTTGAATAACGTTGACCAAATCCATTCCCAGCTACATAATTGTGTGTAATCAAGCTGGGTTACTTTAATGCTTTCATACACCTCCAAATTCATTATAATAGAGAGGTTGAAGAGATGCATGGGTGATTCTTTTATATTTATTTTATTATTATTTTGAAAAATGTTTAAAACTTTGCATTTGGTGGTTGCCAAGAATCAAAATTCTCCAGCCAATATCACCGCAATTATTTTAGAGGGCATGTGCCAGTGCGTGGAGCTAAATGAAGGAAATTTTCTCTTTTGGTCAGCCTTTTCTGGTTTCATATGAAATTTGAAAGGAGAGATCCTTGATTCAGAAAGGAGGAGGAAGGAACCAATGCTTGTCCCTGGTTATCTTAAGTAAGTATGTGACTCAAGGGGAAGAAAATATTTGCGCATCAAACTGATTGCAGGCATTGCTTAGAAACCAGAGTAATCCTAGAAATGTATACTCGCCTAGTGGTTTGCACTACTCAGCCTCCAGAGCTCTCTGGGTTGCTCTCTGCTCTCTATGCTTTGTCTTTGGTTTGCAGGTTGATTTGTGAGTCGCAATATTCAGGCAGAATAGTTCATTTTTTTACTTAGCATAGTCAGAGCTGACTTCTGTTACTTGCAGCAAAGAAAAAACTGACAAAAATGATATTAACTAAAACGTGTATGTGTATTTTTCTTCATGGAATTCATCTGTCTTCACTAAGGACTTCTTATGGAGACTGTTATTTGTATATGCATATCTGCAATAAAGGTTTAATTTGTGATTTATACAACATGAACTTGAATCTGGTCTAAATCTGATCATTGTAGTGATATTACCATATTTGCTCTTACATGTCAGGCTCCCTTCATTTTTCTGCTTTATTTGTTTGTTTACTGCTGTCTTTGAGATTGAAATTTATACAGTGAAGTGCACATTTCATATGTCCACAAATATGCTTTGGCAAATGCATCAACCATGTAACCTACAGTGGAACATTCTGAAATGGTTTTCAGTGAAGCTCCAATAGCTTTACTACAAACCCATTCATGAGTAGTTAGACATTTCTGAGATGCTTTTCTGCTCATTTGGCAAGTTAATTATTCTGAGTTTCAATTTTATCACTAACTTATTTATTTAAAATAATAATAGTAACACTTACATTGTAACATGCCAAGCTCTGATTAAAATACTTCAGAAATATTAACTAATTTAACCCTTAAACCAATACTATGGTATTCTTGACTCTTGTAGATAAGGAAAATAACATGTTTTTTTTTTTTTTTTCAGTTTAGTGCAGAGGTCTATTATGTACAATTATGGGCAGTCGTGTATTCTGGTAAAAACAAGCACTTTGGAGTCAATTTGTTGAGTTCATATTTTTTCTTTAACATTACTGATCTGGGTAATAGTAGGCCTGTTTTTAAATAGCTCTGAATTACAATTTCTTCTTGAATTGGAAATAATAAAAGTATTGCCTAAAAGAGTTACTTTGAGAATTGCACAAAATAATGTTTACATTATATATAACACTGTGCTTACATGCAACCCTCAATAAATGTTAATTATCATTGTGTGTGTGTGTGTGTGTCTGTGATATGTGAAGGATACTGGAGCATACTCTTCAGTATATTTTGATTCCCTTATCATCTATCCCCCTTTCTCAACAGCTTTCATAAGTAACGGTATCTCAAATAATAAATGTCTATACTTTTCTTGTAATTGACATTATTCTTTCCATCTAGTTATTTGAACATCACAACAATATATCTAATTCTTATAATACATAGAGTTGCACAAATAAATGGAGTTTTCATAGTTATGAACACTTGCTGAATAAAGAAACCTACCTACCTGAGAAGGTAGAACCTTCCTTACAAGAAATAGCAGTGGTTTCCCAGATGAATACTGCAGGCAGAATTTATATAATTTGTATGTTAATTCCATTTCCCTATGGGATTTCACAAACATGTGTAGATGAAGCAAATTACTCTACAGAAATTAGAGTAAAATATTAGATAATATTTTTCACTATCCAGGGAAAAACAATTGGCACAGTGGTGTGGGAGCCAAACACTGGGAATTGCATTTCTCTTTTATGTTCAGTTTCAAAATTGTTCTTCTTTTATTGGGAGTTCCAAAATCATAAAATTGATGTTGATCTTTGACTCTGAGTTTGCATTATGTTAACTCTGTTAGTTTCTAATTAATCCATTTTTCTGATACCTTTTCTTCAACACTATTGTCACAACTACGTGTCAAAATTCTATTATCATCCAACGTTTCATTCTGTGAACTGGAAGATATTGGAATGAAACCATGCTGTTTGAAGATTATCTTTATTTTTGTTTTTTTACTTTTTGGTAAACTTTGTATTGAGGTCTAATATGCATATAGTAAATATGCTCAAATCTTAAGTGTACACCTTCATAAGCTTTACAAATTGAAAATAATTGTTTAACCAACCTCTTAATCAAGAAGTAGAAAATTAGCAGAACTCCAAAAGCCTTCCTTCTGCTATTTTCAGTCACTACACTACATGGTAACTATATCTTCCCTTGTAACAGTACAGATTGATTGATTTTGCCTGTTTTTTTTTTCAGTTTTATATTGTCAGATTCCTAGAAAACCGTGTTGGTGCTGAGCATAAATGTCTGTGAGTTTCATTAATGTTCAATGACTGTAATGAGTGTAACAATAGCTCTTAAATTTCCATTGTTTTCTAGTATTCTGTTGTTTGACTACATCAAAATTTACAAATCATTTTCACTGTTGCTACATATTTAGAATGTTTTCTCATTTGGCTATTACAAAAAACATACTTTCACACATCTCTTTATGAACATATTTATGCATTTGTTCCAGTTAGATACTGGGTGCAAATTCTGGTTTACATTGTATACATATGTTGAATTTCAATTGTCCCTGCCAGATATTATTTCAAACTGATCATCTGAATTTACATGCCTACCAGCTTTATAGGACAGGTTCAGTTGTTTCATCTCCTAAAACTTAATATTATCGGTTTATTAATTTTTGTGTCATTCTAGTAGGTGCATGTAGGGAGAGATACTTTATTGTAGTTGTAATTTGCATTTCCTTAATGACCATTGAAGTCAAATATATTTTATATGTTTATTTGACTCTATTAATATATTTTAGAAGCACTTGTGTATATTTTGCTATTTTACTAAGCTATCTGCTTTTTAAATTTATTCATAAAAATATTAGGTAGAATATTCTGGATATGAAACTTTTATTAGACATGTTTAGTACATTTACATTCCTCCAATCTGCACCTCACCTTTTCAGTCACTTATGTTATCATTTGATAAAGAACTCTTTTTTAATAAAAATAAATCTTTATTTTTAAAGAAGCTTTATATTATATAAATGTTACATCGAAAATATAGGGAATTCCCAAATACCCCAACCCCTCCCTCTCCCACAATTTCCCCCATTAACAACATTTTTCATTAGTGTGATACATTTGTTACATTTGATGAACAAATATTGAAGCATTGTTACTAACCATGGTCTGTAATTTACATGATAGCTTACGCTCTGCACTGCACAATTTTATAGATTTTGACAAAATTCTTAACGGCCTATACCCGTTATTGCAATATCATGCAGAACAATTCCAATGTCTCAGAAAGTCCCTATGTTACACCTATTCTTCCCTCTCCCACCACTGTCTTTATATCAATGTTACAGATTCTTCCATTACTAAAACAATAATAAGCCTACTTTAGTCTATAGTTTCATTCCTCCCTTATGTTTGTTCATTTCTCAACTTGAGGATTTTAGGATGGTGATGCCCACTTTGTTTCTGATCAAGAGGGTCTTAGATCCCTTGGGGCTGATGGATGGAACTGTCTTGCTTGCAGTTGTAAATACTCTCTGTTTATGGGGATGGTCATTGTCCATCATCAGCTTTTTGTTTGTTGTTCTTGGTGAATTTGATGAATTGGAGAGTAGGTGTGAGATGCAAGTCTCAGGGCTCAATCAGCATATGAAGAGCCAGAAGATGTAAGTATCTGGGAAATATACTTAATGAGTATAGTGGTAATTAGAGGTTTAAATAAAATAGGCAGCACAACCATATGAAGAAAAATTAAAAATAAGTCTAACTCTGATACATTGGGGAGATAGATTATCATATATTTCAAGGTAAGGCCAAGTGGTGAGGTACTGATTTCTTGAGGTTTTCTACCCTGCCTATAATGTCTAGATGTCTCTAGAGCTCTCAGAAGCTCCCATGATTGAGACACTGTTTACAGTAACAGTCAGTGAGGTCCTCCTGAGACATGCATAGCATAACCTCTGGAATGACCTCCTGACTCACATTGAAATCTCTTAGCCATGAAAACTCATTTGTATTTAATATGTCCCCCTTTGGGTCTAGGCCTTTTTCCACATGCATCATAGTTGGAGCTTGATAATAATTCCTCTGGATTTATTTTTGATATTAGATAATTTGATTTATCCGGAATTGATAGTTGTGTATGTTGTTACTAATCAATGACAGTTGATTTATTCCCATGGATATCCTAATTACTCAAAGCATTTCTTGAAGAAATCCTTTGCATTTCAGTGTCGAACTTTGTCATAAATCACATGATTATATAAGTATGTGCCTGACACGTGCCTGAAGAATGTCGTTTATTTGTTTGTATTACTGTGGGTTTATCAGTTTCAAATTCTCTTAGTTCTTTGTTATTGTTCATTAGGAAATATCTCTATTTGGCTTTCACATTTGAGGACCATTATTAGACACATACACACACACACACACACACATGCACTCCACACACTGAATATGAAATTTGTGGTGAGCAGTTGTTTTCCTTCAGGACTTTAAAGTTCATGTTGCCTTAGAGACTTCCTTTTTTCTGTTAAGAAGTCAGCTGTCATTATTAATTTTGCTCTTTTCTAGGTAATGTGTCTCTTTCTTTGGCTACCTTTGAAACTTTTCTCTTGACTTTGCATTTCAGCAAAATTACTGACATAATTCAGTGTAGTTTTCTTTGTGTTTATCCTAATTGGAGTTTTAAGAACTTCCTGAATCTGTGTGAGTTAATGTCATTCATCAGTTATAAAATTTCATTTGACTTTTCACTTAAAATTCTGCTTTATTCCCATTATTTTTCTCTTTTTCTCTGGAAATCTAAACACACTTATGTTTGGCATTCCAAAGTGGTTGTAGCCCTTCAGCAATCTAACTCTATGAGAGCATCTCCGTTTTAACTCCTGGCCTTGTGGATTCCTGGTCACTGGTTTCCCATTTCCCACATGGATGATTATCTATGAGGTTCTAGGATAATCATAGAGGAACTACTGGCCTCAATACCCACTCACCACTGCTGATTTTATTCTCAATTCATTTTGGTCACTGTGAATTTTACTCATTTTCCTTAAAGCTAATAAATATGTTAAAAAGGTATTAAAATGTGTATTATACCCCATATACGAATATCTTCTGTGGCTAAATATTTTTAGTGTACCTCGTCTGCCAATTTTTTTTCCAAATGAAAAGGTTATGTTCCTTTCAATGAAAGTAAATGATGACAGACCTTTCACCCAAACTATAATTTAATTATCAGCAGTATAAACATAATTCAAAATATAATCATTTAATTTAAACATAATTATAAAAGAAAAACACATTTAAAAAGTAAACAAAATTCAAACTAACAACATTAATACACTATAAAAATTAATTTATCCTGTCATTCACCTATCTATAAAGATGGACTGTTGTTATATGAATCACAGTGCATGTCTCTGGTAATAAGAAGTGGGAAAAAACAGATATGGGTACTACTCTCATGAAGTTTACCAAATGGGGAGGTGACAGACATTAATTAACTAATCAGCCTCATGAACATAATATTGCAACTGTGATGAGTTCCATAAGCGCATGGGATTATGAGATCATATAGTAGGGGGATTTAATGTCATCAACATTTTTCTCTGAGATCTGTAAGATAAAGCAGGATAAGAAAAATATTCTGGGCAGGAAATAGCATGTGCAAGATCCAAAAAAAAGTGTAACAGTGGTGCAGCTTAAGGAACTGAAAGAGACCAGGGAGCCTCAAGCACAGATAGCAGTGGCAACATGCTATGAGAATAAGTTGGAGAGATACCAAGAAATCAAGCCACACAGGGTCTCGCCTCATTGGATGTGTTAAGAAGTTTTACTTTTAAACTTAACTAAATTAAGTTTAATAGTTAATTAAATTACTGGTTTGAAAATGAATCTGCTGGAGGAGGCAATATGGCATTGGTTTAGAAGGGCACTCACTGACTAGCTCTCTGAGGACGGCTGATTGGGGACTGGGTCCTGCCCAGGAGTCTATGCTATGGGCACAGGGAGCGAGAGGCTTGGGACATCTATCTGGAGTCAGGTCGGCGGCGTGGATTGCTGGGTAGAGATTCATGAGTTTTAACCCTGCCCGCGTAGGTTAACACAGATGGCTGAGCCCCACCCTCAGGGGAAAAGCCTGGTTTGAGTGGCGACTCCCGACTACCCTCTGAAACCCTGTGAGAGGGAGCATTCTCCAAGAGTGGGAGCATTCTGGTGGAGGACCGAGAGGGCTTTCCTTTCTGTGGATTTTGATACCTGGAACCCCTTGGAGTTTTGGGGAACAAAATAGCTGGCTTTAAGCAGGACCAGGTTGAGGGGAGTGGCAAATCTGCTGAAGAAAGTTGATTTACCTAGCTGCCCAGGGATATGCCCCAACCACTGCTGGCAAC
Organism: Tolypeutes matacus; assembly: GCA_026826555.1. Lineage (NCBI taxonomy): Eukaryota > Metazoa > Chordata > Mammalia > Cingulata > Chlamyphoridae > Tolypeutes > Tolypeutes matacus. The sequence goes on along the minus strand of JAKSZT010026900.1, from coordinate 340,127 downwards.
CCGGTGAGAGGGAGCATTCTCTGAGAGGGAGAGAGTTCTGACAGAAGGTGGAGAGGGGTTTCTTTTCTGTAGATTTGCTTGCCTGGATCCCTCATAGCTTTGGGGAGCAGATAAGCTGGCTTGAAGCAGTGCTAGGCTGAGAGGAGAGGAGACTCTACTGAGGAAGCCTGATTTACCCAACAGCCTGGTGACACTGAGGCTTGGCTCCAGAGGGGGTGGAGTCAGCCATTTTTATCATTCTGCACTGACTAGCATCAGAGCTTCAGCTCTCCTGGGAGGCCAGGAAGTTGGAAGTGCTTGATTAGTTTCCACTAGCCTAGTTAGGGTCCCCTCAGTGAAGAGGGTGGTCTAGAAGAGGACTTATTTTGGGTCCCTTATTTTGCCAAAAAACCAAACAAAAACAAACACACACACACAAAAACAGTCACTTTTTAAAAATAAAAAATGAATATTTCTTTTTAATTTAGTTTTATAGCTAAAATCTACCTCAAAACCTGCAGATAGAAACAAAACAAAACAAAACAAAAACAAAAACAAACAAACAAAAAAAAACTCTGCAGATAGAACCTTGCAGGGCAATTGATTAATAAATACAAGCAGGCTGAGAGGTTCCACAACGGCCCAAGAAGGAACACTGTTGTTCCTTAGATTTGTTTAACTGCTTGCTTGTGTGGTTATTTGGTTTTTCTCTGTTTATTTGTTGTCTCTCACTTTTCTTTCCTCTTTCCTCTCCCCTTTCTTTTTTCTTTCATTTTTTAAAAATTAGGTGCTGCTAGCTTGTTTCTTCTTTGCTGTGCTTCTTCTTCAGTGATATCCCATTCTCTGTCTTTATTGATTTTGTATCCAAGCTATCACTTCTCCTTCTTTCATCTTTCTGCCTTCTGCTTTCTGTTGTGGTTCTTATATACCACGTTTTTTCATTAGCCCACAACTTAAGGGTGTCAAGTTCTATTCTATCTATTCTGTTTTTTTCTTTTTAAATTCATATTAAGTTTTTCCTTTCAGCCCTTTCTTTACTCTATCTCTCCCTACTCATCATTCTAGCCTTCTAAATTATTAAATACATATTCCTCTCTTTGGTTTCCCAGTCCATTGTAGGTACTCCACTTCTTTTCCTATTACTCTACACTGCCTACATGAGCTAAATATTTGTTTCATGAAGTTTTAATTGGCCCCTCTTGTAACTTTTATCAATATTACTATTATCCTTCTTCCTTTCTAACAACTTTCCATTCCTCTGGCCCTAATCTTTTGCCTTCAAAGGAACATGGAAAGAAGCAAGGAAATAAAATAAGAAGAAGAAGTGTCAAAGAGAAAACATAACACACATACAGGGGACGGATGTGGTTCAAATGGTTGGGCATCCGTCTCCCATATGGAGGGACCCGGGTTCAATCCCCAGGACCTCCCGGTAAAAAAACAAAAAACAAACAAAAAAAAAAAACCCTGATAGATCTTATACTTTTGGGAAGCAGCTGTGGCTCAATAAGTAGGGCTCCCATTTACCATATGGGAGGCCCCGGGTTCGGTTCCCGGGGCCTCCTGGTGAAGGCAAGCCCACCCGTGCAGCGTGGTTAGCTGACCCAGCGAGCACAAGCAGCAAGGGGGGGGTGTAAATGAATAAATAAATAAAATCTTAAAAAAAAAACAAAACACACACACATACAGGAGCACCAGCTAAATCTAACTCTAAAGCAGAGAGAAAAGCTAATCAACCTAATAAACTCATCAAGGTAAAATGATGACTAGAAGGCAAAAAAAAAATTACAAACCACACTGAGAAACAGGAAGACATGGACCAGTCCAATGAATAAACTAAAAACCAGGAAGAGATGCAGAACATTGAACAACTAATCAAAGCTTTCCAAACAAATATCATGGACCAAGTTAATGAAGTGAAGGAAGAGATTAAGGATATTAAGAAAATATTGGGAGAACATACTGAAGAAATTGTAGACATACATAAAAAATAACAGATTTGATGATGATCAATGACACAATCCAAGAAATCAAAAAGATGCTGGATTCACATAACAGCAGATTTGAACAGGCAGAAGAAAGAATTAATGATGTGGAAGACAATATATCTGAAATGAAACAGATAGTAGAACAGATAGACAAAAAAGATAGAAAAAATTCATTAGGGACTCAGGAATTTAACTGACAACACAAAACACACAAACATACGCATTATGGGCATCCCTGAAGGAGAAGAGAAGGGAAAGGGAATAGAAGGAGTGTTGAAGGAAATAACGGCTGAAAACTTCCCAACCATATTGAGAGAGATGGATGTGCAGATCCAGGAAGCATAGCGCACAGTATAAATCCCAACAGACCAACTCCAAGACATAAACTTGTCAAATATCCAGTATTCAAGACAAAGAGAAAATACTCAAGGCAGCAAGAGAAAAGAGAACCATCACATACAGGGGAAGCACAATAAGATTAAGTGCTGATTTCTCATCTGAAACCATGGAGGCAAGAAGACAGTGATATGACATAGACAAAGTACTAAAAGAAAAAAACTTCCAGCTATGAATTCTTTATCCAGCAAAACTGGCATTCAAAAATGATGGAGAGTTCAACATATTCACAGATAAACAGAAATTAAGAGAGTATGCCAATAAGAAGCCTGCACTTCAAGAAATACTAAAGGAAGTTCTAGAAGTTGAAAGGAAAAAACAAGGGAGAGAGATTTGGAGGAGAGTTTAAAAAACAACTAAAATGACAAAAACAGAAACAAAACAGCATATGACATACATTAACCCAAAAAAATATGGCTGAAGTAAGAAATTCATTGCAGGTAATAACACTGAATGTTAATGGATTAAATTCACCACTCAAGAGACACATATTGGCAGAATGGATAAGGAAATATGATCCACCTACATGCTGTCTACAAGAAACACACCTTCGACCCAGGAATTCAAGGAGGCTGAAAGTGAATGGCTGGAAAACAATTTTACAAGCTAACAATAGGCAACAAAGAGCAGGAGTAGCTATTCTAATACCAGACAAAATAGACTTTCAATGCAAAACTGTTGTAAGAGACAAAGATGGACACTATATGTTAGTAAAATTTATAATCTCTCAAGGAGAGAGAACAATCATAAACATTTATGCACCTAATCAGGGTGCCTCAAAATACATGAGGCAAACTCTGGAAAAACTAAGCGGAGAAAAATATGCCTCTAAAACTATAGTGGGGGGTTTTAATACACCATTATCATCATTAGACAGAACATCTAGACAGAGAATCAATTAAGAAACAAAGACTCTGAACAATACATTAGAGGACCTGGACTTAATAGACATCTACAGAACACTACACCCAAATACAGAAGGATTTACATTATTCTACATTGCACATGGCTCATACTCCAAGATAGACCACATGCTAGGCCGCAGAACAAATCTCAGTGAATTCAGAGAGATTGAGATTATACAAAGTAATTTCTCTGACCACAATGGAATATAATTGGAAATCACTAAGGGCCAGAGAATCAGATAAGGCACAAAGATATGGAAGTTAAACAATACACTGTTAGACAAACAGTTGATCAAGGAGGAAATCTCAAAAGAAACCAATCAGTAACTACCTTGAAACTAATGAAAATGACAACAAAACATATCAAAACCTATGGAATGCTTCAAAAGCTGTCCTGAGAGGAAAGTTCATAGACATAAATACATATATTAAAAAAGAAGAAAGAGCTAAAATTGAATACCTAATGCACCCTTGGAGGAATTGGAACAACAAAAACAAACTAAACCTAAAGGAAGTAGAAACAAGGAAATAACAAAGATTAGAGCAGAACTAAATGAAATAGAGAATAAGAAAGCACTAAAAAAAAAAAAAAAAAACAAGAAAAAAAACTGGTTCTTCAAGAAGACCAAAAAAATTGACAAACCCTTAGCCAGACTAACAAAGAAAAATAGAGAATGGATGGAAATACACAAAATAAGGAATGAGCAAGGGGATATCACTACTGACCCCACAGAAATAAAGAATATCATAAGAGGATACTTTGAAAAATTATATTCCAACAAGAATGATAATTTAGAGGACATGGACAAGTTTCTAGAAACTCACAAACAGCCTACATTGATGAAAGAAGCATTTGATGAATTCAACAGTCCAATTACAAGTAAAGAGATAGACTCAGTCATCAAAAACTTCCCAACTAAGAAGAGCCCAGGATCAGATGGTTTCACAGCTGAATTCTAGCAAACATTCCGGAAAGAGTTAACACCAATTCTGCTTAGGCTCTTCCAAAAAAAAGAAGTAGAAGGAATATTGCCTAACTCATTCTACGATGCCAAAATTACCCTAATACCCAAACCAAACAGAGATAGCACAAGAAAGGTAAACTACACACCAATTTCTCTAAAGAACCTAAATGCTAAAATCCTCAACAAAATACTTGCTAATCACATTCAACAACATATCAAAAGGATTATACACCATGACCAAGTGGGTTTCATCCTGGTTATGCAAGGATTGTTCAATATCAGGAATTCAGTCAATGCAATACACCACATAAAGAGATTGAAAGAAAAAAAATCACATGATTATCTCTATAGATGCAGAAAAAGCATTAGACAAAATACAGCACTCTTTCCTGATAAAAACACTGTAAAAAATAGGAATAGAAGGAAACTTTCTGAATATGATAAAGGGAATATATGAAAAACCTAAAGCGAACATTGTCTTCAATGGTGAAATCCAAAAAGCCTTCCCTCTGAGATCGGGAACAAGACAAAGATGACCACTATCACCACTCCTATTTAACATTGCCTTAGAAGTTCTTGCTGGAGTACTGAGGCAAGAAAGAGCTATAAAAGGCATCAAATTGGAAAAGAAGAAGTAAAAATTTCATTATTTGCAGACAACATGATCCTATACGTAGAAAGCCCTGAGAAATCTACAAAAAAGCTTCTAAAACTTATAAAGGAGTTCAGTAATGTCGCAGGCTATAAAATCAATGCTCAAAAATCAGTAGCATTTCTGTACACCAAAAACAAGCACTCTGAGGAGGAAATCATGAAAAAATACCATTTACAATAGTAAATAAAAGAGTCAAATACCTAAGAATAAATTTAACTAAAGATGTAAAGGACTTATGTACAGAAAACTACACAGCACTGTAAAAGAAAATCAAAGAAGACTTAAATAAATGGAATAGTATTCCCTGTTCATGGATAGGAAGACTGAACATCATCAAGATGTCTAACCTACCCAAACTAATCTACAGATTTAATGCAATCCCAAAAATATCAACAGTGTATTTTTAAGGAACTGGAAAACCTAACTACAAAATATATTTGGAAAAGTAATTGCCAAAGACATATTGAAAAAGAGAAATGAAGTTGGAGGTATCACATTACCTGACTTTAAAATATACTACAAAGCTACAGTGCTCAAAACCTCATGGTATTGGCACAAGGATAGACATACTGACCAATGGAACTGGATTGAGAGTTCTGATATAGGTCCTCTCATATACAGTCATCTGATATTTGACAAGGCCACCAAGCCCACTCAGTTGGGAGAGAATGGCCTCTTTAACAAGTGGTGCTTGGAGAACTGGATATCCATATCCAAAAGAATGAGAGAGGAATATTATCTCACACCTTATACAAAAATCAACTCAAGATGGATCAAAGATCTAAATATAAGAGCCAAAACCATAAAGACCTTGGAAGATAATGTAGGGAAGCATCTACAGGACCTTGTAATAGGAAATAGTTTCATGAACTTCACAGCCAAAGCACGAGCAGCAAGAGAAAAAATAGATAAATGGGATCTCCTCAAAATTAAAAACTTCTGCACCTCAAAGGATGTTATTAAGAAAATAAAAAGGCAGCCTACCAAATGGGAGAAAATATTTGGCAACCATATATCTGATAGGAGCCTAATATCCTGCATATATAAAGAAATCTTACACCACAAAAATAAAAAGACAAACAACCCATTTAAAAAATGGGCAAATGACCTGAAAGGACACTTCTCCAAGGAAGAAATACAAATGGTTAAAAAGCACATGAAAAAATGCTCGACATCGCTAGCTATTGGGGAAATGCAAATCAAAACTACAATGAGATACCATCTTACACCCATCAGAATGGTGGCTATTAAAAAAACAGCAGACTATAAGTGTTGGAGAGGATGTGGAGGAATAGGAACCCTCATCCACTGCTGGTGGGATTGTGGTATGGTCCAATCACTGTGGAGGACAGTTTTGCAGTTCCTTAGAAAACTAACAATAGATCTTCCGTATGATCCAGTGATTCCACTGCTGGATATATATCCAGAGGAATTGAAAGCAAAAATATGAACAGATATACGCACACCAATGTTGATAGTGGCATTGTTCACAATTGCCAAAAGTTGGAATCAGCCGCAGTGCCTATCAACAGATGAATGGATAAACAAAATATGGTACATACATTCAATGGAATATTACTCAGGTGTAAGAAGGAATAAAGTGCTAACACATGGAATAACATGGATGAATCTGGAAGACCTTATGTTGAGTGAAGCAAGCCAGGCATTGAAGTATGAACAGTATATGACCTTACTGATTTGAATTGAGGAAAGTGAGCAGTATCTGAGAACCATTGTCTGAAAGATAGGTTAACAAGGGAGAGAAAGAGAAGAGTAGGTTGTGAGCCATCATGCATACGGATATAATCTATGGTAAATAGATAGAGTATAGTTGCATATTGAAGGATAGGACAGGTGAGTAGTGATAATACTGGGTTTGGTGGTGCAGGATTGCCCGGTGTGTAGATTAGGAAGGGCAGATTAGTATACCCAGGATTCTGGGGGGAGAGATGGGAGGGGGACTAGGTGAACATGGGATTTGTGGGTATGATTTTGAAAGTGCAGGGGTGGGTATGCTCTTATGGCAGTATGACAAGGTAGTGTCACTGGTTTAGGGTGTAGGTTGGGGGGGCTTTCAGGAATGGGTGCATCTGGAGTAGGCTTCCGGTGAGTGTGTGAGTGTTCGTCCTGTCATAATGTGTTGTGTCAGGGAATGGAGACACACACAGTGAGTGGGAAGGAGATGGACCCCCATCTTTGGGAGGACCGATTCACCCAGAAACAGACAGGTGGGTGTCTCTTAGGCACAAGGGTGGATCCTAATAGGAGAGAATAATCAGCATGTCAAGACCTCTTGTTGCATGTAACTATAAATCTTGTCATCCAATGAGTTAAGACAGAGGAGTGTCATGAGCCCCAGGGGTATGGGGAGGACAAAACAGAAAAGATCAAACAGTGGGTATTTAGTGGTCATGGGAAATGTTTTTCATTACCTTACAGTAATGGACACAGGACATGGTAAAAGTCGTCAAAAATATTAAAGTGTACCATCTAAATTGTAAGCTATACTGTAAACCATTAACAATATTTAGTAGCTATGCTTCACTATCTGTATAACAGTTATAAAAATGCTACCTTCCACATAAAAAAGGTTTTAATATGGGGTGAGGAAAGGGGAAGGATGTTGGGTATATGGGAGTTTCTAGTATTCTGTGTGTGACTTTGCTTTGACCTTAAACTTTTTTGAAAATTAAATGAAAATTTGGGAGACACTAGGTAGCAAGAGGGGGCAAGTGCCACAGTACAGAGTGGAAATCTGATAACGCAGTAAAAAAAAAAAAAGGAAAAATGTTTTAAAAAAATTTTTAACAATTTTTCTGTTTTTTTCCCATATTTTGAATATCCCAGTCATTTAATTTCACTTCATTTCTAGTGTTTTTTTTTTAAGTTTCCATCTATTTTATCTCTTATATTTAAACTTATCTTTATTATTTCATTTTCCTACTAATTGTATTTGGCTATTATATGGCCTTCATCTTCAAGGAAGGTTTGGATCACAAAAGTGTCACAGAGGGGCAGAAGAGGATCATTGGTGGGCGGAGTCTCTGGGATGGGGTTTCATGGGAGGAAGTTCACTTGAATATTCATGAAAGATATATAAAATTGTTAAAATGATCAAGGGGTTGGTCATGGTCACAGTGGGTAGACAATCACTCAATAATTGAGGGATTACTGAATTCCCAGTCTGGAGAGATCTGCCACATTCTTCACGGGAGCAGAAACAGTCCCCCAAGTGCAGGGGCAGTGTCTGGCAAAGGAGGAGTGTCCACTGATGGGTTCTTGTTATTGATGACTAGCCTTACGTGTCTTTGCTCTTGTAATTGAAGCTTATCCTACTGTTATGGGGTGCCTAAGGGTTGCCACCTGAGAGCCTCCTTGTTGCTCAAATGTGGCCTCTCTCTAAGCCAAACTCATCATATGAATGCATTACCTTCCCCCCAGCATGGGACACGACTCCCGGGAATGAGCCTCCCTGGCAACGAGGGATTAATACCAAGTGCCTACTGGCAACACAACTGGAAAAAGACCTTGAATAAAAGGGGGAAAAGGTAAAGACAAATGAGTTCATGTGGCTAAGAGACTTCAAAGAGAGTTGGAAGGTCATCCCAGAGGTAATGCTTATGCAAACTTAGAACACCAAAGTGGATATCATCCCACACAGAGGGCCTCCTGAGAGCTGTGGAGACACCCAGGTCCTATATAAGGGGGGATAGCTCCAGAGATTGATGCCTTATCAGTGAGCTCTACTTTGGAATCTGTGCTCCTGAGAGTGGCAGAGTTGGACTCAAATAAGTCCTCCCTGCACATGGTACATCAGTCCCTTCTATTCAAACCTATATATGATGCTGGAGTTTGTAGGTGTACTTTCAGAGACTGGAACCTCTGGCCTGCCCATGTGCCAGCTGTGCCTGGAATCTCAGTGGAGCTGCAACTCCTACTCTACAGCTCAATGGACTCACCCAAATCACGTGGTGAAGAGATGATTATGGACAACGGCCATCCCAGGGAATGGAGAGAGCCTGCACACACAGGCAGGATAGTCCCATCCACCGTATCCTTGTGATATAAGCCCCCTCTCACTTGGAGGTGGAGTGGACAAAGAGCTATGGACTAGAGTGGACTTAATAGTATTCTGTGGTAAACATAATGTGATTCAAGCAATGGAAGAAATTATAACATTGCGGTGGAGCCAGTGGCCACTGGATGCTTTTGGGGCAGGGAAGGGGAAAGCAGTTGTTATAGAGGCGCTTTTCCAGGACTTGGGAATTATCCTGAGTGACATCACAACGACAGATATAGGCCATTTTACATCAGCATATAGCATGCAGAACTGTGTGGGAGAGAGTGTGGTCTACAATGTGAACTATGGTCCATGCTTAGTGGCAAAGCCCCAGGATGTGTATATCCTTTGCAGGTGATGTGCCACACTAATGAAGGATGTTTATGTGGGATGTTATGGGAGAAGTAGGAGGTGGGGAACATGGAAAACCCTGTAATTTTTGTGTAACATGTATGTAATCTAAGCATGTTTTAAAATATATATATATATGTATGTATGTGTATATATATATATAAGAATCTGCTGAAGAGATATTCTGTCCCAGCTGAGTGGACTTTGTAACCCTGTCAAAAATCAGTTGCCCATAGTGTTGAGGGTCTCAGTTTGATTCCATTAATTTATATGTCTATATTTATGGCAATATCATGTGTTTCAAGACAGTCTCTTCAACAAATGGTGCTAAGAGAACTGGATATACATATCCATAAGAATGAAAGAGGACCCCTTCTCATAATTTATACAAAAATTAACTCAAAATGGATCAAAGACTTAACATAAAAGCCACGACCACAAAACTCCTAGAAGAAAATTTGGGAAAGCATCTTCAAGATATGGTGGTAGGAGGTGGTTTCTTAACCTTATACCCAAAATATCAACAATAAAAGAAAACATAGATAAATGTGACCTCCTCAGAATTGAATAGTTTTGTGCTTCAAATGACTTTGTGAAAAAGGTGCAAAAGCAGTTTACTCAATGAGAGAAAATATTTGGAAACCACATACCTGATAAGGGTTTAATATCTAAGATATATAAAGAGAATATTCGACTCAAAGATAAAAAGACAAATAATCAAATTTAAAACTGACAAAACTTGAATAGACATTTTGCTATAGAGGAAATACAAAGGGCAAAATATCACATGAAAAGATGTTTTTACACCACCAGCTACTAGGAAAATGAAAATCAAAACCACAATGAGATATCATTTCATACTAGAATGGCCACTATTGAAAAAACAAAAACAGAAAACTACAAATTTTGGACAGGATGTGGAAAAATAAGAACATTTATTCACTGCTAGTAGGATTGTAGAATGGTATAGCCACTGTGGATGACTGTTGGATGGTTCCTCAGGGAGCTAAATATAGATCTGCCATAAGATTTGGCAATCCCACTACTAGATATATATAAGGAAGTACTGAAAGCAGGGACACAAACATACATTTTCACACTGATGTTCACAGCAGCATTATTCACAGTTGTAAAGAGATGGAAACAGCCCAAGTGCCCACCAACCAATGAATAGATAAACAAAATGTGGTATATACACACAATGGAATATTATTCAGCTGCAAGAAGAAATTAAGCCTTGATGCATGTGACAAAATGGATGAACCTTGAGGACATTATGTTGAATGAAATGAACTGGGCAGAAACAGACAAATATTGTATGATCTCACTTACATGAACTAAATATAATGAGAAAACTCATGGCGTTAATAGCTAGAATATAGGTTACCAGAAAATAGAATGAGGGTAGAGAATGGGGAGCTAAGACTTAATGTGTGCAGAATTTTAATTAGGTTGATTGCAAATGTTTGGAAATGGATGTGGTGATGGTAGCACATCATATTGAATGCCATTAACCGCACTAATATGTCTATGTGATTGTGGTTGAAAGGGAAAGTTTAGGGCCGTGTTTTCCACGAGAAGGAAAACTAGAGAATGAAATATGAGGCTTCATAGCATAATGAATGCTGTTGTGGATGGTCAATAGTACAAATATAAGAATGTTCTTCCATGAATAAGAACAAATAAACTTTAATAATATAAGATGTTAATAATAGGATGAAAAATGTAATTATAAATAAATTTATAGAGATAGAATTAAATTAGCAGTTATGTATGACAGGAGAAGAATAGATGGATTGAGAAGTAACTGCTAAGGGAGAGGGGGTTTTCCTTTTTGGAGTAATGGAAATATGGTGATGAATGCACAATGCTGTGATTATACTATACCAAAAGTCACTGAATGTACACTTTAGATAGATTGTATGGTATGTGAATCTATCTCAAGAAAATTTCTTTAAAAATGTATCTAGTACTGACTGTGATATTTCAGTTTCTATTAAGTGACATATGACTATACAACATGGTTTCATGCAATGACTCCATTTTTCTAAAAAGATCAAACTCTAATCAAGCCAATAGCAATCATTGAATGGCAATATCATGATCTATTATTCCAGGAAGAATAAAATATTTTATTTTTGAGTTTCAACTATGCAGCCCTCCTAAATTAATGTTTTCTTTGAAGAGGACTCTTTGTACTTTATTTGGTAAGTTTTCTGGTTTAAGGCACCACAATAATTGTAGCTCAAACTGGTGAGGAAATGCCTAAAAATAATTATTATCATGGAATTTCCCAAAAATTATTCACCGAAGTGTGAACAAGAATGCCCTTTCCTCAAATGTCCACCATCTTCAACTCCCAGAGTGTGTTGCAATTAGCTTTACTGTAATTGAGGTAGAGTTGGGAGGGAAGATGCTACAGAGCAAATTAATCTGATTTTGGACATTGCTGGGAGAAATAGGGGAATCAATAGAGAAAAAATGAGTAAAGAAATTCCAAAAGAATTGGTTGCTTATTTATTTATTCAGATGGAAAGAATTCAAGGGAAACTTTTAGAAAAAGGAAACAAATCATACTTCAGTGGGAGCCAGGTGAAGAGTGTGAATACATTCAAGGGAATGCTTCACCTTCCCTGTGAAGACCAAAGTTTTTCCTCTGAAGAATCTTGGAAAAGTCTGCAGAGTGATAAGGAGAAGGAAGACCTGTCCCCCCATATCTTCCCAGTGGCTCCAATGAAGAAGAGCTCAGTCGATGAACTGTATTATGATTGCCAGTTATAGATGTTGGCACATGATAAAAGAAAGTAATCAATAGATCAAATTGAGATAGAGGAGAAAGACATATGGTGCTTCCCTCAAAAAATGCAAACAACAGCAAATTTGACAGTTTCCAAAATTCTGCCATGAAAACATACACAAATACAAACTTTTCAAATTATTTATATGGTAATTGTGAGGCACATAAAGTCATCCCTACAGGTTTTACTTTCTTCTTCCCCTTTGTTTAGAAGAAATAAAAGTTCTAAAATCATGGGCATTGGTACTTATATAAGCAACCATACTGTTTTCTGTGCAGTCATTTAACCATCTCTAACCTCATTTTATTCCTATCAAATAAGATATTGGATTGTAAGTATGTATATTGATGTATAGATAGTTCCCAACACAGATAGAATACACATTCCGGCCAATAAGGAAATAGGAAAATCAATAAACTTGCAAAAATAATAAGTGAGAGAAAGTTTTGCTTAAGTTGATGAGGTTGATTTTTTTTTCCTCATGGCATTTTTTTTTTTTTAAAGCCAAGTTGAAATAATTACTTCTGCTAATTAAATGTTCTCTGAAGACAGTCCAGGGACTTTTAACATTGGAGTTAGGTAATGACTTTGGTAGACATCAGTAACTATGTGGTGAGATGAATTTAATTAAGATGTGAACACAAACACATGTGAAAATAATTCTAAGGGTTGAAGTGCGAAGCAAGAGCTAATGTGTCCTTGGTATGTCTTACCCAGGTTGAAAAAGACTGACATTAAATTCATTGAATTGGGCAAGTGACTAGGAAGAATCCACTCTATTTTAATAGCTCCTTCACCCAAGGCCATTGGAATGAGTAATGATCACCTGCATTTTCCAAATCAATGGCTACTCTCATGTACATACTTTCTAAGGTCATATATCACATCGTTTCTAATGGCTCTTTAAAACTTGGGTGAAATAATTCAACAATGAAATCGCCATTTGACATATACTTGTTAGTTGTGAGGCTGGTGGATTTCTAAACAAATGAATAAAGGTTCAATTAAATATGCTTTGTACCTGAAGTTGTGTTAAATCAAGTAACTGTAATTCTTGACTCGACTGGACATATTTGGAAAATTTACTGTAAAAGACTTCACTGTTCTGTTCAAATAAGGAATCATCTTTCCTCAAGAAATGCAAACAACAGCAAACATAACAGTTTACTAAATTCTGCCATGAAAACATGCGCAAATATAAATCTTTCAAATTATGTATATGGTAATTGTTCATGAATATGGATTAAAATATATGTACATAACAATTCTACTTTGGATTTCCTCATATTTTCAAATATTATTTTCTTTCACCCTGTATTTATTTGGAACTTCAAAAGGAGGGACATCAATATTCAGGATAGGGACTATTTTAATTTTGCTAATGATTCTTTCAAAGAGTGTGCATTTTCCTTATAATGCTCAAAAGCAGAAAAGTTTTTTTGGCTAACAAAAGTTGTTTCCTATTTTGTTCATAAAAATGTAAACTTGGATCACACTTATACTCCTGATCAGATTTTAGCGGTCTATATATGGTGTATATGGTAAATATAGTTTTATTTTGTTTTAACAGCTGCAAAGTGTCAAGACAGCATGATGTTCCATGGTGTCGGCTCTTGAGAAAACAACTGTGGTGTAAAATTAGACTATATGAAACCACATATGTAAATAAAAGCAGCCACATAAATGTGGAACCCTTTGGACCCAATATTGTAATTAAGTGGAAAGTAGATGAACACATGGACATGACTGTTACAGACTGCAGCAGGGACAAAATATTGAGTTAAAAAGAATGGTACCATGTTAAACAAACGGGCTAAGGGAATAGTCTTCACAAATAATCAATTCAACAGAATTTGTGTGATTGTCAGATTGGTGAAAAGATAAAATGAAGGTGTGATCCAGGGCTTAAGTCCAAGATTTTCACAATGCAGTAAACACAGATAACTAGAAACAAGACAAAGAAGACAAGCTGCAACTCTGTAATACTGGTCAACCTCAGGAAATTAAATTCCTTCTCTCTGGTCTGATTTATTTTGAACATTTCCAGAAGAATTCTTCTTCTGTTTAAGGAAATAAAAGCAAACTAATTATACATGGAGAAATAATACGTATTTAAAATTCCATTTGAGGATTTTATATAAATGTCTTCCAATTCCTGTCACTTTACAAAGACAGCATTATAATCTCCAATTTTTACAATCCATTTTATATGAAACACTTACTATGAACCAAGATAAGCAATAGAAAAACAATTGTTTTCAAAACAGTGTTTCTGAGGTATCATGGAAACACAAGTATTATTAAAAAACCAAAACATGGAAGCATATATTCTCTGAAGAGTGAGAAGTTTATCAAAAGATAAATGCAGAAATCTAAGAGAGAAAACTTTGTCTCAGACATATGAAATAACGTCTAACTAATGATAAACAGCAGTTAATATATATTAAATGAATGCTATACTTCAGCCATGGTGCTAAAGTGCTTTATATGTTTTAATCCATTTATTCTACAGAGCAACCCTATGAGAAAACACTATATCTTCATTTTATAGAGGATGAATCTGAGGCAGAGAAAGTGGAGTAATTTTACCAGTAAATCTGATTCTAGAGTTCATACCTTTTGCAGTTACTTCAACTGATAAATTAGAGTCAGGATCTGACTTCAAAGCACACTTTATTCAATTAGTTGGAGCTGTTTACACATTGTAAAATAGGATGCTTTCTCATAGTGAATTATATCATTCAGTGTGTGCAACTGTCAAATATCTTATCAACAACATTTTGGGAAGATAGAAAATGATTGTATGTATTGCATGACTTTTCAGTTCAGTAAAATATGGTGGACCAAGTATAATATGTCAAGATAAAAACAAACTTTGAATCGGGAAAAATTTGAATGTCTTTCGAACGTGATTTTAGTGTAATAATTAATCTGGGAGTCTCCATTTCCTTACCTTTAAATTGAGATTATAAAACTGAACTCATAGTGCTGTTGGGAAAATTAAATGAAACAGCATATATTAAAACAATGCTTGAACTTTGGCAAGCATTATTGTTTCTTTCACTTCCCTTTGTGTTTTCATGTATATGTATATTTAAATCTTCAGACATCCAGTGTTTCCAAGAAAGTATCTGATTTATGAATAAATGTGTTAGGCCCATAGCATTGCCATTCCTTAAAACATTTTTTAATAATTTTTCCTTACAGAAATAACCATTTAGGTGCTGATCTTTCAGATAGGTAGGGGGAAGTATTACAAAATATCCTATCGTAATTACGTATCTTAGGGAAATAGAAGCCACTTTCTTCTATTTTCTCCTGGATTCTTCCCTGATAACATTACTCAATTTGCTCAATATATATAAAATACAGCAGAGTTAAATTTAAAAGGAGATAAGTGTAGATTTAGGGGCCTATTCCTTAACTATCTCATGAGAAATTTGTCAATAACAAGGGAATTATTCTTTAATTTTCCATAAAAGCCAGGGTCTACTGAAATAACTGAAATTCAAAAAAAATTCTTGAGCACATTTATTCTAAGTACAGTACAGTGCAATATGAACTATGAAACAGGCTATCTTAACAGGCTGACTGTGTAATTCCAATCAACCAGTCAATGCATGAAAACACTTTTGCATTTCCTCTTGTCTTGAACTTGTGTGTATGTGGGTATAACAATTGGTCACATATTGTTATGGTCTGTCATAAATGTGAGTATAATTATGGCTCACATATTTCTGAAAAATGCTATTGGCTTATAAATAACTAATGTGTTTCCTCAAGGGCATTTTTGGCCCATTTGAAGTCATTTTTCTAAATTAAAATGGAGACATCTTATTGAATTTCAAAATTAGCATTCATTTATTATTTTATACTTCACCCATTATTGAACTTTTATTTGCTACCAAGGACTGTGCTAAGCTTTAAAGATAGAAGCATGGACCCTGAGCTCAGAAAATTTGGTATAATAACAGACCAGTTTTTCATAATTAAATATGGGTATATTTTTAAGTAGAAATCCAGTAAACTATTAATTGAATGTAAGAACTTACAACAATGGTTATTTGTATGTGTGTTTTGACAGAATTGTAGACAATCTGATTTTCAAAGAGAAAACATTTGAATAACAAAGTCCAGTAATAGAAAGATGGAAAAATAATTGTATGGAATGATATAGAATATATGAACCTAAAATATATTGACAAAACATTGTTCTAAGAACTATGGGTGGAGTGAGAGTGGTTGGTATAAAAAGAATGAAGTTCTTGCCCAGAGTCTAGGGATAGTTTAAATCTATTTAACTTCTTTTCTAAGTTACATCAGCATTCATATGCTTGTAATATATTACTTAAGAAATTGTATTGATTTCTCTCCTTATATTTTCTTTTCCCCTATGAAACTATACAATTCCAGAGCTTCTTGATGATTCCTCTGTACTGGGAGTGGTGCTTGGCTTATAGTGGATGAACAATAAACATTCCTTCACTTTGCTTATACTATGCAAGTTCAAGTTCAACAAAAATGTTGCATCTTAAACAATTAACTTGTTTTATGCTTCCTTTAGCCATAAAAGCCTTCAAAAATGACTCACCTTCTTTCATTCTAAAACTAGATAATGATTAATTGTTGCAGAGGACAAGTGTGGGTACAATTCAAACTGTGGTATAACTATCAACTAACTGGCCCGTCCTGAAAAATAGACTAATAGGGCAGAGATGAGAGAAAGCATGAAGGAGACCAAGCCCCAGGAGTATGAAATGCCGTTGAAAAATTCTAGAAGTTCCAATTTCTTTTGAGGTCATCCATGCATATTTATAATAAACATCCTTTGCCTATTTTAGATGTTAAGACCTAACAAGGAATTCTTTGAAGGTTTCAATTCTGGTTTCTTGTTGTAGCCGAAGAAGAAAGTGTGTAACTGAGAGTGACTCTCTTAAGTAGGGAGAAGTATATAGGTGGCAGTCATGAACAAGGAAGTCTGATCATAAGAACTCTCTACTAGAGATGACAGCAATTCTCATCAGAAGCTGTGCTCACTTTCTTCTCAATTGTGAGAGAGAAGACATGAAGATCAAATGCTAAAGAAATTTTAAACCACTAAATAATAGCTTATGGTAATCAAAATGTGTATTAATATGCTTGTGCACATGCCAATAAATACCCATATATTTGTAGATTTATGTAAACTTAAGAAAGTTTTAAAAGTGGTAAATATAGGTAAAGGAGAATAGGAAATCAGGGCAGTAGAAAGAAAAGGGAAATCTTTTAATGTTTTGCTTTTATCCTTCTGTAGAGATAGAATAATTTGCTATAAGAATTATAAATTTTATAATATAAAACTAGGAAAAGTATTCCTCAAACCACATACACACACACCCTGCCATCTCCACACACGTGCTCATATCTCACATGCAAAACCATAAAGCGTTTGTTCCTATGTTCTTTAGGATTTGTCATTAGATTATAGCTTCTCATTATGGGTTTACTTTTGACTTTATTATAAATGTTAAAGTTAGATTCAGTTCTCAAATATAGATATTTTGTTTGATTTATAAAGTAAGATGTCCTCTGATTTTATTTTGAAAGCATGTTTCTTGTGATCAGTTTCTGAAAAGCTTGTTTCACATCCTTGTTCCTCAGACTATAAATGATGGGGTTCAGCACAGGGCTTACAAAGGTATAGAAAACGGCAATGATTTTGGAATGCTCCAGTGCCTTTTCCATGGGAGGTCTAACATACATGCAGAACAGAGTCCTATAAAACACAGTCACTGCCACCAGGTGAGACCCACAGGTAGAAAAAGCTTTGCACTTGCCTTCAGTAGAACACATCCTCAAGATGGCAATGAGAATGAAGATGTGAGATATGAGGATGATAAGGAGGGAACTCGAGAAATTATTTCCTGCTACCACAAACATGGATGTTTTCTTAATGAAAGTGTTGGAGCAGGAGAGTCAGATGAAGGGTGGGTCAGCACAATAGAAGTGGTTAATGATGTTGGAGCCACAGAAGGTCAGGCGGTATGTCCACGTGATTTCCATCAGACCACTAAGAAACCTGTAGACGTATGGACCAGCAATCAGTCGAATGCACACATCTTTGTACATCTTATTGCTGTAAAGCAAAGGGTTACAAATGCCCATGTATCTATCATAGGCCATCACAGCTAACATGTAATCTTCCGTAATAACCATGGCAATGAAAACATAACACTGGACTAAGCAAGCAGCATAGAAAATGGTTTTCTTCTCTGATAAAAAGTTCACCAATATTTTGGGAGTCACGTTAGTGGAATAGCACAAGTCCAGGCAGGACAAGCTGGCAAGAAAGAAGTACATGGGACTGTGGAGGCATAAATCTATTCTGATCAAAACCAGCATCCCAATGTTATCCCCCACAGTGATCCCCAGGAACAGCACAAAGAGGATGGGCTGAAACTTGGGATGATCCGTTAATCCCAAGAGAATAAATTCAGTCACCAAGGTGGAATTTCCTCTGGCCATTTTCTTAGGAAACACCACTGCTCACTTAGAGAAATTAAAATAAATTAAGAAGGTGAATGAAAAATCAACCACATGCTGCTTCTTTCTGTGGTTCTCACCTCTCTCTGTCTGTTTCTTTCTCTCTCATTCTTCAACACACACAGCTATTACTAGAGCAAAACTTAGAATGTAGGAGCCAGTAGTGACCAAAAGGTCTTGGCCCCAAATAGCTGGGTTATGATATGCAGATGACTCCTAAAAAGAATGGCTCCTGTGACTCCAGCTTGTTTAGAATAGGGTAATTATTACCTAAAATTTAACTAAAAATGGATTGAGCTATCATCTATAATTTATAGTTCATGATAAAATTATGGGTTTCTTCATTGAGCCTGGAACTTGTCCTGAACAAAATGGTGATATATATATTTTAAACACTTTTGTGCTCACTAGCAGTGTGTGCAGTGTTTAGAGGGATGCACCTTAGAGATTCCACTTTTGAGAATCTCATTGCCTACTTGTGCATTAGAGAGTCCAGAATCACATGGGTTTGAAGGAAATTCTAAAGTACCTGTTTTTACTGTAATACCCATAAAATAGAGGCGGGATGGATAATTCTTCCACAAATAGATCAAACATATGGTTCCCAAATTTGGAAAGAACAAAGGCTTGTTTGAATTACTGATGAAAGATTTTGTAGTTAGCAGAGTAGGAAAGAGTAAAGCAAGAGGGACACAGATAGGGAAAGGAGCTTTCTCAAAATTTTGATCATAGTATTCCTTTGATTATCCATCTATGTTCTTCATTTATCCCAGAAAGAATATAAGGAATTTACAGTGTATAACAGAATTTGGCAAATCTATCTTACTGGTAAACAAATATTTGACTCTAAGTCTTCTAGTAAAATGCATAAATAGTTCAGGATTCTTCATCAAAGAATGATGAATGTCCAGAAGTTATTAAAAAAAGAAAAAATCATCAACAGTAGAAATATCCTTAATATAAGTTTTGAAAATACTAATTATAATGCAAGGATTATACTTACATATAATATTATCAGTTCAGATAATAGTGATTAATGAAAAGATAAAATGAAAGGATTATGCAGGATCATACATGGATTCCTGGTAATGTCATACGTTAGTTTATAAATGATAATTTGTATCTCAGATAAGGGATCACAAACTTACATGCCTACAGAGGCCATTTAGATAACAGAAATGAGGGGAGTGATTTGGGCGTAAGAGTGAACTGGTGTGAACTGAAGGGTGGCTCCTAACTAAGGAATCAGCAGCCACTCAGGACAAAGGAATTATTGCTAGGTGGTAAAATGGGCCTTTTAACCCCAGAGTTTAAAAGCTTCCAATTATAAAGACTTATCAGAATTCATCATTTTAATCGGCAGTATGTCAAATATATAATTTTAGCAGTTAATTCCGTTTTAGCACAATATTTAACCAAAGCATAATAAAAAATTTACAAGCTTGAGCCACTAAGCTGCAGATAACCATTCAGTGCAATCCCAAAGTCACCAAATAGACTTTTCCAGTTTCGAAGCTGTGGGGAATTAAAATAGGAACTCTCACAAGTTGGCTATTTTGTCTCTTTGATGCTACAGGATGCTACATGATTTAGTCCACAGAAAAGAGATAAGTTGTGTACACAAACAGCACTGAACACCATACATCTGCAAATTATTTTACTGGGAAAATAAATATAGCTTAAATCAGCACTTGCCTTGGGAAAGCTGTTTTACATGTTTGTGATGAGGAAGACTTATGAGAGAAAGTTAAGTAAAATGCAATTAATACACTGATAATGATTTGAACAAATTGATTATTGTGGTCAGGAATCATAGTAGAATCAAATAGAAGAAACCTTTAACTGGGATCTGAAAGATAACTAGGGATTTTCTCACACGACGAAAGTAAGGAGATATTCTAGATAGTGTGAACAAGATATACAGAGATAGGAGGTTTGTAGGAGAATTCAAAGATATTCCTCAAGTATATAAGGATGAATTTTCTATTGTGGCAAATAAGACTTTTAAAAAGTAATAAGCAGGCAAAGTAAGACAGTCCTATTATGGCAGGACAAGAAAAGTAGACACTCTTGAAAGTTGAGATACACATCTTTGTCTCTGTCTCTACTAGTGTTTTGGAGTGTGTGTGTGTGTCTACCAAAGTATGGTACTGTATTAGAACTCACATACCTGTTACTTTGAAACAGAAATATTCTGCAGGGCTTATATCTATAACCTTGAATTGTGCATGAAATACATCATTAGAGGATCAGTATTTGTATATTAAAAGTTCTCTTTTCTCACTCGCAGGGATGAAGGATCATTTTGGAAAATATTCACCTTAATATATGTAAATCTTCTGTTTAAATGAGGTACAGGCCTTCAGTTAATGTATTTAAAATACCAAAAGGTAAAATGGAATTTATTCTGCCTATTTCCTAACCCTTTCTTTACAAAAATGCAGCAACCCATAATCCATAGCTTAGGAAGAAAATAAATATATTTTAATAATAGTACTTCCTGACATGCATGTAGGCACTTCATTTTAACAAAATAATAACACTGCTTCTATTTCATTTCCCCTTTAGAAGAACCCTGCAACAGCTGCAGAGCAATTTCAATTAAGAACTGGAAAATGGGATGCAAATAAATGTTGTATGTTGCCAGCTGTGTTTTTAGATTAGTATTTTCAAAACTGTTCAACAAAATTACTGGACATTGGGAAACAGAATAGGTCTATGGCAAAATATATGTGAAAAATTCTGTGTTTTGAAAAAGAGACAAAATGGGTTTCACTATTGCAGTAATTCCCAGAGCCTTTTATATGTCCATGTATCTAAAAGGTGTGGGCAGGAATATGCAGCATTTAACAAGCTGAGTAATTAAGAGTCTATGGGCATCTCAACGGTTCTCTTTAGTCTAAGAATCCTTAACTCCACAATGACAAGATAATGCTAGAATCCTTGCACCTGAACAGCTCAACAAAATACAAAGAGGTTATATATATTCCACACTACTTCAAACACCGCCTTCATTCAATTTTGCTATTGGTAGAGTTGTAAAGCACTTTTGAATTTATCACTGATTCAAGATCTAAAGAAAAAAAAATGCTTGGGGAAAATACTGACCATGCAAGAGGCACTCCAGAAAGGGGGTGAGAATAGAAACAGCCAGAAAATTTTAAAGAGAATTGGGAGAAATAGACTGGAACATGACATAAGGACTTTGTAGATCAATTGCAGAAGGGCATAAGTCTTTTCTGCTCTCAAAGATGCAATCTGTATAACTGGACCCTAAATACTAGCACCTGATTAATTAATGTATTATATTTAACAAATATTAATGGTTGTCTATGAGGAATCTGTTTAGGATAAGGCATATGGCAAATTTACATGTATGTGAATATAGCACATGAGGCATGCTCCAAGTGTTAAAAATTATCTCAATAAATTTTCACACATTTTGTCTTTTATCTCTTGAAATTATTACAAGTTAAGTTGTTCTTTGATCACACCTCCCTATTTTCTCCCACTTTTATTTTGCAAGCCTTCTTTTTCCATCCGTGAATCCTTTCCCAAGACCCCTCTAATTGAGTTTCTTGCCTAATTCACATAGTAAGGACTAAAGGCCCCTGGGAAACATCACTATCAAAATGTCAATAAGAAAAGGTCTTCAAGACCTAAAGTTTCTGTAATACCTTATTACCTAATATCTTTAGAAGTACAGTTTCATTTCTAGACAGTCTCAGTGTAACAAAAAGGCACATGTTTATATATATATGTGTGTATGCTTACTAATTTAAATGAGATTATTAAGTGTGCATAAGGTAAATATTGTCAGCAATTGTAAAATATTTTTGGTAATTCCCTATGATAAATTCAAATTTGCTGTATTAAAGCTAAGGCTTTTTTCTGTTGAAATTAAAACTCTGAATGATCATGAAATGTATACCAGAAACCAGCTGAGGATTCTATTTCTATACACAAATATTTTAAGAGCTTGCACTGCTAGTAAGTCATTGGCTCATGTTTAATGTCTTTGAAAGTCACTTTTGTTAGATTCCTATCTCCTTTCCAGTTTACTGTACTGAGTGCACTGTTTTCTTTTTAGAAAGATAGCTTGCTTATTTCATATTTATGAAAATAGTAGAAAAATATATCCCACCCAGCTCTTACCATTTTCTAAATTTTATCTCAATATAGAATGAGAAGTAATTCATAAAGAAGTAGTAGAGAGACTATAGAACCAGTTGTGTAATAGCCAGGAATATTTTGATCTCCGTATAACAAATATCGCCCAGATAAATAACTAAACGTTGGTTAGGTGGGGCAGTACCAGATAGCCAGTTAAATGTTCTCCTAGGACATTGATGTCCAATCTGAAGGTTATAGGTAATTAAGAATCAATGGAAGAAGCAGTGAATTTTCAAAAATATATGATCCTTATTGAGATACATAACTGAGATAAATCTCCAGTAGATATTATTGGTTCAATAACATCAAAGTTCTTTACTTGGGACTAGAATGAGGACAGATAACAAAAGATAACAAAGAAAACACATATTTATTCATGCTGATAAATTTGATTCATATAGTTATCTATAGTATGTGTTTATTATTGGTTTTGTAATGATGCCAAAAAATCATTACTTGCAGAATAGTATTGATTAAGCAGAAAACCAGAGTCGCTATTTATGATAAAGTGTTAAAAAGTAAAAAAATAAAAAAAAACCACTTGATAAAATTCACAGTTCCAAAAATTTCCTATGCTCCCACTCACAGAAAGAAAAAAGCAGTCAATAGAATTACAATGCCCAGCTCTACCAGTGTCATGGTGCCCAATGTACTACTTGTTGAAATGTTCATTTCAGAATTAGTTTGTCCTCTTCCAGCTCCAGTTAAAATGCTGTCCTGGGTAGCAGGATAGCACTGAACTGCTGTCACAGTTACTAATACATGTGCTTGGGGTCACTATTTTGCAGTCCTATAAGATGGATTGAGTGGGAGTCTAGAGGACATTAAAGTCTAGGAAGACACTATAGAAAATAGAATTAAGGCTTACTGAATTTTAATTTCAATAACTCATTCCGGAAACTACCTCAATTGGGCATTAAAACATAGATACGTCTGCAAGAATAGTTGGGAAAATATTAATATTTTAAGCATAAAAATTAATTTAAAAGTACATAAGTAATGTTGTAGAAGTAGCCATGCATTGCATGTGGATACACATTTTATAGGAATGAGAACCTTCCTTGTCACTCTGCTAAGATGAGATCAAGCACCTTCTCCCTGGCTTTGTCCTCCATTCTAATGTCTCACAAACATCAAAGGAGGGCACATTACTTAATGACTTTTCATGAACCTAAATTCTAGGTTTTATTACACATATCATGGATTTTCATTAGCCAATGACACTTCAGTAAAAGCTCTTTTGAATCCTTATTTGAAAAATAAACTTTCTACATGCATTAAGAAATTTCCTTTATGGGTACTTGAGTCCTCTTCTATTCAGTATTAGACATTGACTTAAGGTTATCTAAATTGACTGTCATTTCTAACATTCTGATGACATTTATGCCCATTACCAACCCATCCCACATACACTTATTACTAGTGATTATACCTCTTAGTTAATTTTAAATTTGCTCCATCCCCAATTTTTCTTCACAATAATTTAAAGAGAAATGTATAAATTTCTCTAAGAGCTCTATTTTGCTAGGATGAATATTATTCCTCCTTGATTTTGTCTATTTCTATTTTGAGTTATTTGATAAAGTTTTTGTGGTAGCTACCTTGAACAAAAATTCTAGATATTTTGATAAAGTGATGAATTCAAGTTCAGTACTCCAATGTATACGTAATATGATTTCAGTAGTCACATGGTTGGTGAGAATGTGTTTTGTAAAGAAAATTGATCACTAAAAATACATAATTCCAATAAAAGATAATATTTTTCTAGGGATCAATTTAAATCAGAAATACACACTGACTCAGTTAACAATGTAAGTATTTAAAATAGCATTGAAATCTGTTTTTATTTTCTCCTGACTCCTTCTGATGAAGACCTAAAACTGAATCATGAAGAGAAAATGCAAGTATAGTTCAGAATTTTTTTTTTATTGTGGCTAAAAATCAAAATTTTCACAATACATATCAACATTTGCAAAATGATATATAAATGTATATGCATTTATGTACATTTGCTCACAAAAATGTTATTTATGTATATATATAAATATATTTTAAGAAGTGCTTAGATACCCAAAATATTACACGGAACCCACTAGGATTCCCATGTTGCCCACCTCCCACACCTCCCACCACATCCCACACAAACATCTCCCACAAGGTGGCCCGCCACCCTCAATGGACTTACACATCAGAATTTTAATTCTTACCTGAGCCCTGGATAGATTGTCTCAGAGAAATCAGTGTTTCAAGAGATGAGTTGCTGAGAATGATTTATACTCACTTTTATCCCTAAAGTATTTTTTCAGCACAACATGAAAAAATGTTTACAATATTACTACAAGAGACAACTCCAGGAAAAAAGAGTAATTGGTGTAGACTCATATTCACTAGACTTGGGATTTGGGCAACATGATTACATCAATTTGTTGAGTTTTTTACTTTGTGTGATCAGGAGTTTATTCTCATGGTATTTTCTCATTTTGGGTCATCATTTATTCCAATCCTTTGACTCATAAAACTAATGATGATAAGAATTACTGACAAAATTTGTGGACTTTCATGTTTTGTCTGGTCCCTTCCTGGTCTGAATTTTGTTTTATATAGTACCTTCCAGAAAATGGCTAGTGAATAGGAATTTCATCCCTAGAAGAGAGTGGTTAGATTATAAAACTCGTGAGGAAAATCATTTGGATAAGGGCACATGAAGAGTTCTGGCAGAGACATTCCAAGGTTTTAGGTTCAGGTGTTGGCATTTTATGTCCAAACTATGAACATGAAACTGATTCTATAATAAGCTTTTATTTGTTTACAAACAAAAATAAATAGGGTAAAGATAAAAATACTCTGTCAACTATGTATTTCCTTTTATCAATAATCCAATCGCCCACTAATCCAAGTATAACAAAGAAAAATAAGATATGGTTCATGTGCTCAAATTGTTCTTAGTCTAAATGCGAAAGCAAGAGAGACATTACTGTGCTCCAGTGGTGGCTCAATCTCCAAATGATAGACGAAACCAAACTCTTTCTATGGTCTACCTCTATTTTCTCATTCTGTCACCCTTCCCCTTGCTCACTGGTCTGGCCATAATGGTCTTGTTCCAAGCTCTTTCAAACCTCAGAACCATCCCACAGGCTTCGTCACTGGATTGAGTGCTACCTCTCCAAAACTCTTACTAATTTTTGCCTCCCCATCTGTCACTTTAATGGTCAATTCCTGAACGAAGCTTTCCTCTCCCTATGTTGAAACCTGCTCACCACCATAATTGTTCTCTGTCATGTGAAACTTATCTGTTACTTTATGACAATTATCACAATATTAGTTGTAAATGTAGTTACAGTTTATTTGTTTAAGATTTGTCTTCCCTTCTACACGCAATCCCCAGAGGACAAGAAATATATTTGATGTTCACTACATACACCACATTCAGCAAAATGCCTAAAATATGTTAAGATTTCCATATACATTTATTGAGTGAATTTAGTGAAAAAATAGTTTTATTTCACCCACCAATGTCCTTTGTTCTGATTCTTGCAGTGTTTTTTTTCCCTCATAAAATATTATATTTATGTTATCAATATATTATGATATAGCACTGTTTTAAAATGAAAATTTTCTCAGCAATAGAAAAGAGAACTGTAAAGTGGAAATATATAAGAAAAGAGAAATTACAAATTCACACAAAATGGAAGAATCTCACATACAAAATTTGTCATAGTAGTCAGAGTCAAATGATGACATATTCATAAACATGTATTGATCAGTTAGGATAGTGGTCACTTGTTGTCGGGCAGGATGGGGGGGGCGCCGGGCGGTAGTTGGCGTCCCGGGGGCCTTGACGGCGAGGGAAACGATTTTTTGCGGAGACGAGGGGAGTATGCAGGGGGTGGGGGGTTTTATTCAGGAAGTGCACAGCCTTTTAAAGCTAGGTAAGGGGTGGAGCAGGAGGCAGGGCGTGGAAGAGGAGGGAGTACTGTTAGGCGGGGATTGGGCACAGTTGGTTGCTAGGGAGGGTTTGTTATTTGCGGAAGGCGGGAAGGTTTCGCAGGCGCGGGAAAGTTTCGCGGGTGTGGGACCAGGGTGAGCTATTACTTTAAAGAAGGCTGAATATAGGATCAGGCTAGTTTTTAGTTGTTAGTCGGCCATTTTAGCTTTACATTTTTCTGGCTGCCTCCAACAGTCACTCTTGGTGATATAATGATTAGAAGGAGGCAGAAAGGCCAACTGAGATGCTGATCTTGTTCTTTCTTATTTGAGAACTTGGAGGTATACAAAAAAATCATGCAGAATATATAGAGTTCCAAAATACCACCATCACATTTTTCCTCATTATTCACATTTTGCGTTAGTGTGAAAACTTTGTTATAAGTGATAAAACAATACTATTATAATTACACTATTAAATATATTCCATAGTTTACATTAGGGTTTATAAATTGTGTCATACAGTTCTATGTTTTGTTTTGATTATTTTAATTTTCATTCTAGTAACATATATACAAGCTAAAATTTTCCTTTTTTTTTCTTTTTTTATGGTAATTTTTTTTCTTTCATATATATTTTAAAAGAGGCTTAGATTACATAGATGTTGCACAAAAATTACAGGGATTCCCATGAGCTCCACTACCCATACCTCCCATAACATCTCACATAAACCTCTTTCATTAGTGTGGCACATCACCTGCAATGGATATACACATCCTGGGGCTTTGCCATGAAGCATAGACCACAGTTCACATCATAGGCCACACTCTCTCCCACACAGTTCTGCATGGTATATGCTGATGTAAAATGACCTATATCTGTCACCACAACATCACTCAGGACAATCCCCAAGTCCTGAAAAAGCCCCTGTATTAAAACTGCCCTTCCACTCCCCACCCCAAAAGCATCTAGTGGCCACTGGCTTCACCTCACTGTTAAAAATTTTTCCGCTGCTTGAATCCCAATATGTCTACAACAGAATACCAAAAAATCCACTCTAGTCCATAGCTCTTTCCCCAATCCTGAGGGGACTGGAATGGTGATTTCCACTCAATCTCCAAGTGAGAGTGGGCTTATATCACATGGCTACAGGGGATGGGATTATCCTGCCTTCAGCTGCAGGCTCTCTCCATTCCCTGGGATGACCACTGTCCATCATCGTCTCCTTATCAGGTGACTTGGGTGAGTCCATTGAGCTGTAGAGTAAGAGTTGCAGCTCCACCGAGATTCCAGGCACAGCTGGCACATGGGTATACCAGAGGCTCCAGTCTTTGGAAGTACACCTACAAACTCCAGCATCACATATAGGTTTGAATAGAAGGGACTGATATGCAGGGAGGACTTATTTGAGTCCAACTCTGTCACTCTCAGGAGCACAGATTCCAAAGTAGAGCCCACTGATAAGATGTCAATCTCTGGGGCTGTCCCACATTATATAGGACCTGGGCATCTCCAGAGCCCTCAGGAGTCCCTCTGTTTGGGATGATATCCACTTTGGTGTTCTTTGAGATCCTACTGAGGTGTGCGTAAGCGTTACATCTGGGATGACCTCCCGACTCTCTTTGAAGTCTCTTAGCCACATGAACTCATTTGTCTTTACCTTTTCCCCCTTTTATTCAAGTTTTTTTTTCCCAGTCGTGTTTCCAGTTGGCATTTGGTATTAGTCCCTCGTTGCCAGGGAGGCCCATCCCTGGGAGTCGTGTCCCACATTGGGGGGAAGGTAATGCATTCATATGCTGAGTTTGGATTAGAGAGTGGCCACATTTGAGCAACAAGGAGGCTCTCGGGTGGCAACTCTTAGGCACCCCATAACAGTAGGCCAAATTTCAATTACAAGAGCATAGTCTCATAAGGCTAGTCATCAATAAAAAGAGCCCAACAGTGGGCCATCCTCTTTTGCCAGACACTGCCCCTGCACTCGGGGGACTGTTGCTGCTCCCTTGGAGAATGGGGCCGAGCTCTCCAGGCTGGGAATTCAGTATTCCCTCATTTATTGAGTGATTGTCTATCCACCGTGACCATGCCCCATCCCTCGATCATTTGAACAATTTTAAATATGTTTCATGTATATTCAGATGAACTTACTCCCATGAATCCCCCATCCCAGACACCCCCCACCAATGATCCTCTGCAGCCCTCATTGTAACCCTTCTGTGACCTAAACCTTCCTTGAAGCTGAAGCCCATATAATAACCAAACACAATTAATAGGAAAATGAAATAAAAATGATAAGCTTAAATGCAAGAGATGAAATACAAGGAAATTCAGAAAAAAAGAACTAAAAATAAAATATAATTAATGGATTTGGACATTCAAAAAAGAAAATGGGAAAAAACAAAAGAAAAAAAAATTTTAATTATTATTTTTTTTCCTTATATCACTGCATTATCAGATGTCCAGTGTGTACCGTGACACCTTCCCCTTCTCATTTCCCAGTGTCTCCCAAATTTTCATTTAGTTTTCAAAGAAGTTTTAGGTCACAGCAAAGTCACACATGGAATACTAGAGATTCCCATATACCCAAACTCTTTCCCCCTTCCTCACCCCATATTAAAACTTTTTGTGTGTGTGTGCGTGTGGATGGTAGCATTGTTATAACTGTTATACAGATAGTGAAACATAGCTACTAAACATTGTCAATGGTTTACAATATAGTTTACATTTTAGATGGTACAGTTTCATATATTTTAATGATATTTACCATGTCCTGTGTCCATTACTGTAAGGTAATGAAGAACATTTCCCATGACCACTAAATACCCCCTGTTTGATCTTTTTTGTTCCTTCCTCTCCATTCCCCTGGGGGATATGACACTCCCCTGTCTTGGCTCATGGGATGACAAGATTCATAGTTACATGCCCTGGGTATTCTAATCTGCCCTTCCTAATCTACCCACCTGTTAACCCTGCACCACCAAACCCATTAATATCTCTACCCACCTGTCCTATTATGTAACTATACTCTATCACTTTACCATAGATTATGTCCATATGGGTGATGGCTCACAACCTACCCTTCTCTCTCTCTCCCTTGTTAAACTGTCTTACAAGCAGTGGTTCTCAGAGACTGTTGACTTTCCTCAGTTCAAATCAATGAGGTTATAAACTGTTCATCCTTCAATGCCTGGCTTGCTTCACTCACCATAAGGTTTTCAAGATTCATCCATGTTATTCCATGTGTTAGCACTTTATTCTTTCTAACAGCTGAGTAATATTCCATTGCATGTATGTACCACATTTTGTTTATCCAATCATCTGTTGATTGGCACCGGGGCTGATTCCAACTTTTGGCAATTGTGAACAATGCCGCTATGAACATTGGTGTGCATATATCTGTTCGTGTCTATGCTTTCAATTCTTCTGGGTATATACCCAGTAGTGGAATTGATGGATCTTATGGAAGTTAAGAATTTAAATAGCATTTTGATGAGATCCCATTTATCTATTTTTTCTCTTGCTGCTCGTGCTTTTGGCTGTGAAGTTCATAAAACCATTTCCTATTACAAGGTCCTGTAGATGCTTCCCTACATTATCTTCCAAGGTCTTTATGGCTTTGGCTCTTATATTTAGATCTTTGATCCATCTTGAGTTGATTTTTGTATAAGCTGTGAGATGGTATTCTTCTCTCATTCTTTTGGATATGGATATCCAGTTCTCCAAGCACCACTTGTTAAAGAAGCCATTCTCTCCCAACTGAGTGGACTTCACGGCCTTGTTGACTATCAGATGACTGTATATGTGAGGATCTATATCAGAACTCTCATTTCGGTTCCATTGGTCAATATGTCTACCCTTGTGCCAATACCATGCTGTTTTGAGCAGTGTAGCTTTGTAGTATATTTTAAAGCCAGGTAATGTGATACCTCCAAATTCATTTCTCTTTTTCAATATGTCTTTGGCAATTACTAATGGCTGGAGCTGAGTAGCAGCTTCATAACTTAAAGCTTATATACTTCATAGTTTTCCAAAGACCCCCTAAATTTCTTCTCATTATCTTAAACCTCCCCCAATTCATAACTCTTTCTCCTTTTTATTTTTATCACAGTATTGAATAGAGTATTAGGTGCACTAAAGTTTCCAGTTACAAGGAGGAGAAAGAACATAATGGAGAAAATGATCACTTCTACTTAGAGAAGTTTAGCAAGATGGCACAATAGTAAGGGATTACTTTGGAGCCACATTGCCTTGATCAGGTAAGGAAAAGAGAACAAGACATGTTGAATGTGTGAAAGTAGACTGTCCTGGTTATCAATTGGTGTAATTGCATCTTTTCTCAGGTTGCAATTATGTCAGTTTGGTGGAAAATCTTTCTTTTTGTATCTGAAATCACACTGTCCTTAAGGCTGGCTGACATTAAGGCAAACTTTTTTTAAATTGGCAATTTAAATCAGATGATAAGGATGATGATGATGATAATGATAATGATAAAATAATAATAATGATATATGTATTTTTTCACAAAAAGAGTAAAAGAAATATAAAACAACAAAATAAAATAACTCAATCACAATTCCTTTCCCTGATTCAACCACAGTGAACCCTTAAATACATCATAGTTTTCCTCTGTTTATATATTATATAAAATCTTCATCATATAGACTGTATTATTGGAGCTTATTTGTCTAACTAACAGTAGGAAAGGTTTTCTGCTATATAAGTTTTGTACATAATTTCTCTTTATGTATAGAATCCATAACACCATTGGAAAATAATTCGATTAGGTAAATTCTCATTATTAAATATTTAAGTGTTTTAAATTATTTTGTTATATTTACTATCAAAGGTGATGAACAAAAATAGTCATAAGAATGCACAAGTATCAAAACTGTTATATTTTTATTGGTACATTTAAGGGAACTAAATCAATGTGAACATAAATGTCATAAAGAAATACAATTTAAAGCCATCATGATATGCATATAAACACCAGCTAGAATAAATAAAATTAAAGGAATTATTTTACCAAGTTTTTCCAAGAATGTGGAGTGAATAAATTCATACATTGCTGCTGGGAAAGTGAAATGTAACAAGTACTTTGGGAAACTGACCGTTTCTTATAATATTAAAATAACATTTTATATATGATCCAAATATCACTCATAGGTAATAAAACTGTAAGTCCATACAAAGATATATATAGCAGTTCATTTTCATAAAAGCCTAAAACTGAAAATAACCCAAATTCTAACAATAGCTGAAAGGGTGAATACATTGTATCATAGCCTTAAAATGGAACCCCACCAAGAAAGAGAAAAATTCAAACAATCGATCCAAGCAACAACTGAAAAATTCTCAAAAACATTTTGCTAAGTCAAAGAAAGTAGACACAAACGAAAAATACAGTAGGTTTCCATTTATATTAAATACTGCTCTGGAGACACCCAGGTCCTATATAAGGGGGGATAGTCCCAGAGACTGATGCCTTATCAGTGGGCTCTATTTTGGAATCTGTGCTCCTGAGAGTGACAGAATTGGACTCAAATAAGTCCTCCCTGCACATGGTTCATCAGTCCCTTCTATTCAAACCTATAAGTGATGCTGGAGTTTTTAGGTATACTTCCAGAGACTGGAGCCTCCTGCCTACCTATGTGCCAGGTGTGCGTGGAATCTCGGTGTAGCTGCAACTCCTACCCTACAGCTCAATGGACTCATCCAAGTCACCTGGCGAGGAGACAATGATGGGCAACGGCCTTCCCAAGGAATGGAGAGGGCTTGCATCTGCAGGCAGGACAATCCCACCCACCATATCCATGGGCTATAAGCCCTCTCTCACTTGGAGTTGGAGTGGACATCACCATCCCAGTCCCCTCAGGACTGGGGGAAGAACTATGGACTAAAGTGGTCTTAATGGTATTCTGCTGTACACATATGGTGATTCTAGCAACGGAAGAAATTATAACAGTGAGGTGGAGCCAGTGGCAACTGGACACTTTCGGGGCAGAGAGGGGATGTGCAGTTGAAATACAGGGGCTTTTTTGGGACTTGGGGGTTGTCCTGAGTGCCATTGTGGCGACGGCTGCAGGCCATTTTAAATCAGCACACACCATTCAGAACTGTGTGGGAGAGAGTGTGATCTACGATGTGAACTGTGGTCTATGGTTGATGGCAAGGCCCCAGGATGTGTAGGTACATTGAGGGTGATGGGCCACACTTGTGGGAGATGTTTGTGTGGGATATTGTGGGAGGTGTGGGGTATTGTGGGAGGTGTGGGAGGTGGAGAACATGGGAATCCCTGTAGTTTCCCTGTAATATTGAGGTAATTAAGCACTTTTTAAAATATATATATATATATATATATATATATATAACATTTTTGTAAGCAAATGCACATATATGCATATATATTTATATATCATTTTAAAAATATTCGTATGTATTGTGAAAATTTAAATTTTTATCCACAATAAAATAAATAAATAAATAAATAAAAGAGAGAGGGGGAAAAAAAGCAGACTATAAGTGTTGGAGAGGATGTGGAGGAATGGGGACACTCATCCACTGCTAATAGGAATGTTGAATAGTCCAGCCATTGTGGAGGACAGTTTGGCAGTTCCTCAGAAAACTAACTATAGTACTTCCATATGATCCAGCAATTCCACTGCTGGGTATATATATACAGAAGAATTGAAAGCAAAGACACAGATATATGCACACCAATGTTCATAGAGGCATTATTCACTATTGCCAAAATTTGGAATCAACCCAGGTGCCCATCAAAAGATGAATGGATAAACAAAATGTGGTAGATACATACAATGGAATATTACTCAGCTGTAAGAAGGAATTAAGTGCTAACATATGGGAAAACATGGATGAATCTTGAAGACCTTATGTCCAGGAAAGAAAACCAGGCATTGAAGAATGAACAGTACATGACCTCACTGATATGAATTAAGGAAATTGAGCAGTCTCAGAGGGCTATTGCTGGAAGATAGGTTTACAAGAAATAGAAAGAGAGGAGAACGTTGTGAGCCATCACCCATATGGACATAATCTATGGTAAGTTTAAGAGTGTAGTTGTGTATTGAAGGGATAGGACAGGAGGGTTGTGATACTATTAGGTTGGGTAGTGCAGGGTTGACAGGTGGTTAGATTGGGAAGGCTGGGATAGAATGTCCAGGGTACTGGGGAGAAGTTTGGGTGAGGGACTAGGTGAACACTGGGGATTTGCAGGTATTTGGTTGAAAGTAAAAAGTT
>JAKSZT010026900.1:223469-261154 GCA_026826555.1 Tolypeutes matacus | reverse complement strand
CCTGCAGTTGTGGGGTGCCTAAGGGTTGCCACCTGAGAGCCTCCTTGTTGCTCAAATGTGGCCTCTCTCTAAGCCAAACTCAGCATATGATTGCATTACCTTCCCCCCAACGTGGGACATGACTCCTGGGGATGAGCCTCCCTGGCAATGAGGGGTTAATACCAAGTGCCAACTGGCAACACAACTGGAAAAAACTTGAATAAAAGAGGGAAATGGTAAAGACAAATGAGTTCAAGTGGCTAAGAGACTTCAAAGAGAGTCGGGAGGTCATCCCAGAGGTAACTCTTACGCACACCTCAGTAGGAGCTCATAGAACATCTAAGTGCCTATCACCCCACTCAGAGGGGTTCCTAAGAGCTCCGGAGACACCCTGGTCCTATATAAGGGGGGATAGCCCCAGAGACTTATGCCTTATCAGTGGGTTCTATTTTGGAATCTGTGCTCCTGGGGGTGACAGAATTAGACTCAAATAAGTCCTTCCTGCACATGGTTCACCAGCCCCTTCTATTCAAACCTATATGTGATGCTGGAGTTTTTAGGTATACTTCCAGAGACTGGAGCCTCCTGCCTACCTATGTGCCAGGTGTGCATGAAATCTAGGTGGAGCTGCAACTCCTACCCTACAGCTCAATGGTCTCATCCAAGTCACCTGGTGCGGAGACAACGATGGGCAATGGCCATCCCAGGGAACGGAGAGGGCCTGCATCTGCAGGAAGGATCATGCCACCCACCATATCCATGGTATATAAGCCCTCTCTCATTTGGAGTCGGAGTGTACATCACCATCCCAGTCCCCTCAGGATTGGGGGAAGAACTATGGACTAGAGTGGACTTGATGGTATTCTCTTGTTCACATATGGTGATTCTAGCAATGGAAGAAATTATAACAATGAGGTGGATCCAGTGGCCACTTGACACTTTCGGGGTAGGGAGGGGATGAGCAGTTGAAATACAGGGGCTTCTTTGGGAGTTGGAGTTTGTCCTGAGTACTGTTGTGGCAACGGATGTAAGCCATTTTAAATCAGCACACACCACTCAGAACTGAGTGGGAGAGAGTGTGGTCTACAGTGTGAACTGTGGTCTATGTTTGGTGGAAAGGCTCCAGGATGTGTAAGTTCATTGAGGGTGGTGGGCCACACTTGTGGGAGATGTTTGTGTGGGATGTGTTGGGAGGTGTGGGAGGTGGGCAACATGGGAATCCCAGTGGGTTCCGTGTAATATTTTGGGTAATCTAAGCACCTCTTAAAATATATGTATATATATATATAAATAACATTTTTGTAAGCAAATACACATATATGCATATATATTAATATATCATTTTGCAAATGTTTGTATGTATTGTGAGAATTTTTATTTTTACCCATAATTAAAAAAAAAAAAAAAAGTGAG
Organism: Tolypeutes matacus; assembly: GCA_026826555.1. Classification (NCBI taxonomy): domain Eukaryota; kingdom Metazoa; phylum Chordata; class Mammalia; order Cingulata; family Chlamyphoridae; genus Tolypeutes; species Tolypeutes matacus. The sequence goes on along the minus strand of JAKSZT010026900.1, from coordinate 259,762 downwards.
GCAGAAACAGTGCAAGGATACCTGAGTCAGCTGATGTCTGTGCCTAACATTTGTTCCTAGGGACTCTTTTTTTTTTTTTTTTTTTTTCCTCAGGACTCTTTAACATCAATATGGTTCCACAGTGCTTGAGTGCAGAGACATCTCTCCGTCTAGACAGAAATGGTGAGCACAAAGAATAAGAATACTTCTGGGAAGCATGGTGGAAATTCATTCTCTTTACAATGGAATACTAATGGGCTTCATCTAGAGCAAAGCCAATCTCATGGTCATCAAACATGGAGACACTGCTGCGGTGAGGACTGTGGAAATCAGGCAGGTCATGGTAACTCAAGGGAGTCAAGTAGCATTCATCCAATGACTCCTGAAGGACTTCTTTCACTTCTCTTTCTTCTGCATTTCACTGCTGATCCTGGTAGAGTTGACAAGATAGACTTTAAACCAAGAGGATTAGATACCACAGAACCAGCTGGTCCTAATAGGATGCATAAGAGAGAAGTAACAGAAGGCAAAGAGTACAGCCATTGAACATGGAAGAAAAGAATCCTCCTATGATGAGGTCAAATCATGGTGCTTTCAAGGCAGGAGAGAGAGAGAAGTAAGTGATGAGTGCACTGGCCACAGACTGTCTTATGAAGGGGGCTCAGCTCTCTCTGTATGGTACATAGTCAGGGCCCACAGGACACAGGGACACCTAGAAGAATGACTGCAAATTTCATTCAATTTTATGTGCAGAGGCCTAAGGAATACTTGTCACTAAGGCATCATAGATCCTTTAAGACCAATGCCTCCTAAGTCACTTTCTCTAAGTATTTTCACATATATAATATATTTTCTCTAGTTGCATTCTTTTCCATAAAATATCTGCCCAAATCTAAGGAAATAATGCTGCAGGCAGACATACAACTCATCCTAGTTTTAACTACTCAGGAGAGAACAGATGGTTTCTGTAAGTATAGAAAATCCCTGAGGCATACTTTTTCATCATGGGTCCCAATGACTATTCCAGTACCATAAAGAGAAGAGACAACCTTACTTAAGAGAATTACATCATCATTGGATAAGAGAATGAAATCAGTTCAATCAGCACTGGAATCTGGGACTACTCTAGACTTCTTTGAATGTTCTTTCTGAGACACTGTCCATGTTTACCTGCTAATTACCCTCCCCTGATCATTCATTGTTACCTAGAAACCAGTAGTAGTTCTTCCTCACCCTCCTCATGCTCTTGATTTTCTGAAAGCAAATGAACAATCACCCAGTCACAAATTGAGTATTTCCAATTTCACTTGTTACAAACACAGTGGCCTAACTGATCACGGAAACAGAATTATTTGTAGATGAGTTCAGGATTCAATGACAGTATTTTACTGAAGGGCCCATACTTTGTATTTCAAGAAAATAGACTGACTTGGTTTTCTAATCCATCAGGTAAAGCATTTCAAATCTGGATCATTGTCATGGCATGCTCTGCCTCAAATTGGGCTAATGTTAAAGATGTTACTTGTCCATGATTCTTTTGAACTTTTCCAGCTCTGTCTTCCATCCTGCCATAAAGCTGGTTGCTCTATGTCCCATCGGGGCTCTAACATAGACCCACTCCATTCTTTACGGTATGGATAAACTGTCCTGACCCACTTCCCTGTACACATTGGGACCTTCATGGAAACATACAAATCTTCTCCTACTGTGTTAACATGGGAAATTCACTATGGAAATTGTTTCAGCATAAACCATCAAGTACATAAACTAATCCAAAACAGAGGGTCTTTATACTTTTTTGAAGTGATTTCATGAATATTACATTTTTATGCTACCTTAACTGTGTAACACACAATCTGATCCATAGTAAAGTTGTGGAAACCTAAATCCATGATGGAAAATCAACCCCTGGTGCAGTTAGAAAGAATGGGGAAACTTTGATATTTACTTCATGGCTCTTTTTAATCTTACAAGCTGCCTCCTCTCACATCCTTATTTTGGTCCATTTAATCTCTCTGGGTGTTTTCTACTTCCCAAAAGGCCATATTCTATGAGGGATGAAGGAGACGTGTAATACTGTTGATGGATGTAAGATGACTGAATACCTGAAAGTAACTTGTTTCTCTCCCTGCTGCTAGGCTACAAAAGAAAGAATTTAATGTAAATTAGAAGACAATGGGAAACAACCCTCTCTTTCTACCAAATTCCACTTTTGGTGGTCAAGAATATCCTGTTGAAGCAATGAAGTATGAAAACCAGCTTCAGTCAGTTGGCTGGACCTGTGCAGATGAAGGCCCTTGCTGTCCTCACTTGAACTTGCTTAATTAACATAGTAAATTTTCCACCCAGGGGTGGAGTTATCCACCCATTTTTTGATCATGCAATGTATGTGCAAGCATGATTTCCTGAACATACTAATCATACAGTTATATAACTAGCTATGTATGATCATCCATATGCATAAAAGCTAATGCATAATCAAAGCAAATGCTAAATAGTAACTTAAGTATTTAAGCAAGAGCAAAACTGCAGCACTGGGATTTGGGTCTGATTCACTTTAGACTGACGTTGGGCTCCTTAACTCTGCAGACATAATAAATGTGAGTTTGCCTAACCCTCATGTTGAATTTTTCTTCATGCCACCTCTGGTTATCCATAAAAGTCCTGCCTTGAGCCCTAACAAATTGGCAACTCTGCTGGGACCAAAATAAATAAATAAAAATGGTAACCAGAGAATACTTCCAAGGTGAACTGTGGAGGGGGTTGTCTGCACCGGGCATGCCTGACTCCAGTGATCACTCAGGATTTTCCTGAGGACTCAGAGGTTACCTAGGACAGAGGCCCTTTCCAGCCACCAAAGGAACAAAGGCTCACAAGATTATCTCCTTCCCCTGGTGGGTGAGTTTGTTACATTAATCATTACTTCTTTTTTCTTCTAGCTGACCATGAGTTAGCATTTGCTAAAGTAACAAAGGTTTGGTTTACCTTCTCTAAAGTAGCAGAGGTTTGGTACAGTGGGAGTTTCACTTCCTTAAAGTGAAACCTGCTGTTTAGCTTTGGCTAACTGCAAGTTAGCATTTGGTTTATCTTTACTAGGGTAGTGAAGGTTTGGTGGTAGTGGGAGAGGTTTCATGGGTTTGAGTCCCAATCCCTCACTCCCTTAAAGGGGAAGCCTGCTGCCTTTTGTGCCTTTGTTTTGGCTGTCCTCTTTCTCTCTTTCTGCCGCCATGGGGAATGAGGCATCAGTACCCGAGTGCTCACTGCTAGGATGCATCCTGAAAAATTGGTCTAAATTTGGGGGATCTGGATTACCAAAAAGTAAATTAATTATTTTTTGTAATGAAGCTTGGCCTAGATATAGATTAGATGATAGAAAAATTTGGACAGAAAATGGGTCTTTGAATTTAATACTATATTGCAATTGGACTTGTTTCATAAATGGCAAGAGAAATGGGCAGAAGTCCCATATGTTCAAGTCTTCTTTGAGTTGTGGAATGATAAGGGAACTAGAAAGAGTTGTGGATTAATGTTGTATGGGTCCACTTCAGCCCCAGTTACAAAAACTGTGGAGGTCCTGGGATCCCCTCTCTTAGAACCCATTGATGAACTCCTAGACTTAAGTACCCTACCACCTCATTATTCCAGAGCACCTCTACCTCCTCCCCCACCAAGGCCACCACCAAAACTCACACTTCCTTAGAGGTATCAGGCCTCCTTTCCCTCCCACAGGGATCTTTCCTCCAATCTCCCTCCCATACTCAGAGTGCAGTTGTTTTTGGCCAGTGTAACCCCTCCCAACCCAAAGGAGACTGTAGGTCAGTTCCCTCTCTGGCAAGCTCCAAATGGAATTGATGATCAAGGATGACCCCGAGGCTTTCTTTTCATCTACACTCCTTTCAACACCTCTGATTTGTTTAATTGGAAAAATAACACTCTGGCTTATTGTGCAGATCCCGAGAAAGTAACCTCCTTGTTTGTTTCTATTTTTGCTACACATAACCCAAACTGGTTTGATATGCAAGCCCTTATATATCACCCCTGAGGAAAGGTGTATGGTCCTTGAGAAAGCATGACAAGAAGCTGAGACATTGTGGCAAGTGGCATCTCAAAACCCTATTTACAGCCCCCCAAATGTGGTGTTCCCTGAAACTGATCCTCAATAAAATCCTAATGACCAAGGCCATATGAACTGCCTTGACAATTATAATGTCTGCATTCTTGCTGGTCTGCAGAAATGTGCTCTAAAGCAAAAATCAATCATTGAATTACAGGAGGTACAACAAGAACTACAGGAAAATCCCTCTGCCTTTCTTGGGCATATCTTTAATGCTTTTTGCAGATATACAGACATAGATCCAGAAAAGCCTAAAAATGCATGTATGGTAAATTTAACCTTTATTAGTCAAAGTGCCCCTGATATTCATCAGAAATTGCAGAAGTTAGGTGGAGGGTTTGGTATGCCTATCTCACAATTAGTGGAAATCACCATTAAAGTGCACACAAATAGGGACCAAGCCATGGAGGAAAAACAACAGAAGCCCATGAAACAGCAAGCGGTGCTATTAGCAGTGGCAATAGCACAGGGGAGGCCAAGGTGCATGGGCAATCTTAGGCATGCCAAGCCAGGATGGCAGAAAGATTCTGAGCACCCAACCTTAGGACAACAGTGCACCTATTGCAAAGGTAAAGGCCACTGGGAAAAGGAGCAGCCCAAGCTAAAAGCAGGACAACCTCAATTGATGGTAGCCAGGGAAACCCACAGTAAATCTGAATGATGGAGCCTGGAGCCTGGAGTTCTAGAGCCTCCCCCCCAGTATCCCTATCTCAGAACAAGAGCCCCAGATAATTGTAACAGTGGGAGGAAAGCAAGTCAAGTTTCTCATGGACACAAGAGCTACTTACTCAGTAGTTAATGAACAACTAGGCCCTCTTATTAAAAAGGAAACCACTGTTTCTGGGGCTATGGGATAAACTTCACAACTGTGGTTTTTAGCCCCTTTAAGCTCTCAGATTGGGAAAGACCAGGTTCTTCACCAATTCCTCTACATGCCTGAGTGTACAATTCCCCTTTTAGAAAGGGATGTTTTAGCTAAACTTCAAGCAGAAATCACTTTTTAAAAAGATTCTAAATATGAGAGTCCCAACAAACCAAGCATGGGCCCTCCAGATTGCCCTCTTAACTGAAGTGGGAGGAGAACATGAAGAGAAAAATAACTGCCCCCTTCAAATAGAGTCTCAAGTAAATGCAGCGGTTTGGGCAATGGTACTCCCAGGCCATGCTGCATGTGCAAATCCGGTAAAAATACAGTTTAAACCTCATGCCCAGCCAATTCACATCAAGCAGTACCCACTTCCTTTTAAAGCAAAAATGGGGTTAGCTCCAATAATTCAATGGCTATTGGCGGTGGTACTGATTTGAACTTGCAGATCACCATATAACACTCCAGTTCTACCTGTTTTAAAGCCTGGTACAAGTGAAGAATATCAGTTTGTCCAAGATATAAGGACTACAAATAAAATAGTTGAACATATCCACCAAATTTTGCCAAACCCATACACCTTGTTTACTACTGTCAATGCAGAAAGTGAATGGTTTCAGTATTAGATATAAAAGATGCCTTCTTTTGCCTTCCTCTGGATATAACCTCTCAACAAATTTTTGCCTTTAAGTGAGAAGAAACAAGTGCAGGACATAAGCAACAATGTACTTGGACTGTGCTGCTCCAAGGGTTCAAAAATTCCCCAACCATTTTTGGTGAATAATTAGCTCAAGACTTGTGAAAGACAGTTATCTTAAATGGGAAATATCTTCAGTATATAGATAACATTTTAATTGCAAGCCCAACCCAAGAGGAATGTATTAAAGACATAGTTGAAATGCTAAATAGCTTATCAACCTTCAGGTACAAGGTCTCGAACAGTAAATGGCAGTTAGTCCAGAAATCTGTCCTCTTTCTTTGGCTTAAACTAAAGAAAGGAACAAGGACCCTGACAACTGCTAAAGTAAATGCTATTTTAAAAATAAAAAGCCCAAAGAGCCATCAAACACCTGCAGGGATTTTTAGATATGGCCAGGTTCTGCCAAATTTGGATTCCAAATTTTGGTCTAATAGCTAAAGCCCTGCACATAGCTTTGGTTAGTGGGGATGCAGATCCCCTCCAGTAGACCTCTTTCACAAATTAAGAGGGAGCTAAAGAGTGCTCCAGCCCTGGGATTACTAGATCTCAGAAAGCCTTTTGATTTTTTTGTTCATGAAAGACAAGCTGTAGCCCTTGGAGTATTAATCTAGAAATTGGGAAGTGAGCAGCATCCAGTAGTGTACTTCTCTAAATTACTAGACAATACTGCGAAAGGGTGGCCAGCCTGTTTAAGAGCTGTTGCTGCAACCCGTGTCTTACTAAAAGAAACTAAAAATTTTGCATTAGGACAGCCCCTCACCATTCAGTCCCCACTGAGCACTCACAACGCTTGAAGGAAAAAGAAATCCTTAGCTAACCCAAGGGAGCCTTGGAAAATATGAAGCAGTGCTCCTAGACTAGACAACACAGAAGTTAAATTAAAAGTTTGTATTTTATTTTTAGATTTCTTTTCTGATTTTCCATGTATTTTATCTCTTTCATTTAAGCTTACCATTATTATTTCATTTTCTTATTAATTATATTTGGTTATTATATGGGCTTCATCTTCAAGGAAGGTTTAGATCACAGAAGGGTTACAATGGGGGCTGCAGAGGATCATTGGTGGGGGGTGTCTGGGATGGGGGATTCATGGGAGGAAGTTTATCTGAATATACATGAAAGATATATAAAATTGTTCAAATGATCAAGGGATGGGGCATGGTCACGGTGGGTAGACAATCACTCAATAAATGAGACAATACTGAGTTCCCAGCCTGGAGAGCTTTGCCACATTCTCCAAGGGAGCAGAAACAGTCCCGTGAGTGCAGGAGCAGTGTCTGGCAAAGGAGGAGAGTCCAGTGATGGGTTCTTGTTATTGATGATGAGGCTTATGAGTCTTTGCTCTTGTAATTCAAACTTTGCCTACTGTTATGGGGTGCTTAAGGGTTGATACCCGAGAGCCTCCTTGTTGCTCAAATGTGGCCTCTCTCTAAGCCAAACTCAGTATATGAATGCATTACTTTCCTCTCAGCATGGGACATGACTCCTGGGGATGATCCTCCCTGGCAACGAGGGATTAATGCCAAGTGCCAACAGGCAATATGATTGGAAAAAGACCTTGAATAAAAGGGGGAAATGGTAAAGACAAATGAATTCATGTGGCTAAGAGACTTCAAAGTGAGTTGGGAGGTCATCCCAGAGGTATGCTTATGCACCCCTCAGTAGGATCTCATAGATCACAAAAGTGGATATCACCCCACACAGAGGGGCTCCTGAGGGCTCTGGAGACACCCAGGTCCTATATAAGGGGGGATAACTCCAGAGATGGATGCCTTATCAGTGGGCTCTACTTTGGAATCTGTGCTCCTGAGAGTGACAGAGTGAGAGTCCTCCTTGCACATGGTCCATCAGTCCCTTCTATTCAAACCTATATGTGATGCTGGAGTTTGTAGGTTGTACTTCCAGGGACTGGAGACTTTGGCCTGCCCATGTGCCAGCTGTGCCTGGAATCTTGGTGGAGCTGCAACTCCTACTCTACAGCTCAGTGGACTCACCCAAGTCACCTGGTGAGGACACGATGATGGACAACAGCCACCCCAGAGAATGGAGAGAGCCAGCAGCTGCAGGCAGGATAATCCCATCCACCGTATCCATGGGATATAAGCCCACTCTCACTTGGAGGTGGAGTGGACATCACCATCCCAGACCTCTCAGGATTGGGGGAAGAGCTATAGAATAGAGTGAACTTAATGCTATTCTGTTGTAGACATACTGTGATTCAAACAATGGAAGAAATTATAACAGTGATGTGGAGCCAGTGGCCACTACGCACTTTCAGGGCAGGGAAGGGAAAAGCAGTTGTAATACAGGGGCTTTCTCAGGACTTGGGAATTATCCTGAGTGACATTACAATGACAGATATTGGCCATTTTACATCAGCATATACCATGCAGAACTGTGTGGGTGGGTGTGTGGTCTACAATGTGAACTATGGTCCATGCTTAGTGGCAAAGCCCCAGGATGTGTATATCCATTGCAGGTGATGTACCACACTAATGAAAGATGTTTATGTGGGATGTTATTGGAGGTGTGGGAGGTGGGGAACATGGGAATCCCTGTAATTTTTGTGTAACATTTATGTAATCTGAGCATCTTTAAAAATATGTAAAAATATCTATATATAATATTTATGTAAGCAAATGAAAAAAAAAAAAAAAAAAAAAAAAAAAAAAAGAAAGCAGCCAGTAGGGGCTGCCAGGGGTTGTGCAAAATAGTAAATTATGGTAAATTAAAATAACACCACTGCAGTATGCAGCAGTCCCAAATATTGCTATTTTGTTGTAAAAACATAATATTCAGTTATGTCACTCTCACTTTATTTTGAAACTTGTTAAGGCTTTCTTTAGTATCTCCTTATACAAGTCAAGCCAGCCTGCATTCCCCTTCTTATAAGAAGGCCAACAACAAACCAAGTTTAAATTCTACACGGTGAGTCGCAGCCCCAGTTCCAATTAAAATGCTAACAGTAGGACCAATGTGGGTATTAAGACTACAAGTTAATGGCCTGCCCCACAGCCCAAATAATAAAATAGTAATTTGTCTCAAGCTATACAAAATTGAAAAAATGAGATCATGTTGATCATGCTACTAGTCTATATATCCTCACTGGTTAGGAAACTTAAACCTATAAGAAATAAAAGTTTATTCATTGGGAAAAAAAAAGTTTGTGCGACCTTAGATCCAGCTTCTCTAATCCCATCAAGTACTGAGGAAGTACCTATTCATGATTGTATAGAAATGCTAGAAGTCTATTCTTCCAGGAAAGACTTATGGGATACTCCCCTACTAAATCCAGGTTTGGGAATATTCACTGATGGAAGTAGCTTCATTAAAGGGGGCTTTCAAAAAGCTGGATATGCTCTTGTAACTGTGGGGGAAGTACTAGAAACTGCACCACTTTCTCCAGGAAGCTCCATGCAAAATGTTGAGCTTGTCAATCTTCTAAGAGCCCTCCAAGGAGGAGATGGAAAAAGATCGAACATTTAAAATAACTCAAAATACATTTTTTATTATCTTGCATGCACATGGGACCATTTGGAAGGAGAGAGAACTTTTGTCATCTGGGCAGAAAGACATTAAACATGCCACACAAATTACCAAACTTTTAGAAGCAGTAAAACTAACTGCAGAAGTAGCTGTAATGCACTGCTGGGGATACCAAGGGGGAGAGTCCTGTGTAGTCCTAATGAACAGGAAAACAGACCAAGCAGCAAAAGAAGCCACAAGAAAAGGTTACCCTCCTAGTCAAGTAGCTGCACTCATTAAGCCTCAGATTCCTCAACATATAGAGGAAGTTTTTTGTCCAGTCTATACCCCTGCAGACCTTCAATGTGCAAGAGAATGGGGTTTTCAAGAAATTCAGAGAAACTAGAAAGATGGGGTAAGTGGCTAAAAAACAGCCAAGGACAATTTTGTCTGCCTAAAAATCTAATATATTCCCTAGTCTCTTACTATCACCAAATCACACATTTGAGACAGCAAGCCCTGCTAAGCCTTCTTCACCAACTAGTGGTGAAACCTCACCTTGCTCAAGTAGTGCAGAAAGTCTCTAACCATTGTCTTACTTGCCAGAAAAAAACCCAAAGGGAACATCGTGGACTTCTTTTGGGACACAAATTCAAGAGCTTGCCCTGGCTGAAGACTGTCAAGTAAACTTCACAGTAATATAAAAAACCAGAGGAAATTTTCAATATCTTTTAGTATTTGTAGACTCAGGGTGGGTGGAAGCCTTTCCTTGCTGCACAGAAGAGCATTCCATGGTAACTAAGCTCCTCCTCCAGAAAGTCATCCCAAGGATTGGACTACCCCAAACAATTCAGTCAGATAATGAACCTGCTTTTATTTCAGCTGTGGTGCAAGGTGTTAACCAGTATCTTGGAATTAAGTGGAAATTGCATGTAGACTGGAGACCTGACTTGTCAAGAAAGGTGGAAGGAATAAACTATAATTTAAAAAGAAACCTTAAGTAAAATTTGTCAAGAAACACAGTTAAAATAGACAGAAGCACTTAACCTAGCTCCCCTTTGGGCTTGGGTGGCCCCTAGAAGAGGACTTGAGTTAAGTCCCTTTGAGCTTATGTATGGAAGACTCTTCCTAAGCAACCCAAAGGAAAAACCCAACTCACCAATCACCTTAGAGGTGGGCCTTGCAGTTAAGAGAGTTCTTCAGCACCTTGCATGCATATGCAAATATGCACCTAAAATACCCCACTGACCAGCCTCTCCACCCCTTACCAGTCAGGGATCAGGTTTTTTAAAAGCTTAGAGAAACAAGCACACTGAAGATCAGCTTAAACCCAAATGGGAGGGAATTTACACAGTACTATTAACCTCTCACTCTTCTCTTAAGTTGCAGGGAATGAAGCCCTGGGTCCATCATGCCAGAGCAAAACCTTACTACTTATCAGAACCTGCAGATAAAGGAGGCTTGAGCCAGAGATCACACCAGAACATGAAGCAAAATATGAGATGGAGCCAGTTGAGAACCTGTGGTTCCTGTTCAAAAAGAAAAAATCTCCACTAAATACTAATCTTGTTCTTTCTTCTACAGGACCTGCCAGCAACTAGCCCTGAGGGAAGATATTGATCATCCCTCACACATATTTTGTAGATCACCCAAAAACCTCTAAAATAGAATCAAGTGTTGGTACTGTGTAAATTTGCACCATCAGTATCAAGTGATGCCTGGGCCAACTATATTATAGAATGCATCAATCTGCACCTTGAAAGCAGTGGTCAGGAAAGCCCACTTAAAGGTCACTTGACTCACTTGTGCAGCACCTAAATGCTACACATCAAATCATCAGAGCACCTCCAATAACTGGAGAAATGTCTACTGTAGATAATAGTAATCATAGATATAACATTTGCATTTTAGCCAATTCTATAAGGCTTGTACCCCAACTTGGCTCACTGCACCTAAATCAATGTAATTTGACTGTCTGGGTATCTCCCCAAAATGTTAAAAACAGAAGAGCAAATATCAATGCTAGAACTGCTAACTCAACAAATTATCATCTTACTTTGCATCTCCTATTGGGGTCTCAGAGTTTTAAGAAACAGCCATACACTCATGCTTTTGAGGGAAATTTAGAACAAAATTCAACAAACTTTTGTAAAGGTTTGTACCACATCTTCAGTAACACCACAAATGATCAAAGTTGCAGGTGACTGAATTCTTCCTATGTAAATCACCTTAACATGTTTTATGATGAAGATAAATCCATGTTCTTTTTTGAAACTCCTAGTGGAAAACAATACCATCACCTAAATACAGACCCATTGCTTAGTGCTGCACTAACACAAGGAGAAATTTCCCGTTTTACATGATACTCTTAGCAGCTAAGAAAGCAAGACTGGAATCAAGATGTAACAAATATAACTTTTACTGTTAGCTTAAATCCAAAATTAGGAATATATTTTCTTTGTGGAAACTCTGCTTATCTATCCCTTCCACCATATTGGAAAGGACTTTGTAGCCTTGGATATGTTTTCCTTGCAGTGTTCCCTGCAGTATTTGCATTGACTGATAGCACTGCCTTACTCTTCCCAGTAAAAATACAATTTAGCCTCGTAACAAAGAGAGCAATCCCATTAATCCCCTTATTTACCTTCTTGGGAATTGCAGCATCCACTGGAACTGCAGCTGCATCTTTGTACCTAGATACTGATCTCTCCCAGGAAGTGGGAGTGGATATAGCTCAGACAGCAGACACTATCTTAACGGTGCAAAAACAAACTCCTTAACTGCAGTAGCACTGCAAACCACTGAGCAACGAGGTTAATATAAAATGACTTGTTAATAGCCACACAAGGAAGAACAAGTTTATTCCTCAAAGAAGAGTGCTGTTACTTTGTAAGTGAATCAGGCAAAGTCCTTGAGAGCATTGAGGAACTAAAGAACAAAGCCAATGACCTCATGACACAGGAAAATAATTTTTCTTTTTTGAACCCATCTAGTCTTACCAAGTGGCTGCCACCTCTACATAGGACCATTAATTATTATCTTGATTCTTTTAGCAGATGCACCTGTACTCATATCACACATGCAATGCTTTATCCAAAAGCAATTGCAAATTTTAAGACTGACTTTTCCTCCTCGCATTCTCTTACAATAGTTTCCTAAGAGATCAACACCCATAGTATCAGCAAGAAGTAGTTACAGAAGATCTGAGCTTGGTCTTTTTCCCCTGCGATAAGACTATTGCCAGAAACTAGAAGGAGGGAATTGATGGATGTATGATGACCAAATACCTGAAAATAACTTGTTTCTCTCTCTGTTGCTAGAATACAAAGAAAGAATTTTATGTAAATTAGAAGGTAATGAGATGCAACCCTTTCTTTTAGCAAATTCCACTTTTGGTGGTCAAGAATATCCTGTTGAAGCAATGAAGTATGAAAAACAGTTTCAAATGGTTGGCTGGAACTGCACAGAAGCTCCTTGCTGTTCTCACTTCAACTTACTTAGTTAACATAGTAAATTTCCCACCCAGGGGTGGAGTTATCTGCCCCTTATCATGCAATATAAGTGCAAGCATGATTTCCTGAAATACTAATCATACAATTATATAACCAGCTATGTATGATCGTTCATATGCATAAAAGCTAATGCATAATCAAAGCAAATGCTAAGTAGTAACTTAGGTATTTAAACAAGAGTAAAACCACAGCACAGGGAGTCTGGTCTGAGTCACTTGGGACTGACCTTGGCTCTTTAACTCTGCAGATATAATAAATGTGAGTTTGGCCGGCTCTCGTGTTGAAGTTTTCTTCAAGCCGTCTCTGGTTATCCATAAAGGCCCTGCCTTGAGGCCTAACATAAGGACATTTGTCATCTGTCAGAGCAGTACTCTTTGCTTTTTCTCAGAAAAATGGTGTATTAATCAAAGGGGTGCTGATGCAAAGTACCAGAACTCTGTTAGCTTTTATAAAGGGTATTTATTTGCAGTAGAAGCTTATAGTCACAAGGCCATAAAGCATAAGTTACTTCCCTCACCAAAGTCTTTTGCCATGTGTTGGAGTGAGATGGATGCCAGTTTCTGCAAGAGTTCAGCCTTCCTCTTCCTCCTAAGGCTCCATGGTCCCGGCTCTTTCCATTATCAACTGTAGGCTGGAGGGGTCTTCTCTTTTCCAAGCTCAGCTGCTCAGGACTCTGGTCTCTGCAACTGCAAACAATCAGGCTCCAGCATCCAAAACTCCATTCTTTTTTCTGCTGTATCCTTTTTCTGTGTGAATGTTCACTCACTGGGGGCTGGGGGATGGACGGACGGACGACTCAACATCCTACTGATGTGACAGGTCAAAGTCTCAATCTTAATTTAATCAAGTAAAAGTGAAACCTCTGAATCTAATACAATCTAGTACACCCAGAGGAACAGACCAGTTTATAAACATAATCCAATATCTATTTTTGGAATTCATAAATAATAACAAATTGCCAAACTCCAGCCTCTGAATTTGAAAAAGATATTACAATATCCAAAAACCCTTATATCAGTAGCAATAATAAGTACAAAATCATATCACAGTCAGTTTATGAAATACAGTTTGTCTTGGGGCAAAGTCCCATCTGGCTGTAGACCTCTGAAACTTACAAAACAATTTATCTGCTTCCAATATACAAAGAGACAGAAAAAGGATAAACATTTGTATTACCATAAGGAGAAATCGGGAGGGAAACAGGAGTCACTAGTCCCCTACAGCTCTGAAAAGTTGCAGGGCATATTTCACTTGATTTCAACATCTGTGAATCATTCTAAAGATGATAGTTTCTTCTCCCTGGATACTTATTGGGACCCGCTCTTTCCACAGGATTTCCAAATGGCCATTTTATTGGTTTCACCCTCTTCAAGCACCTGAGTGACAACCACACTCCAGACTTCACCCTCTAAAAGCATTGGGGTCATGGTCACACTTTACCCAAACTTTGGGGTAGAGTCTCAACCCCCTTAGTACAGGGAAGTGAAGGTAACATCCTCCCTAACCTTTGGCATAAAGGCCCAGCTCTCTCAGAGCAATGAGTTGGCAACAATCCATTGGAGGCAGGCCCACCTCTTTCAGACCTATGGGATGTTGACCTTGCTCTCCCCAAACACTTGGGGAATGTGCTCCACCCTCCCTGTAGGTAGGAGTGGTAAAACTCTCTCTGAATATATGGCTGGAACATTCACCCTCTTCAACCACCTTGGCAAACTCACCCTCTCCATACCCATGAGTGGGGTCCCTTTCTTGGCCCAAGGAGGTATCTTAATTCTAGATCTCAGCTTCCATGGTTTTCCTCTTAAAGCCATTTCCCCTTCCATCTCTCCCATTAAAGTCCCTTTTTGTCCAGACTGGCAGTGACTTTGTTCATACAGTTCTCACAAAAAGCTGTTGGTTTAGCATTCAGGAAGCAGGGGTAGAGGTCATCAGACAGTAACACATTCCAAAAGTCTTTCCTAGATAACTGTAGTTTCAATACTGACTCATGTGTTCCTAGTTTAGTTAATTCCTCAAATGAAGAACTATCGATAATCTAGGGGCTTGATTTCCAGAGGAGTGGAATTTCTGGAATCAGTTTCTGGTTTCTTTGTGCCCAATAATTAAGTTCAAATCTTACCTCTCTCACCTAGCATTTTATATAAGCTGCACAGAGAAGCCAAGCCACATTCTCTGGGTTTATTTTGGAACGTTCTTAAGCTAGCCCAGGCTCACCATTTTCAAATTCTGCTTTCCATAAAACATCAGGAGTCAATATTGATAAGTTCTCTGCAATTTTAAAACCCAGATCACGTTTCTTCCAGTTTCCAATAATAGTTTCATCATTTATTTCTAAGGCCTCATAAAAAGTTTCTTTAGTGCCCGTATTCCTACCAACAATCTCTGCAAAGAAACATAGGCCTTTTCTCTCCAGCATCTCACAATTATTCCAAAAAATACCCCTCATCCACTTATAAAACCATTCCAGGATTTTTGATAATTGCATCAGACTATACCCCACTTCCTGGTACCAAATTCTGTATTAGTCAGCTAATGGGGTGCTGATGCAAAGTACCAGAAATCTGTTGGCTTTTATAAAAGGCATTTATTTTGGGGTAAAAGCTTAAAGTTACAAGGCCCTAAAGAGTCCATTTATATTGCCCACAAATGAGGCAGGGTCTCAACCCAAGGTCACCTTAATTATGTGGCCAAATCAAAGTCCTAATCTTAATTTAATCAAGTAAAAGTGGAACATTTGAATTTAATACAATTGAAGGGTATCATGCACAGAAGAACAGACCAATTTACAAACATAAATTTCTTCTTTTGGAATTCATATATAATATCAAATTGCCACAGTGATCACAAAGCAGTGGAATGACAAGGTCAAAGCACTGTAAGAAAAACACTGTCAAGCATGAATTCTATATCCAGCAAAATTATAGTGATAAATAACAATCCAAGATTGACAAATACCAGATATTTAAGTAGTTGACTTAAAAATCAAGAATTATTGATACACAATTTTAGAAACTAACAGTTCAAAATCAAGAAATCAGAAAGGTATGGATTCTCCTGGAGTCAGTCATTCTGTTGATAGCAGCACTTCATTACATGGTGATATCCTAGATCTCTGCCTATGACCTTCTCTTGCTGATGTTTGCCAAATTAACTCTGCTCATAGAAGATCCAATAATAAAGTCCTATTTACAAATAGGTTCACACCCAAAGTAATACAGATTAAGAATAAGAACTTGGAGTTGTGGGGACAAATAGTTTCATCTACCATAAATGCCATACAAGAAAACTGAAATCAAGTACTTCAGACTGAAAAGAGCTTACTCCACTTTGGAAGCAAGGAAGAGCACAAGAAATGATTCATATGTGGGTTAATATAAAAACACTTTAAACATATACCTTTTCTCATTTCTTGTCTTAAGATATGTAAAATTATGTAAATCATTAAATATAACATTACATAAAGCATTTGTAACATATAAAAAATACATATCACAACAGCCTAATGAAAATATGGAAGAAATGGAGTTACATTGGAGCAAAGTTTCTATATTTCTGGAATTAAGTTAGCATTGATCTGAGGTAAATTGTCATAAAATAAGTTATATTCCAATCTTTCAATTAGGATCCCTAAAGAATAATGAAAGGAAAAGCTAAAAGTAAACAAATCAATTAAATTGTACACTAAAAACTAACTTACACATACAAAGACAGTCAAGAGAAACAGAAGAACAAACAAGAGAGGAGACACAGAAAATAGCTACTAATATGGGATATATAAATCCAGACATGCCAATAACTCCATTGAATGGTTTGTCTTATCCCATCATTTTATTTTCACTCTATTTGTGTCTTTAACACAAGGTGGGTCTCTTGTAGATAGTAGGACATGAGAAAAGAAGACAAGAAACAGACACAGAAGATCACCCAGTGAATGGACACAGACAACAAGTGGAGGGGGGCGGAATTCATAGAACTGTACACCAAAATGAAAAATAAAGTAAAAAAAAGACATAATGATAAAGCAAAGCTTTTGTACATACAAACATATAAGTGGTAAGAAGTACAAAAAATGGTGAGTGTTCAGAGGTTTATAGTATGCATGCATGCTATTGACGTTAAGTAGGTATCAAAATTGAGATAATTGCTATATATTTAGTATGTTAAATTTTAACCCCAACAAAGAAAACAAATGAAAAACATATCCAGATAGAAATGGGAAGGCACTCAATAAGGTACAACACAAGAAAGCAAATTAATATTATATAGAAATGAATGTTTCAAGTAGGGAGGGATGTAAAATTACAGCTTCCCACCAAACTGAGAGGGATACATCAGACCAAAGAAAGACTCAGAAAAGTTTGCTTGGTGAACAAAGAGCATTTAATAGGGGCCTTATGTGGGGCCTCATCCGCATTGATCCAGAAGGGAGACCCTCTCTCTTAAAGAGTGAGACTGGTCATGGTATAAATCCTTATCTGTGGCAGCAGGAAAAGAGCATGAAACTTGTAACAGTGTGATATTATTTATGAATTCCAAAAACAAATATAGATTATGTTTGTAAACTGGTCTGTTCCTCTGGGCATGATAGCTCTTTGATTGTATTAGATTCAACAGAGGCATCTAACTAAATTATGTTATGATTAGGGCATTGATTCAACCATGTCATTAGAGTTCAACTAGCATTGAGTGTCCGCCCCCTTGGTGGGCTGATAAAACAGACTCTCACATGGAAGCAGACACACAGAGAAAAAGAAAATAGAGAAAGAAAAACAGCTCATTAAACATGGCAGAGGCCCCAGGAAGAGAGATGAGCCTGATAGTCTACAGCTGACCTTGTGAAGAGACCAAAGCAGCTGAGCCCAGAAAGAAATGATCCCTGGAGAAAGAGATAAGCCCTATGTTAGCCTACAACTGAGCCTGAAAGAAGCCAAACCATGAAGCCTTAAGATGAAGAAGGAAAGCTGAACTCAGGAAGACATCACCCACCATCTTGCTTCAACATGTGGCCAATGACTTTGGGTGAGAATGTACCTCTTATGGCACCTTGAACTGGACTTTTTAGGGCCTTGTGACTGTAGACTTCTACCCCAAATAAATACCATTATAAAAACCAACAGAGTTCTTGTACTTTGCATCAAAAACCCTTTGGCTGACTAGTACAACACTTCTGAACCTTAAGCTGTACTTGCAACAAAGCAAGAGGGGTCTTTTATACCATATGTTATGTGTGAATGGAGAGGGCATGTGAGGGGACAAGCATTATTAAAAAGTTCAGTGCTCAAGACAGATAACCAAGGTCTGAACATTCACAGTGTTTTCCAGCACGACAGACATTACACTTTCAGAGTAACAATGTAAAAGGAGCATTTACAATTTTTGTCAGTGGGGCCAAAATTACATCTTTACAGTAATTACTAAGGGATCTATTGATACAAAGGTGGTCAAGCAGTTCACAGATCATATTATTCTTAGAGTTTCCAGGAGAGAAGTCTAAGCATACATTTTACTTATCAGCCATGAGTTCATAGTTTTCTCAAGGCTTGCTGTGTAACTATTAAGAAATGAAATGCTTCTTTGAACTAGAAGGGGAAAGAACTGAAAGGGTTGTGGGAAAAATGCAAAGCTATATATGAGAGACAAAAACAGAATAATACTTACAAAGGTAAAATTGAAAAATGACAGAAGAAATTTCTATATTATCAGTAGTGCCTTTAAATGTAAATGGAATACACTCTTTGGTTGAATGGAAGAGATTGGCAAAATGTATTAAAAAGCATGAACCAACTATATGATGTCTGCAAGAGAATTACCTTACATTTGAAATACAAATAGGTTGAGGGTGAAAGGATGGAAAAAATATACCATGCAAGTTGTAGCCAAAAGAGAGCTGAGCTGCCTATACTAATATAGGGCAAAATAGTCTTTAGATTAAAAACATATATGAGGGACAAAGATGGTAATCACATACTGATAAAGGGGACAACTAATGAGGAAGGTGTAACAATTATGAATATATATGTACCTAACAGAAGAACCCAAAAATATATGAAGCCAATACTGACAGATTTGAAGGGAAAAATCAAAAGTTTCTCATTAAGAGTAGGAGACTTTAACACACCACTCTCAATAAGGGATAGAACATCTAGTGAAAAGATCAATAAGGAAGTCCAGGGCTTGAATGACACATGCAAACTACTAGACCTAACAGACATATACAAAACACTGCACCCAACAAAAACAAAGTACATATTTTTCTCAAGTGCCCATGGATCATTCTCCAGGATAGACTATATATTGGGTCACAAAACAAGTCTCAATAAATTTAAAAATATTAAAATCATACCATGTATATTCTCCAACCATGACAGAAGGAAGCTAGAAATATATAAAATAGGAAATTAAACAGTATAACCTAAAACAACCAGTGGGATAAAGGGGAAATCAGAAGCATAATTGGGAAATATCTTGAGGTGAATGAAAATGAAAATACTACATACCAAAACTTGGGATGCAGAAAAGGCAGTGCTGAGAGGGAAATTTATAGCTCTAGATGCTTACATTAACATTGAAGATAGACTTCAAATCAGAGAGCTAATCACAGTACTAGAAGAATATGAAAAAGAAGAGAAAACTAAACCAATAACAAACAGAAGGAATGAAATAAAAATAAGAGCAGAGATAAATGAAAAAAAAATAAGAAAATATAACATTAACATAAGTTCTTTCTTTTTAAAGATCAATAAAATTGCAAACATTTAGCTAGACTGACAAGAAAAGAGAGAGGATACAAATAAAGAAAATCAGAAATAAAAAGGGAGACATTACTAACATCCTTACTGAAATATAAAAGGGCCAGAAGTGGACTTTATGATATGTGTCTTAGTTTGCTACAGGCTGCTGATGCAAAATATCAGTAATGGCTGGGTTTTACAATGAAAATTTTATTTAGGATAAAAGCTTACAATTCTGAGGCCATGAAATGTCCAAACCAAGGTATCAACAGAGATAATTTCTGACCAGTGTTAGCTACTGGTGATACTGGAGTCCTCCCAATTGGCAAAGTAAGATGGTCATCATTTTCTGTCAAGGTCCCTGCCTTCCCTTACAGAATCTACCATCTCCTGAGCTCAGCTGTGGACAAGCAGTCAAAGGGTTTTTCACTCCCAGGACCTTCTCTCAGGTCTTGGCTTCCCTGCTTTATTCCCAGGTTCATTCATGGGCTATAAGGCATATGGCTCATCTCTTCAGCCTTGAACTGTTCTATGGGTCCATCCTCTTGAGTGTATTGTGCTTAAATTTTGACTGCTAGTTATTGAGTCCTCTCTCACATGGCAGGATATAAAGTGTCAGCTTCCTTTTTCTATTTGTCTCCATTTACATAAGGCCTAGCTAGAAGGCAGGATCCCAAACTGTGCCATGCTTCACTAATGTAGTCCAATCAAAGGTGCCCCATGCCCACAGGAAGAGATTAGTTCAAAAACTTAATCTTTTACTTTTTGGCAAGAATAAAAGAATGTCAACCTGTCACAAGATGCATGCCATAAAGTTATATAACCTACTTGAAAAAGACTAATTATTTGAAGCACATAAACTACCTACATTGACTGAAGAAGAGATAGAAGTTTGCTACAAACCAATGATAAATAAAGAGATTATATCTATAATCAAAATGCTCCCAACAAAGAATAGTTCAGGACCACATGGCTTCACAGGAGAATTTTAACAAACATTCAAAGAAGACTTAATTTTAGCTTTGCTCAAACACTTCCAAAAACTGAAGAGGAGGGAAAACAACCTAACTCATTCTATGAGGCAAGTATTACCTTCATAGTAAATCCAGATAAAGATACCACAAGAAAGGAAAACTACAGACCAAAATCTCATTAATTTAGAAGTAAAACTGCTCAACAACTTCTAGCAAACTGAATCCAGCAACATATTAAAAGAATTATACATGAAGATCAAGTTGTAATCATTCCTGATATGCAAGTTTGGTTCAACATGAGAAAATCAATTAAACACTAAAAGAATGAAAGAAAATATCCACATGATCATCTCAATCAAGGCAGAAAAGGCATTTGACACAATACAGCACTCTTGGTAGATAAAAACACTTGGAACACTAGGAACACTAAGAACACATGAAAAATGGCATATATGAAAAGCTCATGGCTAACATCTTACTTAATGGTAAAAACTGTAAGTCTTCCATCTAAAATCAGGAACAAGACAAGGATGAGCACTGTATCCACTGTTATGCAGTATTGTACTGAAAGGTCTTGTCAAGGCAATTAGGCAAGTAAAAGAAATAAAGACATCCAAATTAGAAAGGAAAAATTAAAACATTCCTTATTTGCATATGATATCATCCTATATACAAAAATATATGAAAAATCTACCACAAATTTCCACAAATTTCCTAGAACTAATAAATGAGTTCAGCAGATTGGCAAGATACAAGAAAAAAAATTCAGTACTGCTTCTATACACAAACAATGAACAAATGAAAGAAGTGAAGAAAAAAATATCCATTCACAGTTACAAATTTAAAAATCAAATAAAAAAGAATAAATTTAACCAAGAATATAAAGGACTTCTAAAAGTATACTACAAAACATTGCTAAAGGAATTTTTAAAAGACCTAAATAAATGGAAGGATATCACATGTTCATTGACTGGATATCATCTTGATGTCAATACCACCCAAAGGAACTTGTAGATTCAATTAATTCCCAATTAAAATTCAAACAAGTTTCTTTGCAGAAATGGAAAAGCAAATCACAAAATTTATAAGGATGGATTATGGGCCCTGAGTAGCTAAAGCCATCTTGAAAAAGAAGTCTGAAGTTGGAGGACTCACACTTCCAATCTTAAAAGTTATAACAAAGTCACAGTAATCAAAAGAGCATGATGTCACAATGACAGGCATATAGCACAATGGCATAAAATTGAGACCTCAGAATTTAACCCCTACATTTCTGGCCAACCAATTATTGACATGGTGGGAAAGACCTCTCAACCTGGAAAGAATTGTCTCTTCAGCAAATGGTGCTGGGAAAACTGGATCACCATGAGTAAAAAATAGTTAGACTTATATCTCACACCATATAAAAAAATAAACTCAAAATTGTGTGATTCCATTTATTTACTACGTAAATGTAAATCAATTTATAAAGATGGAATTGGATTAGTGTTTTATGCAGGACTATGGAAGGATAGAGGGATTGGGAGGTGACTGCTATGGGGTGTGGACTTTCTCTTTTTGGAGTAATGAAATTTTTCTAAAACATTTTGGTGATGAGGGCACAATATTCTGATTATACTAAGACCCATTAATTAAACGCTTAGGAAAGATTGGGTGGTATGTAAATATATCCCAATAAAACTGCTTTAAAATAAATAAATATGCAAGAATAACCAGAAATAGCAGCTTGGTACCGCAGGGGAAGCATAGAGAGATGGAGAGGTTATGAATTTTTTGTTTCTTTGTTTTTTTGATTTTTATAATTGAAATAATGAAAATGCTCTAACAATTGAAGTAATGTATACACAATTATGTGATCATGCCAAATACCCTTAACTGTACACATTGGATGGATTATACGCTTTACTAATATGTGTCAATAAACTGATTTCTTTTAAATAACTTAGCTGTAAGATTTCCATATTACCATGTACTGGATCTTAGTTTTTTACTAATTAATGTCGAGGACAGGATTTCCAAATGTTGACTATCATAATGGCATTTCCCACGAGCATTGCAGATTTTATAATCTATTATATATTTCATTATTTACAAGATGATTATTCCAGTGCACTTTGCCTGGATACTTCCTACTGGGACATTAGTGAGGGACAATGGGAATGATCTGGACCTCGTCTGTCACAGTGAACTACTGTGTGCATGATTCCCACACCCACTGATAAATATTCTAGCCACTGAGAGGAAGTACTTTTTCCACTAAGGTTAGGAACAAAGTGATCATATCTTTCCCTTCCCTTCAGATTTTTAATCACTGACCGACCCAGGAAAGGAAACCAGAGAACTATTTTCACTTATGTAGGAAAGACTCCAAAGTCACAGACTTTATCCATTCTCTAACCCCAAACCTGTAACATTTCAACTGTTGATATCAGCCATGAGATACTCAATCATTTTCTGAAAACCCTCAAACAATATGTCTCACAGAAACACAATTACTGATGCACACAATCTTCCCAATCTCTGAATAAATTATTTCTCTTGATTTTTCATTGAATGAATTTTCTGGAAATCCTTCAAGGGGTTTCATCCTCCTAATAAAGACTTCTTCCTTTTATTTCATGTTTTTGTGGTTATTCTTAAACTGAGTTTTCTTTAGCACAATAAGGCTTAAGATTGACTAAATGAAAGTGCATAGGGATTATAGACCTACTGCTTCACTCTCGTGGAGTTTGCTCATTTAATTTAAAGGATAATTTAGGAATTATGACAATCCTCACACTGAGTACAGGTATAGAATTCTTCACATGTGATTTCTCTGATTAGCTTATCAGTTAGAGTGGTATATGAGGCCTTTCCAATTCCATTATGTTTACATTATGAGTTCTTTCACATAGTATATAATCAAACCATCTACTAAGGGCTTTGCTATATAGAAGACATGCAGATGGATTCTTGCCAGTATGAATGTGCTTAGATTATCTTAAGTAGTAGGGATGACTACAGGAACTTCTGAACTGATTAAAATCATAGGGGAGCAGATGTGGCTCAAGCAGTTGAGTGCCTGCTTCCTACATGGGAGGTCCTGGGTTCAGTCCCAACTACCACTTTAAAAAAAACAAGCAACAAGCAAACAAATGAAAAATCCATCTCAGGGGAGCTGATGTAGCTCAGTGGTTGAGTACCAGCATCCCACATACAAGATTCCAGGTTTAATCCCAGGCCCTAGTACCTCCAAATAAAAATAGTGTTTCTTCACTATGTGCATTCTCTGGTGTGTTTATAGGTTAAATCTATGGCTGAAGTCTCGTTCATAGCCAGAACCTTTATAGTGAGTTGTTTCATTTATAAAGTCAGAATATTGAATGATGGCTTTCTCAAATTGTTGACATTCATAGGGATTCTCTCCAGTTTGAGAAATCTCCTGTTGTCTCAGTCTAGAAAAATTAAGGTTTTCCCATGCATATGATATTAGGGTTTCTGTCCATCATGAATTCTATCATGTTGTCAGAGGACAGAACTACAAGTGAAAGGTTTTCCACAGAGACAACATTCATGGGGTTTATCTCTAGTGTGAATTATCTCATGTTATTTAAGATTAGAATATTGGCTGAAGGCTTCCACATATAGATGACATTCATAGGGTTTCTCTCCAGTGTGAGTTCTCTCATGTTGATTAATGGAAGAGTGATGAAAGAAGCCTTTCCCACAAATATGACATTCATATGGTTTCTATCCAGTGTGAGTTCTCTCATGTTGTTTAAGATGAGAATATTGACTGAAGGCTTTACCACACAGATGACATTCATGGGATTTCTCTCTAGTGTGAGTTTTCCCATGTTTTTTCAGGAAAGAGGAATAAATGAAGGCTTTCCCACATAGATGGCATTTATGGGGTTTTTCTCTAGTGTGATATTCTCATGTTGTTTAAGGTAATAGGATGTAGTAAGGACTTTCACACAAAGATAGCATTGATGGGACTTCTCTCCAGTGTGAGTTCTTTCATGTTGCTGAAGATTAGAATGTTATATGAAAGCTTTCCCACATAGATGACATTCATGGAGTTTCTCTCCAGTGTGAGAACTCTCATGGCATCTAAGTTTAGAATACACACTGAAGGCTTTCCCACATTGATGACATTTATGGGGTTTCTCTCCAGTGTGAATTCTTTCATGTTCTTTCGGATTAGAATATTGACTGAACACTTTCCCACAGAGGTGACATTCACAGGTTTCCTCTCCAATGGGAGTTCCATTGTATTGTCTGAGGTCAGAGTGTTGCATATACTTTTTAGCACTTTGATAACAGTCATGATTTATTTCTAGGGTGGATCTGCTTATGTTGATTAAAAGATGAATGGTCTTCGAGGACTGTTGCAAGGGGTATCCTGAAATAAGATTTCTTTCTCATGTGAATTAATGCATGTTGGATCACTGTGGATGTGTGAGAGTAATCTTCTTGCAAATAATTACATTTAAAGGAATTCTTTTGGGTGTGAGATCTCTGCAGAATTAGATGAGAGATTGTAAACCTTTTGTCAATATACAAAAATTTCTTCATTTTTGTATTTATAAAATCTACTCTAATCCACTAGTGATAGTCTCCAATTAAAATATTTGCCATGTTCATTTCATATGCACATTATTCTACTCCATACACACAGGTGTTCTCTATTATAACAATCCAATTGCAGAGGTATCTGATCAATTTTGAGCTTCATGATGTTTCAAAGATTGTATTTGATTCAAGCAATGGGAGAAATTACAGCAGTGAGGTGGAGCTAGTGTCCACTGGACACTTTTGGAGCAGGGAAAGGAAAAGCAGTTGTGACACAGGGGCTTTTTCAGGACTTGGGAATTATCCTGAGTGACATTACAATGACAGATATTGGCCATTTTACATCAGCATATAACATGCAGAACTGTGTGGGAGAGAGTGTGGTCTACAATGTGAACTATGGTCCATGCTTAGTGACAAAGCCACAGGATGTGTATATCCATTGCAGGTGATATGCCACACTAATGAAAGATGTTTATGTGGGATGTTATGGGAGGTATGGGAGGTGGGGAACATGGGAATCCCTGTAATTTTTGTGTAACATTTATGTAATCTAAGCATCTTTTAAAATATAAGTAAATAAATAAATAAATAAAGCATATTACAAAGCTAAAAAAAAAAAAAAAAAGATAGCATTTGTGAAAACTGTTTATGCCATTCATTTTTTTATATGAACTTGGGTTAGAGTTTGTATTTAGGTTAATTATTACCTAAATTCAAACAATTATGGATTATTGTTGGATTAGCACTTAATTCCAACATTAATTACAATTTCATGACTTTACTGAATTCTTAATTTAGCCTATCCCTCGGTATCTATTTGGAATACTAGGGTTCACAAAAATAAGCTTGCCAATGACGTGATTTTAGAAGTTCCTATAGATAGGTTGATTGAATATAATTTCTAACATTTCCCATATTTTAAAGGCACTTTTCCTCCCTGTAGTAATTGTTGGATGAAAATTTTGAAAAGTTCCAAGTACATTTCCAACATTCACAATTATATGGGAAAGAATATCAAATTAACGTATACTCTAGGCATAAGAAAACATAATAGGACATAATCAGAAAAGATTTTCAGGCATGGAATATGAGGGAAAAAATGTTGGGATGTCAGAGAGGTAAAAAGAGAAGAAACTCTTCCAAGAATAGGACAAGAACAATGATCATTATATGAAAGTTTAATTGCAATAACAAATGAACATCTCTTTCTCAATGCTAATGACACTTGAATAAAGCTTGAGAAGTATATGGAATAAACACATGTGACTAAAATTTCCCCAATAACCTCAGCTACATTTTAGAAATGGTAACTCATATAAGGAAACCTGAAGAGATCATAACTCACTTAAGGAATCCTAACATTAATTTATTCAAGCACATACTGTATCATGAGACCCCTCTTCTTATATGTGGGTCCTTAAAGCTCACCTGGACTCTGGTATTGAGGAAATCCTATTCCTTCTTTCCACATATCTCTTTCTTCCAACTGGGAAAGTACATCTGATTTGCAGGTTTGATATCTTGTTTGTATGAAAAAAGTTACTTGAATTTTTAGTTGTGATAGTAACAAAGCATGATCATGATGTACATGGCAGGTTACCAAAGAATAAGATAAACATTGAGGGTTAGCAAAGCACAATAACTTGAACTCAGATCATTGATAATATTTCAACTGAAATTTTAACTCTTGATCTTTTGCCCATTTCAATGAGGACAACTTTTTGTTGCTACCCACACACTAGTACAAAGAGAGACTGCAGAATCATCTATATTCTAAATGGGAAGAAATCTGTGTTTCCACAGTGATTGAATATTATGTTCAAAAATAATTCATTAAATATAAATTCCACCAGAACTATCTAAATTCTGTATGGAAAAGGATATATGGAATGTTTTTTACTACTGCATTCTGAAGTCTAACCATAGCCCTTGGAGCAGAATACTTATTTCACCACAGTCAATTATTTATCCATATAAAAAGGTACAGCCCTGAGTGTTGGAAATTGAAATTCTAGAAAAATATTAAGTTGTGGTCAAGAAGAGTAAATTCTATTGGTATGAACTAGATGTAAATAAAAAATAAGGAAACAAATTAATTTAGGTAGTTTTATGTTTAAAAACACAATATAAATCAATTACAATTACAAACTATAAAAATATAATATAAGAGAAAATAAAGATTATTCAATATGGAGAAGCTCATTTAAATATTTGAATAAACAAATGGAAGATGATTTAGGATAAATATATAGGTAGATAGATAGGTTATATAGATGGTAGATAGATAAGACATAGACAGATATAGATGGTAGATAAATTTGAGTCTCACCTACTGAGACAAGGTTATTGAAGTTCTCAAGCATCACTTCTCTGAACAGCTTTCTCTGGAATGAGTCTAGCAAGTCCCATTTTTCCTCGGTGAAGTCTACAGCCACATCTTTGAAGGTCACTAACTCCTAAATTATCACAGAAATTTGTGTTCATACAGGGCTATCCTTTCCAATGTCATGAGTGTGATGTACACAAAATAACACACTAAAGAAGCAGAGAGTGAGTATATGAAATTCAAAAAGTTTATGGGATTCCAGTAACATCATTATCAATGCTGAACTGCTTTCTGCCTTTCAGATGCATTCACAAACACAATACACACTCTGAATACATAATATTCCATTGTAAAAGAAAATCACATATCATGGGGTGTGATATACATGGAAATTTCCTAATAAACTTGTAATTATATCTTCTTGCTATTGATTAGAAAGCTTTCATTTGAGCATTCATAACTAAATCAATCTTTCCCAAAATTTTTAAGTAAATTTATAGACTTATTGTAAGTAATATCCATGCTATATCATTTTAAAAAATGAGTATGCTTAGATTATTCCCCTATATAGGTGAACTCATTTTTCTCTCATTTATAAAATCTTTTTAAGAACACGCTATACATTTTGACAAATGTGATAAGTTAATGAATTGCTTTCTATCTAAATTCAATTTACAGGTTTGTTATTCATTAAAATGGCAGGAAACCTTGAAGAAATACACAGAATTCTACAAAACTGAGTAGGTTACATACAGAATTCAGGATCAGTAAGGCTTGCATTCCTCAGTGTTACATATCTCAGATATTCATTGCAATGTTTAAATAGAGACATCAGGGACACAAACCAGGGACTCCTTAGACAGTTTTACTGATACACAACCATAGGCTGACAATTCCTATGGTAGACCTCACAATCTCAACTTTTTCTGGGGCCTAAAAATACCAGTTTTCATTGTCTCTCTTTTATCTCTATCTTATCTGCCCCTGAATGATGAAGAGAATCCTGTTCATTGCTTATGGACTCTCCAAATCTTCAAAAATTTTTTACAGGGACATAAATTTTATTCTACCTATTATACAGATCCTGAATTCACAGCCAAAATGAAGGAAAAAGTTTCTGTACCTTACACCCATTTATAAAATTTAAATGAATTTGGTTTAGAAAATTGAATATGGGAAATTTGAACAAAAGTGGTAAGAGTAATTTTAGATTTCTTTTAAAATATTTCAAAGTGTGCAAATATATTCCATCAAAACTTTAAGAAAATTAAAATTGGGGAAAATAAATAATGATTCTTCATTTCCTTTAAATTATTAAATTTTCATGTGCTTCTGGAAAATATGCCTACCCCTGCAGCCCAATACCTGTAACACTGGATTGATTGAATGTACCAGCTGAAAACTCAGTCTTTCTTTTGATTGTAAACTTCTGTTCTTACCTCTATCACCTCTATTCACCACATGTCTAGGCCAATCTCAGGCACTAACATGATTCATGCATTCATTATTTATCCAATAAGGGCAAGGGTTGGGTGAGAAAAAGAAAACATCTGTCATCTTTTCAGAGATTGCACAGCCTTTATGGAAGCTGGAACCAACTTTTGTAATGGTTGGAAGATTACTCATTGATCAGTCCCTAACTTAAGATAATTTTTAAAGAGTTCTGTATAAGCTTAATGTAAGCTCAGTTCCTTGAATAGCTCCTGAATATACTTGGAATATTCACAGCAATAGCTGAAATCTTCCCATCTAGCAGGAGGTACAATTTCAGTTAAATAAGTATTCCCTACTCACCTTTGATTACATTATCAATACCTTAGCTGACATCTATCTTTTTCTGGATTTTCACTCACAACCAAGCAGGAGATTAGTGAAGCTGAGAATGGAGAAAGAAGCCTTAAGATTCAAGTCTTGACCACAATTTTCAGGCCCACCTGTCATGAATGCCTTACCCTTCACCTGGGAATATCCCAAACCCAGTGAACAATAGGAACATGAAGTATGCTCCAAGAGAAATGAGAGGAGGTCTCTCTTTTCCCAGGGTCAAGAGGCTGGAGGGCTTGTCTTCTCTAGCTAATAAAAATGATATAATTACCTTCATTGTACAGATAAGAACATGAAAATCCATGAAATGTATTTATTAATTAGACCATGATGTTCAGAGACTTTTTTTTTTCCCCTTTTATTTATTTTTTTTATTGTGGGTAAAAATCAAAATTTTCACAATACATACCAACATTTGCAAAATGATATATAAATATATATGTATATATGTGCATTTGCTTACAAAAATGTTATTTATGTATATATATAAATATATTTTAAGAGGTGCTTAGATACCGAAAATATTACACGGAACCCACTGGGATTCCCATGTTGTCCACCTCCCACACCTCCCACCACATCCCACACAAACATCTCCCACAAGTGTGGCCCACCACCCTCAATGGACTTACACATCCTGGGGCCTTACCACCAACCATAGACCACAGTTCACACCGTAGACCACACTCTCTCCCACACAGTTCCGAGTGGTGTCTGCTGACTTAAAATGGCCTACATCCGTTGCCACAAAGGTACTCAGGACAACCTCCAAATCCCAAAGAAGCCCCTGTATTTCAACTGCTCATCCCCTCCCTGCCCCAAAAGTGTCTAGTGGCCACTGGCTCCACCTCATTGTTATAACTTCTTCCACTGCTAGAATCACCATATGTGAACAACAGAATACCATCAAGTCCACTCTAGTCCATAGTTCTTCCCCCAATCCTGAGGGGACTGGGATGGTGATGTCCACTCCACCTCCTAGTGAGAGAGGGCTTATATCCCATGGATATGGTGGGTGGGATGATCCTGCCTGCAGATGCAGGCCCTCTCCATTCCCTAGGATGGCCACTGCCCATTGTTGTCTCCTCGCTTCATACTTAATTCCAAAATGCAGGAATCCCTAACCAAATCACACCTGGAATTAGGTCGTCACTGCAAGAGGAAGCAGACTGGAATTTCTCAGTTATAATTATTCTTGACTTTGCACTACCATTGGTTCTCTCACATGCATTTCTACCTTCTGGACACTCATTCTCTTCCTGCTCTACCATGAACCTGACCTTCTGGATGCTTTTGTTCTAAATCATCTTGGTTCTTCCATATGTGATGTCTAACAATATAAACCCCTCAACACTCAGTTCTACATGTCACTCCAATGTATTTGGAAACCCACTAAGAAATTTAAGTATATATATATTATTATGGGGTTGATCAGGGCTAGGATTTGTACCTCAAGTCCAGGAAGAAAATTACTGTATTCAATATGTTTGGGAAATTACATATTTTTTAAAATTTAATCTTCTCAGTAACACAGCTGATAAAGGTTAATTCACCCATATAACAAATGTCCTAAATAGAGGTGCAGAGAGCTGAAGTAATATGACAAACTTATGTGGACAGAAAAATAAACAGCTAGAGATTAAATTTTTTCTTCCTGGATCCAAATTTCAATTATCTTAAGGGTTACATGCCACACCTAAGTATTACCTGGAACATCACCTCTCATTTCAATAATCAGATCCTCACTGTTGTCAAAGCTTCTTCTTCATACACTTTGTGACAATTACATACAATGCACAGATTCTCCTGTCACAAGGAAACCTTCATTGCATTGAACCCACATCCCAAACATTAGCTTCCACCACATGTAATATTTATTTCCAGAGATATTCCAAGCATAAATATTTTGGCATATGTTTCCTGAAAAAAACATTTCTCATGTAACTGTATTTACCCCATCTGTCAATAAATATCTTACTATTTACCACATCTGCCAACATAGGAGATGACTCTAATTTCCTGTCATGTTTAATACCGCATGTGACATAGCACATTACTAAGCTCTTGCTTTATGTCTGAATGCAGAATCACAACTCCTAGTGTATTCAAATATATCTAGGAAACAGACTGTATCTTGATAATCGAGTCATTCTTAAATCTTCCATAATCACTTGAAGGCCCATAGTTTTGAATACCAAATATTCTCACATTTCACATTACTTTGACCAGATGAGATTAACCAGGTGAATGATGTAATTTTAAAAACCACAAATTCCAGGAATATGGCAAACTAGAAAGACACAGGACTCTCTTCTCCTTGAGAAAAATAGCTAGAGGACAGGATGAAACAGCCTGGGAAAAGATCTTATAGGGTTTAGGACACCAGGCAAAGGCTGGACACCACTCAGGAGAGAGAGGGAAAAAGGAGGGAAATGGTTATGATAGAACTGTGAGTTGAAATAAGCAAATTCTGCTGCCAGTACCCTGCCCTACACTAAAGACACATGAGAATTCTCAGGCCACTGGGCCTGTAACTACAGACAAAGAGAGCTTCAGGTATCCACCAGCCCAGAAAAAGGGAGAGAGAGGGACATATTCTAAGACTGACCCAGCTTCTGACCCACAAATTTGGTCTGCTGTGTCCCACCAGCCATTCCAGGCTGGCTGAGACCACACCATGGTTTGCCCTAGGAGCCAGCACAGGATTGGAGGAATCTGACCCTTTCAATCTCCCTTTCTTCTAGCCAGGACTGACTGTGGAGGACACACATCCCCAGAAAAAGAGAGAGAGTGACACAGCCTAAGGCTGACCCTGCTTTTGACTCATAAATTTGGTCTGCTGTCCCAGGAGCACTTTCAGCCCTGGTGGGGCCACACCATTGTTTGCTTTGGGAACCAGTGAGGGGCTAAAAATATAAGATACTCCCAATCTCCTTCTCTACTAACAAGGACTGATTGTTAAGAACACAGAGGGGAGTGGAATTACTTCATACCCAGGAAAATGGATGGGACTGCCAGAGAAGGCTACAGAACAGTCTTTGAGAAAGTTTGAATTACAAGACTCTTAGCCTCTAGGCAGGAAGCTCTGTCACATTGATTTCTGTCTGTGTTGCAACAATACATTCTGACAAGGCATAGAACTGAGATCTGTCAAAAGCACCATCTGCTGGCAGACTAAGGAAGTGTACATGTGAAAATTAAAAATAAGTAAGAGAGGCTTTTCCTGGCATTTATATCTTCCCTCCTCAAGGCTCTAGGAAGTGGGAATGCAACCAATTACTGGGCCCAGTTTTGAGCAACCAGCAGGAAATCTTAAGAATACAGGTCAAGCCAAAAACCAAAGACCAGTGGTAACACACAGCCTCCCACCACAAAATCCACACAAAAGAGAAAGAAATTGAGCATCTGAGTAAATTACATCCTAATCAGATACCTAGACATCAGCAAAGTATTACGAGCTGTACTAAAAATTGAAGGCATGGCCCAAGAAAAGTAATATACCAAAGCCCCAGAAGAGATGCAGGATTTGAGAGACCTAATTAACAAGATGTGAACAAATTTCAAAAATCATATTAATGAGTTGAAAGACAATATGGCTAAAGAGATAAATGACATCAATAAGACATTGAGGGGGCAGATGTGGCTCAAATGGGTAGGCATCTGTCTCACATATTGAGGGACCTGGGTTTGATCCACAGGACCTCCTGGTAAAAATTTAAATATATATATAGAAGGTGCATAGGCCACCAGGCCCCACAAGCAGGTGCACCATCAGACCTCTCAAGTGGATGAGCCCCCAGTCCCCATGCATGGATACACCATCACACCCCACAAGTGGGTGTGCCAATAGGCCTCATGCATGTGTGCACCACCAGGCCCCATGAGCAGGTATGCCAGCAGGCCCTGCCAAGCCATGCAGCGAGATGATGTTGTAACAGAAGAGTGACACAAGGGAAAGGCAAGATAAGACATGCCAAAAAAAAAAAAAAAAAAAAAAGGAACTAAGGTGGTACAGGTGGTAGGATGTCACTCTCCAACATTGGAGGTTCCCAAGATTGAATCCTGGTGAAGACTGGAGGAGAATGATGAGAAGAGAGGGCAGGAAACAGACACAGAGAATTGCCCAGTGAATGGACACAAAAACAGCACAAATGGGGGGAGATAAAATTGGTTAAAAGTAAATAAATGAATATATAAATCTTCAAAAAAGAAGACAATGAGTGAACTATAAATTTATTGTGATTCTAGCAATGGGAAAAGTATCATTGTTTTGGAGGCAGTGACCCATTGATATTCTGGGGTTAGGAAGAGGGAAAAATAAGTGTAATATAGGGGTATTTTCAGGACTTGGTAATCATCCTAAATGATATTACAATGAAAGATACAGGGCATTATATATTTGGCCATGACCAACATAGTTGAAAGGCTGAGAGTGAAAACTACAATGAAATGCTTAGTGGCAATGCTCCAAAATGTGTTTATCAATTGCCATGAATGTACCACACTGATGAAAGATGCTGCTAATGTGGAAAAATGTGGGAGGTGTGGGGAGCACATATATAGAAATTCCCTATATATTCTCTATAACATTTATGTAATCAGAGTGTCTTTTAAAAAATAAAATAAATGGGAGAAAAAGAAGACATTGAGTGAGTGCATTTTTGAAATTCTGAACAGAATGTAACAGAGCTCATGGGAATGAAGACACAATAGTGAGATAAAAAACATATTAGTGGCATACAACAGCCACTTGAAATGAGAGAATAAGTGATATTGAAGACAGAACAGCTAAAATTGAAGAGAGAAAAGAACAGAAAGAGAAAAGAATGGAATAAATTAAGCAGGGGCTCAGAAAGCTGAATGACAACATGAAACACAGCAACATACATGTCATAGGAGTTCCAGAAGGGAAAAGGAGCAGAAAGAGTATTTGGGGAAATAATAACAGGAAAATTTCTCAACTTTCATGAAAGAAATGAACTTACATGTCCAAGAAGTACACCATACCCCAATCAGAATAAATCCAAATAGACCCACTCTTAGACACACACTACTCAGAATGTTAAAAGTCAAACATAAAGAGAAAATTCTCAGACAAGCAAGGAAGAAGCAAACCATCACATACAAGGGATGCCCAGTAAGAGAGTACAGATATCCCTTCAAAGACCATGGAGGTGAGAAGAAAGTATATAATAAAATAAGGATACTGAAAGAGAAAAACTGCCAGCCAAGAAGTCTTTATTCAACAAAATTGTCCTTCAAATGTGAAGTGAGTATAAAATATTCACAAACAAACAGAAACTAAAAGAGCATGCAAAAAGGAATCCAACTTTGCAGGGAATAGCAAAGGAAGCCTTAGAACCTGAAATAAAAAGACAGGAGAGACAGGCCTGGAGGAAAGTATAGAAGAAAGAATAGGGAAAGGATAACCAAAAGAGTAAAAAGACAGACAAAAATATGATATGACATACAAAAACCAAAGAATAAAATGTTAGAAGTAAATAATGCATTTACAGTAATAACATTGAATGTGAATGGATTAAAATTCCCAATCAAAAGATACAGGCTGACAGAATGGGTTTTAAAAAATGAGCCATCCATATGTTGCTTACAAGAAACTCACCTTAGACCCAGGGATACAAACTGGCTGAAAGTGAAAGGTTGGAAAAAGATACTCCATGTGAATAGTAACCAAAAAAGACCAGAGGTAGCTATATGAATATCAGAAAAACAGACTTTAAATGTAAAAAATTTATAAGAGATACAAAAGGCCATTATATATTAATAAAAGGGATAATCCACCAGGAAGAAATAACCATCATAAATATCTATGCACCTAACCAGGGTGCCCCAAAATACATGAGACAAACTCTGGAAAAACTGACAGGAGAAATAGACAGCTCTACAAAAATCATTGGAGAATTCAAAATCCACTCACATCATTAGATAGAACAATTAATTCGACACCAGAAGATCAACAAGGAAACAGAGAACTTGAACAATGTGATAAATGAGTTAGACCTAACAGACATATACATAATGCTGTATCCAACTTAGTGGGTTATACATTATTCAAGTGCCCATGGAACTGTCTCCAAGGTAGACCACATGTAAAGGCATAATGCAACTCTCAATAAATATAAAAAGATAGAAATTCTACAAAGCATCTTCTCAGATCATAATGGAATGACTCAGGAAATCAATAAAAGGAAAAAAGTAAATTCACAAATGTGTGTAGGCTGAACAACACACTCCTAAATAATCAAGGATTCAAAAAAGAAATTGCAAGTGAAAGCAGTAAATATATTGTGAAAAATGAAAATGAGAATACAACTTAGCAAAACTTCTGGGATACAGGAAAGGCGGACATGAGAGGGAAATTTAGAGCCCTAAATGCCTATATTAAAAAAGAAGAAAGAGCTAAACACAAAGATTTAACTGAACAACTAGAGAAACTAGAAAAAGAAGAGCAAACCAATCCCAAAGCAGGCAGAAGGAAAGAAATAATCAAGATTAGAACAGAAATAAGTGAAATTGAGAGCAACAACAACAAACAAAAAAAAAAAATGAAAAAATGAAAAAAGAAAAATCAACAAAACCATAAGCTGGTTCCTTGAGAAGATCAATAAAATTGACAAACCACTAGCTAGACTAACAAAGAAAAAAAGAAAGAAGATGCAAATGAATACAATCAGAAGTGAAAGGGGGTAAGTTATGACTGACCCCACAGAAATGAAAAAGACCATAAGAGGATATTATGAGAAAATTTATGCCAACAAGCTAGACAACCTAGATGAAATGGACAAATTCCTAGAAATGCACAACCAATCTACATTAATGATACAAGAAATACAAGAACTTAACAAACAAATCACATTTAAAGAGATTGAAGAACTATGGACTAAAGTGGACTTGATGGTATTCTGTTGTACTAATATGGTGATTCTAGCAATGGAAGAAATTATAACAGTGAGGTGGAGCCAGTGGCCACTGGACACTTTCGGGGCAGGGAGGGGATATGCAGTTGAAATACAGGGGCTTATTCGGGATTTGGAGGTTGTCCTGAGTGCTGTTGTGGCAACGGATGTAGGCCATTTTAAATCAGCACACACCATTCAGAACTGTGTGGGAGAGAGTGTGGTCTACGATATGAACTGTGATCTATGGTTGATGGCAAGGCCCCAGGATGTGTAAGTCCATTGAGGGTGATGGGCCGCACTTGTGGGAGATGTTTGTGTGGGATGTG